>JAAIXI010000244.1:6472820-6943565 GCA_013403645.1 Heliconius nattereri | reverse complement strand
ATATATATATATATATATGAAATAACTTTACAAAATATGCATGACTTACATTTTAAACGAATATACTACTTCTACTACAATATTTATTTTGTATTCTATTTAATATAAAGGACTATTTCATCAATCATCTCCACCATTTTTTTACGCTTAATTTTTGCCACCTTTAATTCTAGAATTGAGGCCAAGAATTGAGGTCGTGCCGCTCAAGCACAATCTTGTGGCTATGAAGACAACAGGTTGTGACTTCGATAGTTACATATTTACAATTAACATATTCGCAGAGTTAAGTTCCGCCATTCAACACGCAATGCTCCCTTAATTCGGCGGAACGTAGGGGGAGGGGTGTCTTAACACTAGGCTCTCTCCAAATACACTGCTACAAGCGGGATACAGCGTGAAGTTGAACTCTACAATTGTCAGTTCGTAGAATGCAACCTGACAATTTCTTTGAAATTGTACAACTTCTAGTTTTAACTCATATTTCAACCCAATCAAAGCAGGATAATATACAATCGATAATCATTCATAATTATCTTTATTGCACTTATAAGCATAAAAAATAATCAACGCTTTCAATTGCTAGCAAAATCATCGATGATATCGTCATTAACCGAATTGAACAAAAGGAACAAAAGGGGTTTTTTTTTGGCTCAAGGTTGATATAAATTTGGAAAAAAAAAACGAGGTCTATTTTCGCAGAAACAAACTTTAATAATATCGTGTCTGTTTGTACCACAATCCTTCTCTAAGTCATTAGTATCTATATTTCTTCTAAAAACAGAGCTTTTTACGTTAGTGCTGAGGCTAACAATGTGTGAATCTGTGATATAATGAAGATACACTACTGTTAATATATTAATATTTCTATAAATTTAACAAACTGGTTTAACCAAGTACCTATCACAATTCATAATGCTTTTACAAATCTATAACAAACAAGAAATTACAAAAAAACTTAAATTTTTTCTAGTGAAGAGGCAAACGTTTTGTTATTATTAAAATCCTGTATGAATAATAGTTATTTTGATGATCTATTACAACGTTATCACCTGACCCGAGCTGTACGTAGAGTGTAGACTGTAGAGATCAATATTTTATCAGTGTCCAGTCGTCATTGTGCATTCACTTGGCGAGATCCACTATGCGGTTGTTGTGCCTCCTTGTTTTACCACTGGTTTGATAATTTTTTATTTATTTATTTATTAGAGATTGTTATATTTGTGAATTGGATATAACATGAATATGTATAAAAATATGTTAAGGCACTCCGTTCTCATTTCCGCGTTTCACACGTTCTCCACTTTCCACTGAATTTTCGAGGCATTGCATGTTGAGTGGCCAGAGTTACTTGAGCGAGAAATATAAATTATTAAGTATTTCATTTCCTCGAGTAGGAATCGAACCCACGACCATCTCATTTACAGAAGCACGATTGTGCTCCTCCGCACGACTGGCCTCTTATGTACGATTACGTTAAAACATATTTATTTATTACAATTGTACCTACATTGACTTAATATGTCTTTGTTTATTTTGCTTCATACATTCTTATCGCAAACTCCATAGGTCATCATTATAAATATAACAGGGTCGCATAATATAGGAAGATATGGTAATATTTTCAAATAAAATTTGGACATTAAGAAATAGGTATTACGATTGTTTTTTATTAGCAGACTAGGAAAATGAAAATATAAAATATTTCATACCCCGAGTGGGAATGAAAGCCACGACAGTTGATTTTACAGTCACGCCATGTGCCACTGCGACGCGACTGCCTCAACTGACTGACTGACTCAGAAATTACATTACCCATTAAGACTATAATGGGTGTAAAAACTCCTTTTTTTTTAAGAATAACGAAATTATTAATGAATTGTAAGAAATTGTTAAATCTAATTACTAGTAATAATAGCAAACAAATCATTAACTGAAGCTATTAAAAGCGAGTTACACAACAACGCTTTGTTTGTATTGTAATTAATTGTAGGTGGTAGACAATACATTTTTGTGCTCATTAGATTATGTAAGGATTTTTTTAGAGAGATAGTGTTATGACACTCGGTTTTTCACGTTTTTTACGTCGACACAAAGAAATTGTACTCTTAAGTGTAAAAAAAAATATATAAATATTGGTAGCACTGTACTCTGTGGCAGTAGATACAAAATCAATTAAATATCAACAAGGCGTAATCGCTATATATAAAAGGACTTGTCCTCACTGTCTGAGGTAAGACGCACGCACAGCCGTAACCGCTGTGCGTAGAAACGTGAAATTTGGACAGATGTTTACTTTCGTAATCGGGACATCCACTAAGAAGGGATTTTGAAAAATTTTAACCCTAAAGAGGCGAAATAGGGGTTGAAAGTTTGTATGGAAAAAAATATAAATCGGCAACGATTTTTATAAAATTGTAAATTCAGACTCTTAAAAATATTTAATTGAACACGTGTTTCACAGCTTATTAGATTTTACCCCCTAAGGGTGCAAATAAGGGGTTGAAAGTTTGTATGGAAAAATCTTTAAATAGAAACTGATTTTTATAAAAATTGAAATTGAGACTCTTAAAAATGTTTCATTGATATCGTGTTTCATGGTTTATTAGAATTCACCTCTGAGGGTGCAAATAAGCAGGCGAAACTGTGCGCGTCCGCTAGTATTATAATAATTATTTTCTCAATTTTTTCACGATTTAGTCTGTTTTAATAAATGCCCCGCCCCGAGATCCTCAGGAAAAAAGGGAATTCACTATATTCTTGTTAATACCCCTCCCCCCATACCCCTTGTTAAGTTAGTAAATAAATCAATCAAATTAATACATATGTTTAAATAACATAATGTTAAATTAGTGACGGATGTGGGTTTAATGTCAGAAATATGTGAATTTGTGTGTGTGGATGATGACTACGTGTCCGCTATTGACGTTTGCGTTACGAAAACGGTATCTCCAAGAACTTTACTAATTATGGTGGAGGAGTGTAGTGCTGCCTGTTTCTGGAGGATGTCAATATTTATGTATGCATCTAATTTATCGCAGTACCGCTGAAGGCTTTTTGAAACACTCCCGTGGCTGGAGATCTGGAGAGAGAATAATCTGGAGAGTTCAACTTTAAGCGGATGATATTATTATTAATGTATATTATTTTAGATTAAGTATATTATGGGAATCATTTCTCAGCAGAACTGCTTTTGGAGCCGGTGGAAGAGTGTTTCCGATAAGTGTTTATAAAGTTAATTTAAATAAAGGATATTAGGCATTTGAAAAATATCTAGTCAATTCTATGTTATATATAACAATATAATAAGCTAATGTTATTAAATTGATATTAATTTTTTTTTAAGGTGGTAGCGTATGTCGTTTCTGGTTATTCTGATTCAGGAAAAACTAAGCTTGTAAGTATTATAAAAATTTTAGGTATTCTCACAAGAAAATTATAACATTTAACTCTAATCAACTTCAACAGTGTCACAAATGGAGCTGTATCAGCGGAAAATTGAACCCACTGTATGATCAAACTTCTACAGACCTTTCTAACTTATTATCCAACATGCCTGACGCTTGGGAACCTGTGGCTAGCAAAGCAGTCACTAAATGTAAGGAAAATAAACATAAAGGATATACAAGTACATGTCCGGGACAAGGAATGTTACATTGCCTTGTAACCGAGTTGAATAAGGTAAATTGAGTTTTAAACTATGATTTAAATTGAAACCCAAATGTGGCCTACATTTGGGTTTTTGACACGACTGGCCTCGTGGCATAGTAACAATCATGCGTCTGTGTGACAGGTTGTGGGTTCGATTATCGTTCGAGGAAATGACATATTTAACATTTTCATTGCCTCGCTGGGCCACGACTGGCCTCGAAAAAAAAATTCTTTGAATTATATTTTTTATAATTCATTCGGATAACAAAACATGAAAATCGGCTTTTGTTTAGTTACGACAAAAATCTGATATATAAGTGAGAAAAAAAAATGATAACTAATTAATTATTTAATTTTCAGAATTGCCCGGAAAAATATTTAATGAATAGCGATTACTGTTCGCCACCATTGTCTCGAGCTTCACCGAATTCTACGTACATGTTTAGTCAAAGGTAAATTATTCTGTAAATTAATTATTATTACATATATTGATGCCGCCGCCACATGGAGCGGTTCTAGGTTCGATGCCTATTTGGGACAAAGTCAATATTTCAATTATATTCTTCCATTCTTGGAGTTAAAAATAGGGAACGGAGTAATTGACACTAAGGCTCCTCTGTCTACCTGCTATGTGGGAAAATGAGTGAAGCTGCTTACATTAACAAACATTATTGTAGAAGGTTAGTCGTGACGCAGATGCACAAGCGGGTCCCTTTAGGGAGGAATTGGAGGTGGAAAGTGGGGACCGGAAGTGGCTTAACGGGAACGAAGTGTTTTAACTCTAGGTTCCCTCTGTCTACTGAGCTATGTACGGAATACAGCGTAAAGCTTAAATAAAAATTGTAAGTGTGCTGTTTTGTAACCGTAGGGTTTGGCGCTCCGTTCTCCGTAGTCCGCTAGGGATAAAGCGTATAGACTCTCATTGGATTCTCTAGAAAAAATATATTATCTTTATAGACAAATATAATAAATAAATACTGTTGTGAAAGTAGCTTGTATTTATTAAAATTCTTTCTCAACTTTGATTTTCAGTCGGTATGACAATTACGAAGACTACGCGGCGATAGAACAGCGACCTGAATGGTTTATGAGAAGCGTAAGTTCTTACATACACATTTTTTTAAACAAATTAAATAATACAATAATACATAAAAATAGAGAGAAAGAGTAATATAATATTTAAGAAAAATAAACATATGGAACAATCACCATATTTCATACTTATTTCAAGAAGGGCGAGGACGTCGTTGCGCAGTGGTACGGCATTTGACTGTAAGCCAGTCGGTTGTGAATTCGGTAGAGGAATTAATTATTTTCAATAGACTCTAGAAAGCGGTGTATTGAATTCCGCCATTCAATCATTTATTTATTTTTAATTACTTGTATTTTATTTTGTAATTTCAGTATTTAAATAACAAATGCTGTGATATACCGAAGCTATTCAACAGTTCTGTGTTAATTGAGTGCGACTTCGAAGAGATAACTCACTATCATAACTATGTCCCTCTTAAAAAGTATTTGGAATACGATACTGATATAGAGGCGATTACACAGGTAATTATTATTATTTTATTTTTGTGTTTTTTTAAATAAATAAAGCCATTGATTTTCTTTAATAAATGTTTATTGTTCTAAAAATTGATTTGTATCAACTTATTACAAATATTGTTATATATTTCATAAGAATATTTTTACATTCTTATCTTTCTTGTTATGGTATTAATATTATGTCAAAAATATTATCATAATTTAAGATTTTCTATTTGTTGTGAATTAAAATTTCATTAAAGCTGATAAATTTATATAATAAACTTCTTTTAATACATATTTTATTCTAATTACAGGAAACCAAGAAAGTAAATAATGTGGAAGAAAACGACGAAAAGGGAGATCAAAATATAGAAGTAAGTATAAAATATTTCACTATGAAAAACAATGATTTAACTAAACTGCGGTTTAACTCCGTAGAGTGACTGCTAGTGGTCCTTTCAGTATCAACTCAGTATCAGTGCTTAGGAAGAGAAAGATAACACATTAAAATAAAACATAGTTTTTACAAGAACAAATGTGTGGTAAGCTGATAATATTAATTCTTCTTCTTCTTCCTGGCATTAATCCCGGTTATTACCAGGGTCTGCCTTCCTACTTTACCTACTCCACTTTGCACGATCTTTTGCGTCCTCGGTGGTTAGACCATTGGCTCTCATGTCCTGCATCACGACATCCAACCAGCGCTTCCTTGGGCGTCCAGGAGGTCGCGCCCCAGGAACTAGTATAGCAAGGCACTTGCGTCCGACATAGTTCTTAGGCCGGCGCGTAACGTGGCCAAACCATCTCAAGCGACGCTCTTGGAGCTTATCCGCTACGTCACGGACCCCAAGACTACCTCGAATGAATGTGTTGCGTATGCGGTCAGACCGCGTTACGCCGCACATCCACCTCAGCATCTTCATTTCCGTGACGTGAAGCTCCTGAGTGTGCCGAGATAGTGCTGGCCAACATTCGCTGCCGTATAAAAGAACCGGTCGGACGATGCTCTTGTATATCAGCCCCTTGAGCTTGGGCGGTATTCTGCGGTCGCAGACCACACCAGTGACCTCCCGCCATTTGGCCCAGGCAGCGCTTATCCGGCCATGGACATCGTGGTCGATGCCTCCAGACTCGTGCATAACGGATCCAAGGTACCTGAACTTCTCCGACTTAACGGCTGGTTCAGGACCTATAAGGATGGTGCTCGAGTCCCGGTTCCCGCAGGCCATGTACTCTGTCTTCGACACATTTAGTTTAAGGCCGCCGTTCTCAAGCGTACCCTTCCAGAGGTTCACTTTACGCTCCAGCGTCAGTCGGTTCTCGGCAATGAGTGCTATGTCGTCGGCATACATCATCAGCCATGGAGGCTGGTCCTGGATGTGAGCCGAGACAGTATCGAGCACTACATTGAACAAGAACGGACTAAGAGCCGAGCCCTGGTGAACCCCCACTGTAATCGGGAAGGGTCTAGTGTCGCCAACAGCAGTCCTAACCATAGAAGCGGAATCGTGGTACATGCCTCTGATAATCTCAATATAGGCCTCAGGGATCCCTTTGGATCGCAATGCCCACCAGATACACTGACGAGGCACACAGTCAAAGGCCTTCTGCAGATCTAAAAAGGCCACGTGCAGAGCTCTCCTTTTTTCCCTGTATGCCTCCATCAAAGTTCTGAGGGCGAAAATGGCGTCCATGGTGCCCGATCCTGGCTGAAATCCATATTGAGACTCAGAGACAGTACACTCTCGGCGGAGCCTGAAGTCGATCATGCGCTCGAAGAGCTTCATGGTATGACTCATAAGCTTAATGCCCCTATAACTACCACAATCTTGAACACTGCCCCTTCCCTTGTAAATAGGGGTAATAAAGCTAAGCCGCCACTGATGCGGCATCTTACCAGTGTTCAAGATATGGTTAAAAAGGTCAGTAAGCATGAGCACACCAAGAGAGCCCAACGATTTCCACGCTTCGATCGGAATGTCGTCAGGTCCCACCGCTTTTCCGTTCTTCATGCGTCGAAGGCAATTACGTGTTTCGTCAAGGGTTATTGGGGCAATAAGTCCGAGGTTAGGCGGTGGGTCGTGATGAAGACTGCATGGGTGCTGAGTATTCAGCAACTCCTGGAAGTAGCTTCTCCACCTCTCCTTCACAGAGGCATGACTACAGAGCAGCGTGCCCTGGGAATCTTTGACGCAAAGACATTTTGCGATATCTTGCGTCACTTTATCCCGGGAACGTGCCAGTTTGTAAATGAGCTTCTGCCCCTCCACAGTTTCAAGTTTATCATACAATGGTGACAAACTTTCACTGCGGGCTCTGGCTACAGCTCTTTTACAGGCACGTTTAGCTACTGTGTACTCCAGTCTGTCTTCAGGAGAGTTGGATTCCTGCCACTTCTTAAAGGCAGCCTTCTTTTCACGAGTCACTTCCTGCACCTCGTCATTCCACCACCATGTCTCCTTGTCGATGACACGTCCTCCCCTAGAAAGGCCAAGAACTCGCCTGCCCGCCGCAATGATTGCCGACTGAGCCCGATCCCAAGCATCCTGAGCAGTCTCGGTGTTAGTCGAAAGATCGTGACTTTTCACCTCTGCCAGGAAGTCGGTCTGCATCGGTCCATTCAGCAACCACCACTTGATCCGAGGCCTACGTTTCTCGGCTACTTTCTTCTTCGGAGTGACGTTAAAGTCCATGACAAGAAGACGATGTTGGGCCGTTAGGCTTTCGCCTGGAATGACCTTACAGTTAGTTACCCTGCCCATATGACACCGTCTGGTCAATAAGTAGTCTATTTGAGTTGAGTGGGACCCGCTCTTATACGTGATAAGGTGCTGAGAATTCTTTTGGAAGATTCTTTAATTATTAAACATAAAGTAGGGAAGCCAGTTCATCAAAAAAAATCTCTGTCTCCCATTTTTCTGCGCGTGCGTAGTGAGCAACCGTCATTATCACTGAAATGTAAATGTAAAAATAATAATAATAAATACTTTATGCACAAATAAGAAAATAATACAGATAATTGTAATAATAAAAGATAAACAAATGTGCATTGGCGGCTTTATCACAAAAGCGATTTCTTTCAGACAACCAAAGGAAAACGAAGGAAGGAATATATAAACCAGTAATATAATGATTTTTTTTTACTTTCTTTAATGTAACGCATAAACGGTATGCTAAAAAGTCTAAATTATCTGAGCATGTATCTTGTGCAGACAACGATAAATATATTTTGTTGAACATTCGCACTGACAGTCCTGCCTGTGGCTCCCCTACCCTACGACAATATACATAATATAATTATGCTAAGAAAATTATGAAAGAAAATATATGTTCCAATAAAAAATCTTTTCTACAAAGAAAAATATAGATAGATGCATTTTTAATTATAAAAATCGACATAAAATACACATCAAATTAATATTTTTTTTATATACACTATAGTGTATATTAAAAATAAAAATGTAGAGTCTTACTTCTAATCGTAGTAAATTTTTAAGCTTTTTAATTTTTTTATTTTTAGTGTTTTATGATTTTTAATAATAACCACAAAGTATTCTTCTACACTAAAAAAATTAAGAATTAATTTTTATTTTCCAGGACTTGGATCCCCTAGACTGTTGTATAGTAGATGAATTTATTCAACCAAAATGGCGCACAGATTGTGGTTTTAAATTGAAATGGGACGATATAAATAGATTATCTATATTTAACGAAAGTGATGTAACAACGACCACTACTGAAGCGACGTTTTTGAGAAATAAAGATGTCAAAATTGTGCCTCTACCGGTACGTTTAGAAAGAAAATGTTTATTTAAAATTTTTTTTATTTATTTACTGAAGTCGAGCCTTGTTTTTATATCTCGTGAGTCACGGAACAAACAAATTATAGTTAATAGCTATATTTATATATAAGATTTCAGAAGACTTGAATGAAGTTAAACACATAAGATGGAAATATTAATAAAATTTAATATTTTAATCACTAGTAAGAACGTATATTTAAAAATATGAATTATAGAATAATTAAAAAATCGAACCCGAGCCTCCTGGGTGAAAGCCAGGTATCCTAGCCACTAGACCATACGGGATGATGAGAATTAATTTGAAATACTTGTTTAAATATAAATTTTGGTTACGACGTACTGTCGGACGCTGTGGGACAGCGTCAAGGACGACGGATGTGTTTTCGATACCGAATATATGTATATGTGTATATTGAATTATGTAGAGTCAAACTAGGGTAGAGAAAGGGATTCTTAAAAAGATATATAGATGGCGCTGATTTAAAAAGTAACTTTTGTTAGAAATAAAAAATATACCTGAAAATGTTCCTAGGTAAACAAATCTTTATTATATTTAAAAACAAAAATTAAAAGCGACATGGAGCTCCGCCACTCAACACGTAATGTCTCGGAACTCGGCCGTTGCATGGGGATTGGTGAATTTTAACACTAAGTCCATACTTAAATATGCTATGTGCGGGAATCGGGATGGATACAGCGTGAAGCCAAAAAAAAAACCAGTCTTATCTAGTTTATACTTATATATTTATGCGTAATAATTATCAATAACATTTTTTTTTCATATTAATTATTCTTTCAGTGTGAGAAACAAGATTGTATATTTAGCAAATTAAATATAACAAACGACGGTGTGATCGATAAAAATGCGTTTTCGAGATTATTAGACACAATGACACACAGACATAAACAATGGACGAGCGCTAAAGCCAAAGTTGTGACACAGTGTTTGAACAAACCACTATTAGGATATTTAGAAGATTGTGAAATTAACAGAATTCTGGCGTGTACTTATGATATTCTTACTGAGGTATGTTATTGATTCAATTTTCTTTAGATTTGCGGAACGGATATTAAAATATTAAATTCTTAGTTTGCCACTACAAACATTTAAAATATCTGAAAAAAAAAATCTAACAAGTAAAGTGGATTACACTATTCAAGAATATTTAGAGGATAAGCATGTATGGAATTAATGTCTATTGAATGTCAGGCAGGATAGCTGCCAGCTAATGTAATAGTAAAATATACCATTGACTTTGAAAAGAGCAACTGTTGATCTTGCCGGCTCTTTTCAGAAGAACTGCCTTCCGAACCGGTGGTAGCTTTTTGTTGACATGTACATTCGACGATTCAAAAGTGCTTTTATAGTTTATTTGAATAAAGAAAATTTTGAATTTGAATTTAAATAATTAGTCCCCCGAATGGGACCTGAATCCATAATAATTGTCATGCATTACACTCACTGGTATCACTGCGTAATTGTTTTGAAGTAAATATATACTTAAATATAATTATTTAAAGTGAATTATAGTAATGTCTATTTTTGTAAAAAAAATTGTATGTAATAAATGTATTGTTTTAATTTCAGAACTGTCCAAACGCGAATAAAAATGATCCATGCAAGTAAGTACCTTATAATTGAGGAATTAAAATATAACTTTGCCTTTTTTAAAAGCATTTATTTCTTCAAAACATGATTGCTATATTTTATTTAAAGTTTTTTTTTATAATAATATTTATTTCGTTTATTATTATTTACAGGCATTCCACTTCAGTGCTCGATGGTTTGATTTGCCAAATAAGTTCTTCTAGGTATAGACCTGTAAGCAATATTTTTGTACTAATTACAAGCTAAAGACATAAGTAAATAGTGAACCCGAACGCGGCTACGCCCGCTTGACGCTCGCTATACGAATATTTATTAAATATATTTATGAAATTATTTTCAGTTTTCAATAGAGGGATGCGTTAAGCAAGCTCATTTTGGGTGACGTTTTCTAAGCCACGATTTGCAAAGTTTGTTACTTTGCAAATCGTTGCTTAGCAACGGCCGCATAGCGACGGTTGTTATTAACGTGGCGGAATAAATTGCAGGTCAAATTAATAGGTATATTAATATATTGGTATATATCGAAAATATTACAAATATGAGAAAAAATAAATAAGCGGTTTGGCCCTTGCGTAAAAGACAGACAGACAGACAGACAGAGTTCCTTTCGAATTTATAATAAAGGTATGGATAGTAATGAACAAACGTAAATAAACATGGGCTTATTGAAACTTACATAACTTTTTTTTATTACTTTAATATTTACTTTAATTATGAATCATTTTCACGTTAAAAATATATTGCATACTGCATTTATATTTATAATGTATTTTACACTGTATTTACATAGTAAAATTGGTTAGTTAAGTCAAAAGTTCAAAACCATGCTTGCGAATCTACTGTTGTTACTTATGAACGGACAGACTAGGCCGGGATTCTTTCTAGATAATCTAAATAAATGTATTACTTTCAGAGGCATCGTCGTCAATTCTGCAATGTACCTGAGTTTGTAAGTTCGGAAGTGCGGGAGGAGTGCGGTGTCAATTTAATATATCAATCAGAATATGTATCTGAACCCCCAGTGAGAAGCAGCAAGTGGAGCCCAGTGGTTAATGTAAGTGAATACAGGTACACGGTACAGCGTCAAATCCCCAATTAATTATCCATACGTCATACGGCCGAGAAATTGCCGACCTACACTCATCCGACTAAAACCCTGCTTTTCTTATTTTATATAAAAATATAATTAATTAATATATAGTTAAAAAAAAATGGAAAACAAAATGATTAAACAAACAACGCAGCATTGGGTTCCGCCAAGTATTAATCTATACCTTTTAAATGGCTTAAAGTCGAGAACAAAAAATTCTTCACTTCGATATTGTAATTCAAAATTAATTATTTTAGTAATTTAAAATAATTTATTTATATTTCAGTGTAAAGATCTCTCTCAACAAACAGCATGTATTTTAAGCAAAATGAATGTTCTAAACAAATACGGGTTCATTGACCATTTCAAAATGCAAGACAGTATTACGTTTTACGCTGAAGATTTTCCTTCAATTTTACAAAAGACGTATAAAAATGCTTTTAATAACGACGTCTTATATCCACATGAATGTAGTTCTACTAAGAAGCTTTTAAATGTCATGGATTCTATGATTAGGGTAAGATGTTTTAAATTTTTTTTCACTTAGCAGTGGAGGCAGAGAAAACCTGGGAACTTAGTGTTAAGACACTCCTTACCTATTAGACACTTCCGCTTCTTTAGAAAAAAAAAAGTTTACAAAAGTTAAAATTGTTCGCCTTGAGTTCCGCCACTCAACACGCAATGCCTCCAGAATTCGGCGAGACATGGGAAACAGAGTGTCTTAACACTAGGTTCTCTCTGCCTGTGTGCAGGATACAGCGTGAATCCGCGTCGAGCTTTTGGTAATTTTTCAAAATATTATCAAAAGCTCGACGCGGATTCTTTACTTCAAGAAATTAACATACTACTTTAAAATAATTTTCATAGTATAACTCTAACTACTTATAAATAACTCAATTTATTATATATTTTTTCAGACATGTCCATATTCACAATTGAAACAAGAGCAAAGATGTTTGAGATTAATGACAAAAATTAAACATGCTACATCAAACGACAGTTCTCAGCGTAACCTGGGACAGAAGCTACCATTTAATTTACCTTTTTTAAATCCTCAAAAAACGACTAAAAGACGTCGATCCTCATATAAAAGTAAGCCCCTATACAATTTTGGTATATTTGGCAGTGACAATATACCAAAAGTAAGTATAATAGATTTAAATAAATATGATAAAACGGAGAAAACTTTAGTTCTTTTACCTGTTTATGAAAATTATAAGAAACCGCTGGGGTTAAATTCCCTTCATAATGATGGTATTCTCAGATCTTGAAATAAATTTATGAAAAAGCAACAATGGTGTTTTTTTTATCAATTTGAAAATATATACAATAGTTAGTAGGAAAAGCTTTATATTTCGAATATCGAGTATTTTAAATGGCTTTTTAGATAAACTATTAGTCCATTCGTTTATTAACAGCCAATTTTCACCATAAAATGTGCTACCTTATACTACTCTCCGTTAAAACTAGAACTTAAAACGACTTGGCAATGTTGAAAGATTTAATTTAAAAATAATAATTAATAAAAATATTACACTTTAAGTAATTTACTTAAGTGAAAATGATTACATAGATTTATGTAACTGACTTTACAAACTGTATTTCTTTGAGGACATTTTTATAAAAATTTGCATAAAGAAGAGAAGAAAAGGTATAAAAAAAGACAAAACTTCGAAGCAATACGTGTAATTTATTTAATAATCACTATATACTGTCACAGAGCTATTGTACTTAATAATACTTATCGCTATACAAAAACATGTTGAAGCTGCGAATTTATCAGTCTTTCCAATAGATGCTCGATTGATTCTTTATATATATACGGTGATTCGCATCAAAATCGATAAAGAAATATGATTTTTCATAATAAATATTTAAAACACGCTATATAATAGTATATAAAACCACACAATTTTGATTGAAATTTTAAACATCATGTATTCATTTAAAATCTAAAATTTAATAAATTAAAATAAAGCAAGACAAAGGGCACGCGAGTTTAACTCAAAAAAAATATTTTTAACAACAACAACTATAATTAAGCTATTTTTTATGTTATAAATATATAAAAATGTGCACTATAGGGGAATTCATATTTCCAAATATCTGTGTGTGTATACAATATGCTGATCTGTGCTTATAATTTATATAATTAGAGCTTTCACTTTAATAATTATTTTTAAAATTCATCAAACTATCATTATACTATATAATATGTAGAAATGTATAATAATTTGAACCTAGCGGGACTTAGGTAAACCTTAGACTCTTGGATACCGATCGTCTTGGACTATTTCCAAGAGGCGGGACTCCGCTCCTTAAGTGTTATATATATTTCTAAATATTTTTCCTTTTTTAATGTATGAAGTACACTTAAATAAATGTTTTTTTTTTAATTTAAAATGTGATCAAAGAAAGTATTTCTTAATGTATAATACAGTTTTCATATTTTTATATAACAGGTATACTTATTTATTTAAAGTTATTACAATTATTATCCTGTGTATAATTAATATTTTTAATCATTTGTTGTTATTCATTTTATTTTATTTATTTTGAAACCTTCCAAAGAAATAACTGTGATTTAATCGATATTTATTCGAGTCTACAAAAATATGAGCCTTAAAAAGTCTATAGATACTATAAATGAAATAACTTATTTACAGAAAAATTCATCACAAGGATTCTGCTAAAGTCTAGGAATTGAAAAGCTTAATATTATTTTGTAAAGAAATTAAAACAACCTTTTTTTATATGCACTTAAAATATTATGAATGTGCCAGCACTAAAATTAAACCATACATACAAACAAACGTAAACAAAAAATTAAGTAGTTAAAAAATCGGGTAAAATTAAAAACTAAATGTTGCAAATTGCCTCGACTGGATCGAATCAGCATTTATTGACATAATTAATTAATGCTAAAAAAATTAAATAATGATCATACCATTTTAAATATTTTTTTAAATATAATATAATCCAATACATGTTTTACAATGATTATAATTTAATTTAGGGATACAAATTTTTTGAAATTTTTTATTATTTTTTTCTTTGAAAAAACACAAAACAAAACCTAAATGCAACAATCACAATTTACTAAACGTTATCATTCTACGCCATTTTAAAAGGAACAATTGTAATAATACAGATTAAAAAACGATTATATAATACAAAATGGCGCTCATATAATGTCATGAGAATATAAAACAAACTCACCGAATATATTTTCAATATAATTATTAATTAAGTTATTAATTAAGATGTTAATTATTTATTATTTTACGTATTATTTAGGTTGTATAAATACTATTCTTTCAAATTAAGGCATATTTAGACTTATGCTATCATAGTTCCTCATAGATCGTGTATCGCTATGTGTTCCTGTGTTGATTCTTGTTAAGATTTCTTGCTGTAATGCCTTTAAAGTCCTCATGGCTGATAGATCTGTTGATGGAGCTAGTAATAAGGCTCGTCTGGCGTGTGGTAAGGCATCTGATGGTTTATTAAGTGCTAATATAGCTCGTGACATGGAGTAAGCACATTCAAAAGCGTTAGGACGTAAGACTGATGCTCGAGCTGCCAAGTCTAAAGCTTCTGTTGGTTCCTGCAAAGGAAAATAATGTGGTTTAGTAACACAAAATAAATTAACATGGATATTTTAAAACAAGGCCATAGCGTTGTCTCATAGAACAAATGAATTTAATTGCATATCAAATTTTTAGTTAGTTAATATTTACTATACAATAGATAAACGCCGCTATCACGACCTTAGATTTTGTTTGTCTGTATACGACGATTGTGAGTCCTTTGGAATTCTACGAACATTTAAAGATTTATAAAATCATATATAGAGAAGTCCAATCTAATTAGAGTGCAAAATACGATACACTTATATTTGTTAGCACAGAATGTATCGACATCAAATACATAAAAAAAATAAAAGAATATATGCTAAGATAATAGAAAAAATAGCTTACATTAAGCTTCCGTTTGCATCTTGATAAATTTAAAAGTAAGTTAGTCTTCAGCTGTACAAACGCGGACACATGTTCGTGTGGCAGTGGCTGCGTGGATGGTGTGGTGAGGCCTTCGTCGCTAATCAGGGGGTTGACCTTCTTTAGAGCATAGTTGTATCGGTGTGCGGCTTCCGAGGGACGATTCTTGCGGTATAACATATTACCGTCTTCAAGCAACTTGTTCAAGAGTATTAGCCTGTGAAAATTTTGGATTTATAATATTTGGGTGAATTTGATTAACATAAAGTTCTATTTTTATTTTGGAAAAGAAATCTGAATTCTAGAAATGTAAAGTCTACTCACATAAATTCTGGTTTGCCTGATGCCATCACCCATGTAGTAGGGCCAAGTTTAGCCCCTTTCCTCAAAAAGCAATTCACTACCTGTAATAAAAAAAAAACAAATAAAATATAGAAATAAAAAACATTTTATATACTTTGATACTTTTAATTTATAAAAGTCCTTACGTAGTGGGATTATAATACGCGTTTCTTGGGTAAAACCGTTTGGATTCATTGGATACGCTTTGATTGTTTTCTTCAACTTGTGCTGAGTTTAATTAACTTTACTTACTCACTAGTTTTTACAATTTACTTAGTCACTTTAAGCCCAAGCCAAAATAAAATATTAACTTACTGGAATATTTCGTTGTCCGATAGCTCTATCTAAAGGCCTCAAGCCGCTGTGATCAACTCTTTCTAGAGAAGCTCCGCGTTCTAGTAATAGCTCCACTAAATCTGCTGGACCACCACACGCTAGGCCTAATGCAGTCCTTCCATTGCCATCTGGTAGATCTACAATAATATATAAATATATATTTTTTAAATCAATTTAAGATAGTGGACAGCATCTGGCAGTAAGAATGGCTGAATGAATTATTTTCATTTTCTGATGACAAAATAAATCACGTAAATAAGTGGCTTTATTTCATACCAAGTAAATAAAAGTGAAGAATGATGATTTCGGTTTATTCAAACCAAGAATTATTCTTAAATTTAATAAGTTTCCAGATCATAATCCTAGATAAATATAAAATGAAAACTTACCAATAGTAGCTCCTTTATCTAATAGAACTTGTATTGTTGGTATTCTTGATCGTAGACTTGCCCAACCCAATGCCGAAATGCCATCTCCGTCCACTGCATCCGGGTCGGCTCCTAGTATAAATATATTTTTTTTATACAGAAAGTATGAAATATATTAAAAATAATTAAAATAATTTTAAATATGTTTATCCTTTTCTCGAATGAAGTGGTGTGTTAAATTCTGCCACTCAAATTCTTTATACTTTCTGCCTTCTTTGCTATATGCAAGAAAAAGCGTAAAGTTAAAAAAAAATATTTACCATGAGCCAACAGCATTTCAACCACATCAGAATGGCCTTCAGCCGCTGCTAATATCAATGGATTCTTGCCTCCTGAGCCCATCACATCAGCTCCTGAGTCAAGTAACCTCAAAACCAATGCTGATCTTCCATTTTTAGAAGCTAATGCTAATGGAGACATTTGTCTTGCATTCAGAGAATATGGAGTCGCGCCTCGTATTAATAATGCATCTGCAATAGCTGCATTGCCAGTTGAACAAGATGCTGTGAGAGCAGTCTCCCCTGTTACTGGGCAAATACCATCAGGCTGAAAGAATTATATTTTTATAAATAACAGTAAGAATTTTTATTGAGGATTTTACATAAAATTGAGGCCAGTTATGGGGCACAAGTGTGTAAATGTAAATACGACTGGATGTGGATTCGGTCCCCACTCCAGGAAATTACATATTTAACACTTTTATTTCTTCGCTCTGATGGCTTCGAGGCAAAGCGCGGCGTTGAGTTCCATCACTTTACACGCAACGCATCCACCATTCGGCGGAAAATGGAGAATGCAGTGTCCTTATACTAGGTTTACATTGCCTACTCTGCTCTGCGCGGGATACAGCGTGAAGCTGATTAATTAAATTTATATATTAAGCATTATGTTCTTGTTACCTTCTTCGTAATCTTACGCTCGTTGCAACTTCCAAAAACATTTTAGTCGTAATAAACTGTATTTTGCTATTGGAAAATCATAATAAAATTAGGATAAAATAATAAAGCTTACAATTAACTCTGCAGTATCTAATAAATATTCGACAATATCTAAATGTCCGTTCTGTGCGGCTGCTATCAGCGCATGTCTTGATCCGGGAACTAATTGTTCAATATTTCCTTCGTCTATGTCTAGAGAGTTTCTGTCTTCTTTACCAGTTTGACATCCTAATAAGTATATTACAGTATCTCGGTGACCATTTTTGGCGGCGTGAACTAAAGGAGTTTGTTCTGCTGTGTCAGAGTGGCTTAGTGAAGCTCCTGAAATATAAAAATATTTAGTAAATTTTGACTAAAATACTGCAGGTATATTCGTATCTACCTAATAAATAATTAAATATTCGATTATATTTCTTCAATTTTCAAGCTTTAATGCATATAAATATTTATGGCGTTGAGTAGTTAGCGCAATGTGACTAATATTGCGTGATGACTGACAGAGCTCAACGTCGTGCTTTGTGTTTTCGGATCAAGAAAACAAAATGTTCATATCTCGAGCGCTCACAATAAGAAGATGGCCGAGTGTAGGTGTATGTTTTGAAAGAACAATATTAAATTACCTGACGCTATCAACATTCTAGCAACATCAGTGTGCCCTCTTTGACACGCCAAAGATAACGCTGAACATCCTTGAGAATTTGTCATTTCCAAATCAGCTCCAAATTCGATCAACAATCCCACCATCGAAATAATTCCCTGATACGCGTACATACATAATAAGGGGGCGTTTCCCAAACATTCTGTTACTTGATTTGGTGATCCCCCTGCTAACAGCATTAAACGGGAAACTTTCACATTTGGGGTGTAAATATTTCTTAAATTAGCAACAGCTTCGCCAACATTAGCTGAGCTAGTTGCAACCAACATAGCTTGTAAATCTCTGGGACATAATCCTAATTGGGCTGGTCCCATATTTCTATACATATGAGCTTTCAAAATATGGTGTCCCAGTTCCATTGATTTTTCCGCATCTAAGGGAGCTTGTACTCGAGATAATCTAAAGGCTATGCCACAATGTCCCGCTCTCAAATCGCACAAAAACTTAGAACTTTCATTGTCATCTCTACGTATTAACCATTCCCTGAATGACGGGTGGAAAAACATATAAGTATTGTCAATACGCTTTACAAGGAAATCACTGAGGCTTTCAAACCTATGACAAAACTCTTCCCACGGTAAAAATGTATCTACTAATAAGGCATTAACTGAATAGTAAATTTCTACTAATGTCAAAGGATATAAGGCGGCTAAGCATACACTCAATATATGCGTTACTTTTTCAAATGATTGTACTGTGGGGAATCTTAAATTAAATTGAAGTAAAAATATTTGTGCCAAAGATATAGGAACCACTTTGTAGTTAGTTGATTTTACAACGATGTGACTTCTCTCTAAAAGGTCTAGTATCAGTTTCAAGAATAAAAACGATCCTTGGCTTAGATGAAGGACATATTGTGCGAATTTCAGGACCGAATTGTGTACGCCTTCAGTTTTTCCAGTTGAGCTTTTGATATTTGTTTCTATTATAGGTGCAGCTTGGACTCGAGTGTTAAAGTATTCTAGTAAATCCTTATTAACGTTCTCTGAATCATCCAAGCTTAGTCTTGTATACGGCAGTTGTTTTGTTAGTTCTAGAAATTGAGTTCTGATTGTGGCAACTACTTTAAGCCATGTCGGCATTTCTGGTACATGTCTTATTAAAAACGAAGCGACGGTATAGCCATGGTCGGGTCTATGATATTCAGCCTCACACAGTCCATCAACAAGAATAATACTATTTGTTGAGTCTATGCTTCCGTTTTTCCTCAAAATAATCAGCGGTTCGATAATTCCTCTCATAAATGCTAGATCTGGATCCGCGATGCATTCTTTCAAGGACAGACATGCTAAGAGATGGGGTTCGCTTAGTAAATATTCTCGATAAGCTTGTAGTCTCGGAGCTTGACAAAGTTGCGCTGCTAATGAATGGACGAATTCACCGACCAAACATGTGCTATTGTTGTCAGCCTGAAAGAAAATTATTATTAGCATTTAATATATCTTGCACACTTTAAGACAATAACAGAAGTTTTAGAAATTAATAATATAAAGTTAAATATTAAAATAGTGTTTCTTTTAGAGAAATTCTTAAATAAACTTACTTGACAAAAATGGTAAGCGACAACTTGTGACGCTAGATGGGTGACCATTTCCGTCGATATCTCTTCAGGTAAAATCTCTCTAATATCAGATTGTTCCCTTAATTCTTCGTATTCGAAATTTCTTTTTCGTCCAAAGCAAGAATAGTCCACTAATTGCAGTATTAAGGCTGTTTTACCTGTTCCCGGGCAGCCTGTGATTAAAATCCCTGAAAAATTTACAGTAATTATTTTGTGTAATTATTACATAATTTTGAAAATTTTAAATGTCTGCTTGAATGCAAAATTATAATTTTACATATTTTTTCGACTGCTGAGCTAGTGAAAATTGAAAGATTATATTATATTTTTTATTCCAATTATAATGCGTGAGCAAAGAGAACTTAACGTGAAGACCCTCCGTTCTCCGCTTTCAGTTCAAATCTAGAGACATTTCGCATGAAGGGACGGAACTCAACGCTGCACTTTGTCTACCAGAGTACGAGTTATAGAGATTACAAACAGAATTTATTAGCAAAAAGTCAAACTGTAATATCATTTACCAGAGGAAGTGGAGTCTAAAGCTTTCTCCATGTCCCGCATTAACCACTGTCGTCCAGAGAATACATTTTCACTTTCACTTGAAGGCACTTCGAAGAATAATGGCCGCAATGTTAGTTGCGGCGCAGGGTGAACTGGAATTAGCAATAATAGTTATTATTACTAACTGCATATAATATTTGTTTTTTTTCCGCTTCACGATGTATCCTGCTTTACAAACAGTAAAGAAATAGTCCATATTTTTAAAATCTACTGTCTTTACGACAGAAGCAGAAGTAGACATACTCGTATACACATCTTTTTTTGGTTAAATAAAAAAGGTAAGTCTTTTCTTTAAGATTATAAAGGTAAATTAATAAATACATTTAGTGATAAATATCTCTTAAAAATATTACTTTATTTTTGAAGGTGACGGTAGTAGTACATTAATATTAGTTTGGATTTTGTCTAAGAATGTATATAAAATGAATTAACAATTTCTTGGCTACATTTTAGTATTAAAAAGTTGAATTTAATAAAAAAGAATATAAAAGTTTTATAACATTTACCTTTTTTCAGTTCAGACGAAGTTGTAGACTGCTTGCTGCTCACTCGAGCTGAGCGTCTCGCCGCCGTCTTCCTATTTTTAAAGAAGCCACTCGACATACGCGTGAGTTCCTCGCGCCCAGATTGTAATGCTGTAAAAATATTTTAATTACTAAAAGATAAAATAACATTAAAATATATAAAAAAATCCCTGAGTGACTAATGAAATATATATTTTTTAAGAAATTGTGCTGAACTTTGAATAAGGCGAAAAGTATCCTATCATATAAAATCATAAAGATAACCAAAAGGTTTACAATGAAATATATACTTATTTATACATTCTATCAGGCATACTATATAAGTAGTATGTCTGATAGAATGTATAAATGTAAATGTATTAGATATATATATATATATCTAATACATTTCTACAATATTAATCACCTGTAACCGAATGCCTCCTGCTTCCGGGACTCGACGACGAGCAGTTGCTAGCGGCGGACAAAGACATAGACGCTAAGGAGCCGAGTGAATCTCTCCCTAGCGGCGTTGCTGCGTCCACTTCTGATGAACCAGTTAGTGTTGATACCTAAAAATATACATAATAATATTAATATGGAGGCCGTTGGCACGGTGGCGTTCTTAAACGCGACAATTGTAGATTCGATTTCCACTCGGAGGAATGAATTATCTGTATATATAAAAGGACTTGTCCTCACTGACTCAGGTAAGACGCACACACAGCCGTAACCGCTGTGTGTAGAAACGTGACATTTGGACAGATGTTTACTTTCGTAATCTGGACATCCACTAAGAAGGGATTTTGAAAAATTTGAAATTTAGATTTATAAAAGTATTTAATTGAACACGTGTTTTATCGTTTTCTAGAATTCTCCCCCTAAGGGTACAAATAAGGGGTTGAAAGTTTGTCTAGATTGTTTTTTAAATCGCCATTATAAATTTTTATAAAGTTTGAAATTCAGACTCTTAAAAGTATTTAATTTAACACATGTTTCATGGTTTTTTAGAAATCTCCCCCTAAGGGTGCAAATAAGGTGTTGAAAGTTTGTATGGAAAAATCTTTAAATCGCCACCGATTTTTTAAAATTCAAAATATTTCATTGAATACATGTTTCGTTGTTTCTTATAACTCACCCCTAAACAAGCAAGCGAAGCTGCGCGCGTCCGCTAGTTTAACATATTTATTTATTTATCGCTTTGGTGACAAGAAACCGTCTCGCAAATTCGGCGGAAAAGTCGGGAGCGGAAGTGCCTTAATGGGAATGGAGTGTCTCAACACTAGGTTCCCAGGTTCCCTCTACCTACCCTGCTATGTGCGAGTTATAGCGTGAAGCTAAAATATAGTTCGGTTGAAACAGCACAGTCATTTCCATATAAGTATGTACAAGATATTACAAATTACAATCACGCCTTAATAGATATTTATATCGTTTTGGGTCATCGCATAACACCGCATGTTGGGTACAGTTACTTAGCATGCAGAGGGATGGGCGGGACGATGAGATAAAACGTACTAACTATCTGACATTGTTTATAATATTATTTCTTCTATTATAAAAACCTCTGTATAAGAAATCTTGTTAAAGTAAATTACATAGGAACGTATAAAAATTAAATTTTTACTCCAATATTTGAAACTAAATGTATACTAGTATTGTAAGGTCTGAAGAGTATGATTGCTTGAACGTGCTTATATCAGGAACTTTTATCGAATGAAAGAAGTATTTCCATCCTGGATGTTGTCCGCTTACCAAGCTTTATAGCACTTACCAAGCTACGGTCACGTTAACCTTTACTTTGGAACTCACTGGACCTACGGTCTCAGTTACTTGCAGCACATGGAATATATCAATTGGAGTACGTCGTTGTTGCAACTCTTCGCGAAGCCATAGGCAAAAGCTAGTTATATGCAGATAAAGACGTGCAAATTTCACTACAATAGCTTTATTTCCATATTTATTTATCAGATAATAGCAATAATGTCGAGGCTGTAATGGCATTTTGCCAAGACAGTTTGTTTTTCCTTATTAAACCTTATATCTTCTATACAAATTCATCTCGTGTATTGCGGTTAGGATTAATATTCTAACGTCTGACGTTTTATGTATAACATTTACCTAATGTTAATAATAGATATTTTAAATAATAACGGTGTTAAAAAAATAGGATTTCAGCTTCCTCATTTAGCACTGTTAACCTGGGAATCTAGTGTTAAGTCACTTCGTTTCTAGTGAGACACCTCCGTTTCTTATATTCCGCCGCATTCTGAAGCTTGTTGGTGGAAGGTGTTGAGCAGGAACTCAACAACGCGCTTTGCCTAATTACCAGATCGAGGAAATGAAAATATTGGAATATATCATGTTCTCTGGGTGGAAATTGAACCCACAGCCTGTCGCGTTTATGCTGGTGCTTCTGCGTCACGAATGGGTTTTTTATTTGTGATAAAAATTCTACCATATGAAATATTGTTGGTATTTAAAATAACTTCAATATATATTTGTTCGTGACTTTTTAGGGCCAGATCACAACCTTTTCACTCATGTGCCAAGAACCGTGCGAGGTTTAAAATCGGAACGCGATATCGTCGATGATATCTGTATATATAAAACTCTTTCGTTACTGAGCGACATACAGACAACGAGACTACTGGACTTGAAAAGTTGAAATACGGCAAGTGATGTAACACTAAATAAGGATTTGTCGATATTTCTACGGGAACGAGAAAATGGGATTTTTCATTTTACGTCTTTGTCAAATTTAGTTCATTTTCTTATATTTTCATATCTTAAGTATCTTTCTAGGGAGAACATAGTGTTAAATTATTCTGTTCTGCGTTTTCTAGGAACTTTGTGGCTTATATTATTAAATTAATTGTATTAAATATGGTATTATTACTACTTACGATATATATATATGAATTAAAAAGTGATCATTTATTAAATTTACTTCATAATATTTACCGGACTAGTGTTGTGCGACGCTAGAGTATGCGCATCCAAAGAAGCTAGTGATGTGCAGCTATCCCTGGATTTTCGGGATCCACGTCGTTCCCCCAAAAGGAGTCCCAGACGCATGTAAAGATCATTCTGCCTCCTTGATTCGTAGCCTTGTTTGATGTGACCACCTTCGTCATCTAGAAAAATATATATTTTTTCAGATGTGGATATTTAGTCGGCCAGACATGCTACACACACATACCATGCATTTGCTATATTTATATTGGGTGGTACTGTTATACTTATATGTCGTCGTGACGAAATGAAAACTTGAAAATTGCAATAAATGTAGATTTTGGAAAGTATAATTGAAATATATAGTTTATAGACCAAAAGGTCTAAAAACAAAAGATAAATTTTAAATAATTATAAAGTTTTCAAGTCGTTGTGACAAGCAGTACAAAAAATATAAACATTCTTCTGATTTTTTTTTATTTTCTTTTCTTTCTGCAGTGCTAGTGTTGGGTACTTATAATATATTTGTGCTCCAGGTGTACATAATGTATGGGTGTTATACATATACATATTATTACAATGACATTGAAAAAATATTATGATTACAGTTGTAGCTTGATATTATACAGTATATTAAAAAAATGTTTATTCAACGAGTTTCATACAGTATATACTTCTACACTAAAATAAAAGAATAATAAAAATATGTTTACTATAGTACTAATAATATATGTACATAAAAATGAAAATCATTACTGGATATTTATAAAACATCAAAGGCATGCCTTATTATGTTGCCTGAAAATTCACATTAAAAATAACACAAAATAAACAAAAAAAAAACGAAAAATCCATGCATTTTTTAAAATTGAAACACGTCGCAATTTTATAAAGTCAATAAAATAATAATTGAATAAGCAATAAAAAAAAATTGTATATTTTTTGGTCTTTTAATGTCTTTAAAGCCTGTTATATTTTAAATATTATGGAATATAATGTTATAGTTAATGTTAATTTTGGAGTCGATTCATTAAACGTACTTAATGTTCTAAGAAGACTCGTCTATTTTTTAATTGCTTTAATTATACTTATCTATGAAGTACTGGAAACGGAATATATGTACAATTGAAGCTTAATCATTTCTCATAAATGAAGATAAGCCATACATAGCCATATATAGTAACATACTATTAAATATTTATAATTAAAATATTTTTAAAATACCTTGAAGCTAGAAGATTTTCTCACTGTCAGTTGGTATGTTTCTGAGTGTACGCGATTGTTATGAGTTCCGATTGAGTTATGAGAAAAATATTTTTTTCTGTTTTTTAAAGATTTTTCTAATTTTCAATTATAATACATACCTAATTGGATTAAAATTTAATTAGTAAAATACCTTATTCAATGTAGTCAAATTCAATCAGTACAACCGTACCGAACTTTTTTTTAAAAGATTAGATGATCTTAAATTAAAAGATGTAAAACGAGACGCGCACCTGTGTGAGAACTCAGTGGTTCCGCAAGATTAATATGATATCTCAATTCTTAAAGAAAGGGGTTAATATTAAAATAAGACTTTTTTGACAACGTCTGTAATGGCTGTGGGTTCGACGCTTATTCAAACGATTGCTTGTATTTTCATTTTACTCGAGGAAATGAAATATTTCATATATTCGCTCTGGTGACGATACAAAGACTGCCGTCGTGTTCCGCCAAAGGTGGTGTACAAAGTGTCTTAATGGTAACAGAGTGTCTTAATATTAGGTTCCCAGGTTCCTAAAATTATACCAACTGCACTTCTACATACAAACAATAACATCAAGAGAAATTTAGCTACCAACAAAATGAACATTCATACATATTGTATAAGCTCCACCTTATAATACACAAGGAGAGAGGACTTATCGTGACATTTGAGAAATGGCTCTCCGAATTTATGGTACTCGTGAATAAATGAAACGTTCTCTAGTCATGATTTAAATTAAATACATAATTAAACTATAATTGTATGGGGAAAGTGCTTGGGAGGTTGTTTGTTTTGTAACGTATTGTATATTATGTTAGCTACAAAGAGTTTATTAGGTCATTTGGACGAAGGCGTTAATCTCAGGAACTATTATTTTCATTGATGAAAAACTATTTGTATTTTGTCCATATATCAAGGCAAGCTATATTATATCACGCTATGATCAATATATTGCGATAATGGAAAAGCTTGAGAGCTTTAAAGAAAATGATGTACAACTCTTATTTGTTTTTACTTTTATGATGTAAACTGCACGCTTAGGTAGAGGGAACTTGGGAACCTAGATTTAAGACACTTCGTTTCCATTAAGAAACTTCTGTTTGTGTTTGTGTGTATTGCGTGTTGAGTGGCAGAAATCAGCACCGTTATGGGAACGAGGAAAGGCTTGGTTAGTTTATAATATGAGGCACTTAAAGTTTTTTTTCCTTGGTAGTCGTTATGATTGTAAAAAAAAAATTATCCAAGTATAAGTTACTGCCAGAAGCAAATCTGTAAAAATAAATATGAACAACACTATTTGACGGCACATTAAGGAACCTCTAGAGCATTTTAAACAATTAGGCGGATGGAGTTGTAAAAGTTAATTTTAGCAATATACAATACTTCTGTGTCATGAAGTCACTGTGGCGATGTGTTGAGAATGCAAATAATTCTTCTCTAATTTCTTCATTCTAAATAGTCACGAAGAGTCACATAGAATGACTCTTACTACCCAGCCATATGTGGGATTAACGATGTAGCTAATAATATCTAGTCGATAGAAAAGATTTAATTGGAAAATCCTCGAGATCTATGTTTAAAGATTTTAATAATCATAAAATAAGACCTAATTACAAGCAAAAATTAAAATGAAAGGTTCGAACCCACATCACCTCTTTACTGGTAAAAGGTATCATTTTATTGGAGTTGTCAAGTACATGTATTTAATACTAAATTATGTGTGGCAAGAAGTTAATAGAACATTAAAATAATTTTACAGTATTGTACAACTCACGACTAGGCATTATGAGTTGATATTTTACTTCAACAGAACATTTTACTCCCAGTAATAGATAAGTAACATGTATTATTTAAAAGTTTAGTTTTATATAAAATTAAGCACAGTCTTTATTAAGTCTATTACATATGAATATAATTAATTTAAATAAATATTTCATACAAAACAAAGATTGTCATGAAATGTGAGTGAAATTAATCATTCCATTTTCTCGTACACTGTTCTCTAATAATTTTAGAGACAATAACATAAATGTTTAGTTAAAAATAACAAAATATTATAAACGTGCGTTAAGTTGAAAATTATATGAAAGCTAAAAAAAAACGGAAATGAGATGGATTCGAACCCGACACTTAGGCTTATAAGTGAAAACCGCAGATTCTTCAAGATTCTTCAATTTTGAGGTCCCCTTCAATTTACTATAAGGATGTGGCCAGCCAAGTTAACAATTCCCACGTTAAGGTGAAACAGGGGTATGAAATCACATTCAAGGCATTAATTTATAAGGTATAGTTTAGTTTATTTAAAATATTCTACCTAAATTATTCTAATTTGAAAGCGATGGCTGTGTATACCAGTAGAGAAATAATAAATATTTATATAAATAACTATGTTCTTTTAGTTTACCCCGCTATGTGCGGGATACAGCGTGAAGCTGATTTAATTTTTTAATATGAAAGCAAAGAAGTATTATATTAATTAAATCTGATCATCATCATCTGTAGATGCAAAAACGAATAAAAATCTCTTATCTTAGCCTAATAGTGCATACTATATCTTAATTGGTTCGTGTAATGTTATGTAACGTAATAGCATTCACTCATGGGAAGTAGCTACCGTAACGGCCGAACTCACACCATGACAGATAGGTGAGTGGCCCGTATTGCTTATGGGAAAGATTATTTTTTTATTTAACGCATCTTCTATAGTTGGGTGAATTGACAAAAGAAAAAGGAGCAAAGAATCACATAGTTTTACGATTTTCGGTCATATTGTGTAGAATACTTTCAATGTGTAGTTCGGCTAGATAAAAGTTGCAATACGTTAAAACATTAATAAAATTTCCAAATATGTGTAAAAAAACTAATTTTAGTCAAATCATTTGCACCGAGCAAATGCATATTACAATATACTCATACTTTTCAATCCGGTGCTTCATGCATAACAAGGAAGCAAGTAGAGGAAAGATATCTAGTGTACTTCGTTTTCCATTTTCCGTTTAATTTTGAAAATATTCTTTGTTGAGTGGCTCAACATCGGGCTATATTTTAACAGCGGAGAAATGAAAATAATTTATTCCCCACTCTGGGGATTGAACTCACGACTTTTGTGTTTGTAGTCCCACTACGCCACTAGGACATAAATGTATGCAATATTTTCAATTATTCCTTAGATATTATACAAAACTATAAAGGCGTTTTATAAAACTGTAGACGGGACGGGTTCTATAAGGTTCACGTCGATACGCTTGACGATGCCCATTGTTTTCAAAGGTCAATAGAAAGTACTGCATCTGTCATTTAAATAGGGCTTTTAGTATTCTTTGAGAAATGGCCGTTATGTTTAGAATATTTATATCGCTATGTATTTTTTTAATATTATTAAATGCTAAAGTTCGTGTAACAAGGCACAGCTTCCGATCGTAAAAGCGACGGTTCAGAGTTCGATTCCCACTAGAAGTAATCAATTATTTTCATTTCTCCGCTAGTAAAGCACATAAAGTATAAAATGAACGTATGTATCAGTTTAATGCATCAATAAAGTAATTGTACGATATCTGACCACTTAAATTTCACGGGTTACGGTCCTGTCACGTCTGTCACGTTGACGTGACACTTGTGGCTAAAAGAAATGTTTCACAACGACCGGTAAGAGATAAAGTGCTGGTTATATTACAAGCGAAAGCGAGCATTTTAATTTTAATTATCGGAATTTATTTTCAGACGGAATATGTAATTATGCTATATTGTTTAGAGGATGGGGTTAATAATTGATGCCTCAAATGTCAAAGCTTTCGATAGGACTGGCTGTACTGAAATTTTCATCAAACTTAATGATTTAAGGTACCCGTAATTGCCTAAGAGAATAAAGAATTTATTGATTTGACCTTGGTATTTGAACTAATATTTATGTTTTTAAAAATTTTCAGCTGATTTTGAATGAAATATATAAAAACAATCACATATCTAATACCTAATATACAATAAAGAAAACCAGATATTATTTTATAAGTGTAAAAACAATCACTCTCTTATGCACCATATGTACAATACGCGCCTTGTTCTGATGCTATTATTCTTTGACCCTATGACTTTCCCCATTGACTCTGTCCCGTGTCTGACGAGTGTATTAACACGATATATCTAAGATTATTACCAAACTTAAACATTGTTCATAATTTTTAAAATATTAATATAATAAGATATAATATATATAGTTTTTATTACATAAATGTTAATTATCGCTAAATAAAAGCACTTAGACACAGTATTGTCGATACAGTTATAAATTATTATAATGTAAATTAAACATTATCCAAATATGTCAAGCCATTTTAGTGTGATTTAGTAATAAACATCCAAATTTATAAATTGTTACTTTTATTACAGTAATAACTTCTAAATTATTCATCATCTGCTGGCATACGTATATAATAAGTTTGTATAAGGATATGATCAAATATTAATTTTATCTTTTGTCAATATTAGTTTGAAGGCGTCACTCACCTTGGTATAAACCAGAGCCCACACGTCGCCCACTGTGCTATTGACCGACTATTTGTCAGATCATGTCAGATTAAACGTAAAGACTGATAGAAAGATTAAGTACGCGAATTATTTTGAACAATAAGATAGATGTACAGTAAAGGCCGTCGTGACGCAGATTGTGGGTTCGATTTCTAATCGGGGGAATTATTCAATTAATTTTTTTTAATTTAAGCGAAGTGTAAAGATCTACCACTCAGCACGCTACGTCTTAAGCATTGGGTGGAAAGTGAGAATGGAGTTTCTTAACACTAGGTTCCTTTTGGCCTACCGTCTTATAAACAGAAAAAGAGTAGGATACGCTGAAAATGTGATTATATCTGAGAATAAATAGAACATTGCTTGTTCTGTATAATGTATTTGCTTTTGTAGTTCTTCCATGTTTATTGTTATACGGCCATTGAATGCGGCGGAATAATTTAAACATAATAATCACCCACGAGTCTAAATCGAACTCACAACCATCGCGTCCAATCTGAAGGTATCCTAGGTCCAAAATCTAAATGAAGCCTTGTACAGATTAAACAAACATTGTAAGTTAGACCAACTTGTAAAGGGATTTAGAAAGGAACCTAGCGCTGAGCGTAATACCCTCGAATGGGACGATGTTCACGAGATAACTTGTTGCCGCACAGCAAAGGCTGCCGGTAATGTACGCATTATTCAATACTGTCATGGGAACTTTGCAATCAAATTTCGCCATCGGATGTTGTGAATATCTATGGATAAAATAACATATAGAAGATTGAGGCTACTTGAGCGCAGGGACCCACGCGTGCGACTGTCAACGTGAGAGGTTAGGGTTGGAATTCAACTCGGGGGAATATTTAATAGTTTCATTTCCTGTCGCTCTGGTAAGCGTGGCGTTGAATTTCGCCACTCAACTCGTTGAAAATTTACATGTCGTAAAACAAGTTGCGAACTACAAATTGTTTTTTAAAAGATATTTAAGATATTTTTAAATATCATCGGGGAGTAATTGGAATATGTGTGACATTTACAATAGCCTTTGGATTCATTCTCTTGCGGAAAATAATGTATGTGTATATTTAAAAACATTTACATTTGGTTTTAGATTATCATTTAAATTATCATTTTATTTATATGTACCGACATATATTGTTATATGTAAAGTAAATGATTATTTTAAGTAATGAAAAGTAAATGATTATGTTTGACAGATCATATTTTGATTGATAAATCCTAAAAGTTGTTAAAGAAAGACCGTAACAAAAGCAGAAAAACGTAGGCGTTGAAGTACTCCATAAATTTTTACGCAGTCGAGACAAGTCTGACTGCACACAATGGCCAAATCAAGAGCTTAAATCATACACCGTAATGTGTGTATTTTAAATATTATAAGCATACATTTTTTGACTCGAATTATTCTCTATAAAAATAGATAATAATTATGTTAGTATTTTTTATTATACATTTTTTTAAATACTATTCATAACCTATGCTATACGAAAGTATCATCAATAGATTTCATTGTGTAAATTTAAATTTCTTCTAATCAATTTTACACGCATAGATGGGTATATATATATCTGATGAAATCAGCCTTAATATAGTGTTATTTTTGTCATCAACACTTAACCGTCATTATTCTCGTGTCTTTCTCTCAAGTTCAATTAGAAACCTCTAGTCATTGGACAATCAAAGGCTTAAACCGACAGGCAATGATAAAATTGCCGATTCATCTAAAATATCTATTGATAGGCAATTACACGAACAAGTTAACAGTTACTATGAAAAATTAGCATACGACGATAAAGATACATAAAAGCTCACAAAAAAACCAAACAAAACTGGTTCGGATAAAAGAAGCTGTGCATCAAATGAACGACGCAATGCAAACAGGCAAAAAGATGTGCAAAAATCGAGCGGCCGTGCCCGATCGAGCGGAGGAATGTGGATCGAATACCGACTGAGGTATTCGTTTAGACCAGATTTAGAACCTTGAAACGTCTAATGTCTGATTCTGTATATCTTATTCATTTATTGCTATATACGTCGACGATATAGCCGTAGATTGTAGCTTATAATATTTTTATTATTTCGAAGGAAAATAAAGCAGGAAGTATTCGATCAACATTCCTTCAAAAATAATAGCTGCCGTGCCTGCTAAGTTGAGTCCGTGCGGTACGGAGGAGTGAGCGGACCACAGAGATCTTATTTTATTGAACACGAGACTGGGCCACGCCGCACTCCTGGGACCCTCCTCCGGCAATCCTGTTAAAATATATCAAAATAACACCTAAATCTACAAATCTATCGGATTTATCATTCCATTCCAGTCCATTTATATCAATGACAATGACGGAAACCGGCTGTCGGATCATAAAGAACGACGTCTGTTATCGAATTGATTTGTACATTAACCAGTAGCGGTCACGTGTCGTAACGAAGTGCAGCTATCATTTATTAGGTAATACAGCTGTGATAACCGCTTTATATTTCGAAGGGACAGGAATGATGTAATTAATGGAAATCGAATATACCAGATAACTAGATAAGGAACGCCGGCCCGCAGTCTGCGCGGGCGCATTGCAAAAGTCTGCGAACTAATAAATGCGTTCAACAACCGGTCCTTTGTACCTACGTACATCCGGCGGCGTCGCGTGGGCATCGATTGTCACTACAGCTATCCTCGAAGTCTGGAGAGTGTTTAGTGAATGAAAATTGAAGTATTTGCGTGTAAAGTGCGCTGCGGGTTACGCAATCGAATTGGAGGCCGCGGTCCTACAGGTATGCAAATTAAAGATGGTATGATAACACTTACCTGACAGGGGTACGTGATTTTCATGTGAATGACGACTGCGCTGTCCAAACGGACTTCTTAAAGACTTGGGGCTAAAGAATCTTCGCCTCGTGTGCGGTGGTGTGGGGCAACTTTGAGCAAGACTGGCTTGCTTTGGAGGTTTCGGGAGTCGAGACGGAGATTGCCACTCTGCATCTTGACGTTGAGGAGATGGGGTATACCGTTCCATAGTTGGTCGTCTTCCTTGGCTTTTCCTGGCACAAATAGGGCACGCTTCGTTCCTAAACATGCAGGAATAGCACCGTTCATGTCCGCATGTGTCAATTAGCTTTCTCTTTTTGCCCTTGTCAAAGGGCATGTTACAACTTGGACAAGTAGTTCCGCCTGTCTCGTTTTCTAAAAGCTGCCTCAGCGCTGCCAAATCTGTAACAAAGATGTCGATTAAAAAAATTGTCACTAGAAAAAGATATCAGTTAATAACTTTATAGTTGTAGAATGTGATTGTTCTTAAAGAAATATATTCCAACAATTATCCTTGCCTTGCGTATAATTATTGTACAAATCATTTAAGCCGAGAATGTAGTACAAGGAGTTACATACAAATGAACACGTTGAATTAAATGTAGGTGAATTGAGGTTGGGCAAGTTAATTATAACTAAAAACATTTGTTATTTATTTCTAGAACCTGCGTGCCTGTACTCGTGTAAGATGAATATTAATTAAATCTGATTTATTGGTCTCAGAGGAAAGCAAAAAGAAGCTGGTTATAATAAATTACTTTAAACGATCAGTTACTCATGCGTCTTCGCGCGTTGTAATTAAAAATCTTTTTTCATCTATACAAATCAGGACAGAGAGGACACTTGGATAAGTCACTCCGTTCTCAAATTTCGTGTCTATTGGTGTAACTGCGTTTTACCCAATGAACTAAGAAGAATAGAAATTTGAAATAGATTTCAACATTTCGTTGAAGTGTCTGAATGGAAATTGGAATGTCTTTTACTAGGTTCCCAGGTTCCCTCTGCCTATCCTGCTATGATTGCGATATAGATTGAAGCTTCAATTAATTCGATTGAATAGACATTAAATCAACAACCAAAATATTAATTAATTGATAAAATCACTGCGTTTATAAATAAATCAATTAGATGATTTTGCTGTTTTATAATAAATTTAACTAGAGACAAATGACAGTGACAGTGCACTAAGATTGATGACATTCGTTAAGCTCTTCGTGTTATTTATGTTCGTAACTTGTTAATAGCTTTTTAAGCTCATAAGTTAAATACTAATAAAATAATGTTTTTATTGTCGTAGGTATAGCCTAAAAAATTGTACAGCACCAAGTCAAATAGTTTTTTACAAAATAGGAAATTGTACGCTTAATTTTTTATGAAGATACACTAGATATACACGAGGTTCCCAGGGTCCCTCCACTTAACCTGTTACGCGAGGGAAAAAATACCACATATATAAACTGTCAGGTCAGGTCTATGTTTAGACCTTATCCCGCATATAGCAGGCTTGTTAGAGATAACCTAGTTCATCCCTACTATATTCATCCACCTAGCAGTTCTCGATTTGAAATCTCTAAATCTCGATTCAAGGTATTACACAGTGACGGAACACAACGCCGTGGTAAGTTAGTATTTTCAGCAGATGTTATTCCTTCAAATTCATTTTAAAATGCGTAAAATATGATATGAGTAAGACATAATTTTAATGTTCGTCGAATTGATTTATTGGTTTCTTAAGTAATCGATTCCTTGTATACAAAATTTTGCATCACGACATCTTGTATTAACGCCCGCGGCAAGCTTTCCTTTTCTGACCTTTCTGTTTATATTAATAAATGATTTTTTCAATCTGATATTATAAATTGTACGGCTTAAAGCAAATAAAAGTTTACATTACAAATAAAAATATTGTTGAATCTGCTCTTGTGTAAAATGTACTAAGTATACGTTTGTATAATACTATACCTTTGAAAAATAACTTACAAAAATATAAAAGACTTATGTTGTATTTTAAATAGAATAGATATTTGAAGCCAGCCTTAGTGCAGAAGCAAAAGTGTGCGGCGGTAAAGACAACAGGTTATGAGTTCGATTCCCACTCGATTAAATTAAATATTTAATATTGTCATTTCCTCGCTCGGTAAGAACACTAAGAGCGATGTTGAATTCCACCATTTAAATATGTAATGTCTCGATAATTGGAAAAGTGGAAAACGGAGTGTACTTAACACTATGTTTCCTTTACCGACCCTGCTATTTGCGGAATACAGCGTGAAGCTAGAAAAAAGATTAGACTTAGATTTATTTAACTTAATCTGTTTCAAAAATATACTATAAAAAACCAAAAATTGATAATAACCGTAATGACAAAAAAGCTTCAAAGGAAGAGTTTAATGAAATATTTTTTACCGAACTATCATTAAGTTTCATTATAGTTGAAAACTTTCTGCGAATGTTAGGAAAGTAGGTCTTAGTTTTTACAATTGCTTATACTAATATAATTGTACTCTTAGTGATGGTTCAAATTGAGCTTTAGCGGACGGGGTCAGCGCTAATTCAGTAATAACAGTATCAAACGATGCAATTTTATTTTTTTAGTTTCTTTTAGCTTCACGCTGAATGGCAGTGTAGGTAGAGGGAACCTAGGAACCTAGTGTTCTGAACGTAATGCCTTGGCAATCAGTTCCTGAAGCGTCGTCCAATTTTCGAGACGTTCGAGTAGAGGGACGATTTGTATTTAAATACCATAGCAAAGAAATGAAAATGATTCATTTCTCCTTCCTTCAGTGGGAATCGAACCAACAAACGTCGCATTTATAACCGACCTCTATGTCTAGGTTAATATATGAAGATAAAAACTATTAATATTCTATACTATGAAAAACCAAATTGCGAATTATAACAAAAAATGTTTTATTAATTCAATACACAGTTTCATACCCTTAACAAATAGCAGTTCATGCCCCAGGAAGACGATCTCTCTTTCTATCATTAAACGTCAGAAAAAGAGCAAAAATATAACCCGCAGGAATTATATAGTACATAAATATATTAGTCTGAGTTTGCAGACGCTGACTCATCCCACTTTCAAGGTAATAAGATCAGTGCATCTTTGATGTGCCGATTGATTCATTGTTTTCGTATTTTCACATTATTTTACGTTTCATTGATTTTTATCACTTTTAGTGGGCGGAAGTGGATCGTAAACATTTTATTGTGTTTTAAGTTAATTTAAAATGTAAATAAGCAAATATTATTGACTTTTTATATATAAGATATTTAAATAATAAGATATTAATGATTATCTGTATAAAAAGTTGAAAGTTATGAACTATTAAATATTTAATTTATTCGATCTTAAATTATTATATTTTTATCTTGCATAATTATATATGGGGAAAAGACAAGAAATTAGTGAATAATTTCTGTATTTTCTTTCTCTTTTGAAGCATATTGAGAAAAATGTGGCGACATTCAACATCATGATGAAGTACTTAAGTAGTAACGTAAACGTCGAAATTTACTCTGGCATTTGGCTTTCGACTCCCACTTGAAAAAAAAAATGTGTCTTAACTCTAAATATATAAGTGTCTTACTTTAACTCGTAACGTCTTAACTCTAGGTTCTCCATCCTTACTTGGAATGTATGTAGAACACAACGTGAGCCTATTATAATTTTATTATAAAACGTCGCTGCAAGCTTTATATGCTTCATCTTTTACAAAAAATATCAATATTCACTTTCACTATACAACAAAATTACCATACTTATAACTGTATGGTCAATACAAGTTATGCGTATCGAACCTGTGACCTTCTCCACATTACGTCAGACAGGTCAATTTCAGCAATTTACTTCAAGGTTGACGTAATATATAACATATCTACATAATGATGCGTAAAATATTGAGAATTTATTATTATATGCAAGTTCATTTATCAAGTGCGTATTATGCATAAGGTATCCAACGTATAAAGATGTATATATATCATATTATTATACCTATATGAGGTGAACATTGCTTATTTTGTACTATTTTTACCTGTTTTTATTTTAACTATATAATTGTTAATAGCCTTGTTATTAATAATTATATAGTTTAAAAAAACACGCTTTTCAACATCAAGTGCTTTAAGTGCTATGGAATGTACTAAAGGCTATAAGTTATATGAGAGTAAACTCGTGTGGTTTGCTAGTGTACCTTGAAGAGTTCCACCATTCAAGTCCTGGGTCCATTATCAGACCAGCTCGGTAGCTGCGTATTACCGCCAAGTTTCATGATGATACAATTCTTAAAAGTGCCCCATTCCATTGCCAAAAAAGAAAACTATAATTAATAAGACAAGTACAAATTGCTCTTTAATTGCATATAGCATTTTTTTCACACTTAGTTTTTTATCTGCAACTTCTACGCGTATTTTGGCAATGACTCATTTTACAAATGTAAATTTACTCCAATTAAGCCTCGTAAAAGTGCTGTAGTTAGTCATATCCTATATATGAATACGTAATATATATATATTGAATTAGGTTGTTTCTTTATAAAATATATATATTTTAATGTAGGACGAAACAACCTAATTCAGTGTATTATAGTGTATTAACCTAACATAGTGTGTATTAACCTAATATCTAATACATTTCATTTAAGACACTTCGCTTGTTATAAACATTGGTTTATATTTAGTTTTTACTCATTATTTGTATGTTTTATTGTTTTTAATTTGGAGTAAAAAGTATTAAAAAAAACGTTTTTTTAAACGGTATATCTATTGTTTGAGGACTATCACCCAACACGCCGTAATCGCTTTCATATGCCTTTATATGTACAAAATAATAAGCTATCTATATTTATGATATCTAAAATAAGCTTTTCTTAATGGAATTAACGTTTAAATGGATTGTTAAAAAGCTTTAGCATGGTATATATTTTATACAATAATTATTGAGTTAGATCGAGGGTTTTATAGCGGACACCTATACACCTAACTAAATTAGTTAGTCAGTTATGTCAGTTAGTTATGACATATAGTTCACTCACAAATACGAAGCTTCGCCTATCTGGTACCTAGGGCAGAAGAAGATATATGAAAAACTTATTTGTAATTCGTGTTAAATTAATATTACTTTTCAATTTATATTAAATGAGCATTACCGTTCGCAATTTGCAATTTAAATAATTTTGCTTAAATTGATAATTAAAGTTTAATAAAACTTTGAATAAATAACTTGGCAAATATTGGGACTGCGCGTTGCCTCGAAAATATTCAATGTTTCACTTTCTCCAATGGAATCGAACCCAAAAACTACCTACGACTAGCCTAAAATTTCTTTATATAAAATATACCTTAGACAAGTTACATTCAATGTCAATTGCACTAAATGACCTATGACCTGAGTTGGTATTTGTGGAAATGCTAAATTAAACGCCGTAAACCGTGTTTGATCTTTTGTTTTTGATATCAAATTTCAGATCTTGGATAACAGGTGACTAATACTTTACTTGGGAGAGTCTATATGGGAATATGGCTTCAGTGTTCGTGGTTCTTGCATAATTTATTATAAATAATATTATCAGTATAAAACAACCGAAAAAAAATTGATGATTAGTATTTTGATATAAATAATATGGAAGGAAAGTCTAAAACGAACATATAAAATTATTAATTATTTTTAAATGTATAATATACCATAAGAATAAAATATGAATTAATAATAGTTATGGCCCTCTTGTTGGAGTTGGGAAGGTTTTGATTACACAAACTGGATGTTATTTCCATTTTGTAGAATGTTTTCTAATCATCGAAGTAATCGCAACCTTCTCCTTTTTAAAGTCGGTTAAAATGATAGACAAATCTCTAATATTGTTTAAAAACTACGCAAGTAAATAAAGGTCTTACAAATATTGACGACTGTATGAGGTGCCGCCTCTATGTTTTGGTAACCAAATTTTCCGAGCACTTACTTCTAAAAGATGATAATTTATTTTCAATCATCCTTAAATTTATCAATACTATTTTAAGACAATATACAGAAAGAAATATTAAGTTACAATCTTAATAATTATAATAACTTCCGTTAAACTTAGTGTCAAACCTGTCTCTACAGTAGCTAATAGCTTTGAAAGGACTTTCACGATATATTAAATAAATAATTTTAATCTTTAAAACAAATACTTATGATAAAATAACAGCTTCTGTCGATATTATTAATCGGATTTAATCGTCACTCTGTTCTTAATATGACATTTGATAAGAATGTGATAACATTGAAATATGGCACGGAGTATAAAGTGACATCTGCTATCGAATAACGGTGAAAGATTTGAAAGGCATTAAGTTCAGATTTTTTTGGAGAAAGTTGTATATTGGTAGGCTCATTTATACATTATGTATAAAATAGTATATTATATATTTTTATGTTTGATTGGACACATGGTCCACATTTTAGTTTGAATAATTCGCATGTGACGCGTCGTGGCGACTCTATGGGATGAATTATTCTCGTTACCTTGTTCTGGTAACAAAACAACCCACTCAATTTGATCTATGTCTAGAAAATTTGGTGAAGTGTGGGGAGTGGTTAGATTCCCTCTGCCTACATCTCTGCCTCTGGGATACGGCGTGAATCCTTCTCATAATCATTAGGTGCACAATCAAAAAGTTCCTTACTGCAGTAAGGAACTTCAAAAAATGTGTTTAACTGTTAAAATGCAATTCTCCATGTTTTAGTTCCAATGTTGACAAAATCGTGTGCGGGCTCCGGGATGTAGTATATTACGGACACCTGCAATTCCACTACCAATTATCCTTTCCAATCAGATGCAGGCAGTTTATGAGCGGCGTACTACATAAATATGGGTGAATACTGCTTACATTTGTAGGGTTGATACAATAAACATCTGGCGTAAGTAATAATTTCTAATGTATGTATACATGAAATTCGATCGATTCCCACTAGAAAATATTTAATATTTCATTTCTTTCTTCTGGTAACGAGGCAAAGCGCGGCGTTAAGTGCCGCCACTCAAAACACAATGCCTCCAAGATTCAATGGATATTGGAGAACGGAAGTGATTTCATAGGAGTGGAGTAGGGGTTCTTAACACCACGTTCCCTCTCTCTAGCCAGCTATATACAACATTAACTAAAAGGAAAGCACCATAAGGACAACCCTAGCTACACTGTATTTCACACTTGACGCATTTATCGTAACTCAGCTTGTAGAGCGATCGCGGTGATCGTGACCACGTTTTATAGCACATCTGGCTCGAATAAGTAGAAATGCGTGTGAAAATAGCCTTAAAACTACTTTTGGCCTTATATTATAGACTGGACTGTAGAAAGTTTTGATTGGTGAGCTTTTGTCAGTCAAATGAGAGTAATTTATAACACTATTATCAGTGTTATAAATTATCTTATATCAAAAAATATTTTTTAAATTATTTTAATTGTATACACAATTGTATACACAGTTAAAATAAATTAAATTTCACTATTAACTTTCTCTACATTTTTATTAGTTGATATGACGTCAATTAACTGTAATAATAAATGAAAAAAGGAGTGACACAACACTAAAATCTCTTCCCTTATCGACCAGGAAACGACATAATACTGATAAAATTTATCAGATAAACAGATTAACAACTTAGATGATCGTCGGCGCTATAAAGTTTTATTTGCCCTTTGTTCATAGCTACTATCGACTTCTACGTGCGTTCAGTAAGCTCATGATATATACAATCTGTATTTGAATCCAAATAGGCCTTGGGCCATGCAAAGTATAGATAGTAAATAACAATATGAATACATTTTCTAACATGAATTGAAGCATAAGCATCTTATTGTCTTCAATATTCAGTTGTAAGAGCTTCACGCTTTATGCCGGCCACAGCAGGTTAGAGGGAACCGAGTGCTGAGACCGTTATTATTTTCCGCCGAAATTTGATATAATTTTCACAATGAGAGAAAAATATATATATGTATATATTTTTCAATGAAAAATTTTGTTTTGATATTTCTAGCAATGTGCTTCTATTCTACAAATTATTAGGAATCCTGTGCAGTATGTATGAGTTACATCTGTAATACAAAGCATTTTTAAATATATAGGCAAGTTCTCTAAAAGCTTAATTTTTTCTTCCTTATATATATATCCTATAACTTAACTTAAGGCCAAATTATCTTAAAAATATATATTATGAAGATTTTCAATTCAAAAAGTGAACCTGTCTTGCGAAACAGACACTCCAAAGTAACTTCTGTTGTTTTTGCCCTACATATTTTATATTCCACACCGTAAGTTCTAACTGGCTCAGAAATGTAGGCGTCGTCGTTTATCTGACAAAGCTAAGCTTTTATTATACTCGACTTCCGTATAAGCGTGCTATAATAATTATAGTTTGATGCTAGGTTATTATTAGTAATATTATTATTTACCTAGGCCGTCGCGGCATAGAGTTTGCCTGTAACGAAGTTTCGCGGGTTCGATTCCCACTCAGGTGATATTTTTATTTCTTTACCCTGGTAACAAGACACGGAGCGACGTTGAGTTCAGCCACTAACCTGCAATTCCCCGAAAAATGGCTCAGAGCCAGAGTTCTGATTTTTTTATTTTTATTATAGGAAATATATTTCTGTCTATTATGGTTGCTTGGACTAGTTTAAGATGAAATCTTCTATTAAGTTCGGTAAATTGCGATGTCAAATAACACAACCAGGAATATATCTTTAACCTGCATCTTGTTATCAGAGTGAGAATATAAAATTAAATAATTTTCTCCAATGAGAATGGGATCGTTGCTTTTACAGAAACTTAGCCGCTGCGCTACAACGGCCTTCTTGGTTATAGAAAAAAATATAAATCTCCAAGCAATTTTCGCTGTATCTCCACTATTTCTACAATTGTTTTGTTATTCCGTTACCTCCGAGATGGTATCAGCGTTACAATCGTGACGACAATACGACCGCTCGCACGAGTTCTTACGAAATATACACTCCTGATGAGACACAGAGGTGATACTATCACAGAGTTGCACGCGTTCGACTTTCTTCATCTGCTGTGTACTACTAGTTTCTTCTATAGATTTGATTTTCTTGGGAATATTGTGATTATAGCTGATTGTTATCTTGAAATTATTTGCTTGGATGCTAGGCTAGGCTAGGCTGTGCGTTGTGCCGTTTTCTACCAACTATCTTAACACTAGTTCAAATTTTCCTGTGCGAACCTTACATCATGCGGGATACAACGAGAAGCTTAAAATATTTTTTTGAACCGACAAAAACTATGTAAGTATTTGAGACGAAATGCCTTAACACTAGAATCCCAGGTTCCCTCTAATAAACAGTAAACAAATAACTAAAACAAGCTCATCAAGCATACATTCAACTACTTATCATCTATCGTTGCTTAAAGATTGTCGCCCACTGGTCCTACGTCGTGCTCGTTGCGACAGCTCGCGCGTCTGTTACTGACGTGACGACAGGCAATGACTTCAATGTATCAGTAACCTGTCACTTGGATTGATATTCTGGTTTATTTGGATTTATTTATTTAGTTATAAACGATGTTTCTTTCATTTTATCCTAAATAAAAATAAAATATGAAGATTTTGTTAAATATACAAAAACTTTATTTGGAGGGATTTTAGTTTTTTTCGTTTATTTGCTCTAATAACAATACAAAACGTGACATTGAGTTCTGCCACTTAACATACAGTGTCTCGAAAAATGGAAAACTTGTTATCTTAATACTAGTCTTCCTCTGTCTATCCTGACAAGTGCAGGATACAGCGCGAAGTTAAAAGAAAAGTTCGTTTTTTTTATTTTTACTGATCTTTGGATTATTTTCCCAAGAAATATCATCATAGTATTTGAGGAAAAATTATATATTTAATGTTACACTATTACGTATTACTTATATTTAAAGTTCACACCAGCAGCCTTTTCATCCCCTTTCTGTCCTATGTTTTAAAATACCCAAAATAATTATGATAGTCGAAAATTTATATTTTCCTTAGTAGGATTTGAATTTTGTACCCACAGCTACTGGGTATGATTGCTGATGCTGATTCATGATGTCGTTAAAGCAATAATACTCTTTTTTGTAAGCTAAAAGATCAGCTCAACCGTCTGAGTCATTTCTATCGCACAGCCGTTAATGTGTTCCAGTTTTAAGTAAAGTAAGTGAAATTACTGTATATGTAGGATTAAGAACAAGTGTGGTATACTTATGAAGAAATTTATAATTGAAAAAATATTACCATAAATTTATGAAGTTACATACGAATATATAAAAAATGTGTAGCACACTTGCGTGTTTTTTTGTAGCTGCTTTTTGGGCATTACGCTTTATCCTTAGCTGAGTTAGCCTATTTTATCAATAAAAATATGTATTGAATACTAATTAAAACCTTCGTCTTGACCTCAAGAGGTAATTGCAAAATTCGATAAAAAAGATTAAGATTATGTTTTATTTCCTGCATATCTGGCATTCGGCTTCTTTACACTCAAAGTTTTCTTCTCCTTTAGAAAAAATAATTCCAAAATTCCATTTATTTATTGACAGATATATCAAGATAGTTTAGTACGTACATATAAAAGACGTCACAACACACGAGTGGCCGGACCAGTCCGACAAGACAGTGTTAACACGTTTGATGTCCAGATACACCGTTATTTAATGGAGTTGTCATAAAAGTTTTTATCATAAAAGTTTATTATGTTGACATTTTGCTATGGAAAATATTTTGTTTGTGTACATTGTGTGGACATTAATTTCTATATAAGTATACTCGTATGACACTCTTCTGATACTAACGTGAACTTAAATATGAAAATACTGAATTTAGAATATTGAAATTTGGTATGATGGAAGAAGTAGGGTAGCAACAAGAGAGGATTTCTTGAAAATTTTAAACCCTATCCTGATTATTTCTTGTCTTTAAATCCTTAATGAGTTTTTGACATTTTTTTGTTTAACAATAAAATTTAATATATTTATAATATAGATATATACAGATATATGTATAAACATTTGTATATTATATATTACCCTTGAAAATTACATATTTCTTCAATCACCTGTCCATTTATAAACAGGTTACTAGTATTTCATGGAAATCAATGAATGTAGTAATTAATTTAATTACAAATCACTATTTAAAGTGTGGATACATAATCGAGCAAATAATTTAAATAGGACCTTTGCAAAGCGTTAATTGAGCATGATTAAAACACAATTGGTTATACGGGAAGTAAGGTTACTTCAAATGTTAGAACCATGGTTGTAACTAAAATGGAAACGATAAAGTTATAACTTTGTCACATGCCATTGAACATTCTTTAATTCTATTTAGGTTACGTTGGCCTAATGTTACAAAGTTATTTATTACTAAGGATTTCCTTTATAATAAAAAAAAAATGCTTTTTTTTATTTTCCAATGTACACATATTAGATATTAAGCAGCATTCGTGTGTGTAAGAAGCTCACAACTAACGCTGGTAGCTTCTTCTATACAAAATAAGACCAACTACTGAAAATTTTATAAAACTGAAAAGTGTTTGTAATGACCTAGTTCAATTAACTCACTCTCAAAAACTTTTTATTATATTTAAGAATACAAATTTCGTCACTGAGGATTTGAACCAACAAATATCGCAATACTCAAATGTGCCACAATAATATATCAATAGTAGTCGTGAAAGTAAGAAAACGTACAGTGTTAGTGTTTAAACGTCGGTCTCATTAGCTCTGTTTTCTAGCGGAAGTCCATACTCTATACAATGCTAGAATGACTTGTTGCCTTATAAGCGGAGGATAAACAAGAAAGTAATTGATAGAAACCAATGTGCACTTGCTGAGCTGTCAGATTTTTTCTTATGAGACAATGGGTTCAATCTTACTCTGGTCCAGACTGGAAGCTGGGAAAAAATATGTTTTTTCTTGTATGTTGGTAGAGCTAGTGAATGAGATGTTCAGCAATTTTCTCAATAGAAGACGCTTATTTTAGTTGATTAATCTTATAAAAAGCTTAGTGGTAGAGGAACTTAGTGTAAAATTACTTTCTAACGATGTTTTCGTCTATACGTTTTGTGTGCCGTTTTCGGGTTAGGTAATTTAGGTATATCTAAAGGTTAGTGAGAGTAAGTAAGCTATTACAATCTAGTACGAAAATATACATAAAGCGTAGTATATTATAACATTTTATACAGTACTTTTGTTAAATTCACAACGGATGTCCACCTTGTCGATTGAGCGGTTGATATATTTACCTGTGAACAAAAAACATATTTCTTATGATTCATAATACTTTGAATATACATACATATTCATAAATTTCAGGCCATTAGGCCATAAAAGAATATTCTTATTACAAAAAATATTTGGATTAGCCACGTACAAAATTCCATCCCCCTTACTATTCCTACGCCTTTAAATATCTCCACCACGGTTATATCAGTAAATCATTTTCCTTATAAAAATCAATAAAAAAATAATAACATGCTACCTGCTAGCGAAATGCGACCTGCCCACTTTGTTTAGTTAATTACATATATATACATACGTATATACATATAATTGTATGTTATTTTTTATTATTGTTCGATTCAGTAGCCTAAAACTATAATTTTAATGACGAAACAATTTATTTTAATCACCACTGTGGCTCCGGAAGATTTATTGTATAAAAATATCTCTTAGACATCGAAGATTTCAATTTTATTTAAAACAGAAATCTTTTAAGAAACCTATTATTAAGCATCTCTTAAGCATTAATAAAGTGAAGAAATAAATGTCATGGCGATGATTGACTTGAAATCTTGCTATATAGTTTTTTTTATATTCAAAATACTAGGACTCAAGTAATTCTCTAGCATTATTATAAGAAGTTTAAAAATACAGGACAGTACTAACGAATGCAATGTGATTAAAATTTGCAGAGAAAATTATATTTATCTAACAAATTAATGTTTCAGAAATTGGGCGGAAGATAGGGAGTGTCTTAAGACTAAATTCCTTGTGCTTCACGCTGTCTCGTATACGAGTATAGCAAGGTTGCTATATACGAGACAGCGTGAAGCTATGAAGCTGTATGCTGTACTTATAAACAAATATACAATTTATTTATAAATATTGACAACAAAAGTAACTAATTTTTTTGCGTGACAGCAGTAGAGCGAACCACGCCATATTGATTACAGCCAATTGTACCCACAATTGGTCCACATAATATATCATTGAAACCATTTCATTTGCCCACTTCGTGAGAGCTAATGATTTATGACTGGCTGTTAATATCATTATATATAGATCTTTAGATAAGTGGGGAATACTGTTTTAGCTTGAGTGGTTATTATTTTACTTCATTGGGATTTTCAATTCTACGTATAATATATACATAATTTCATCGTAAAATAGAAAAATATTAATTCAGGCCATGGAAGGTGCTGGCAACTTTGGCCGGATTTTCCAGGTCAGATGATTATGGGAGCACAGGACCTAGAAATATAAATAGAGTGTCTATCGCTTACTCACATACCTTTAAGATAGGTATCTCCGATTACAAAATTTTAATTAAAAATGTATTGACCATCATGGGGCAAAGGCACAAGCGTGTGACTGTAAACGCAAGGGGGTTGTGGGTTTCCAGGTTCCCTTTGTCTGCGTGTGGGATACAATGTTGAAAAAAATATTCACATGCAAAGTATGGACTAATCAACAGTATTATAAATATAATATCAAATATTTTATAATAAAATTTGCAAAGATCTCAACGTCAAGTACTGGATGTTGACGACTCCGGCGGTTAACTTATTTAATATAGAAAGTGGGACGGATATTATTTATGTGTGCTGTTTTGTATACATTTAGAATAGATGAGGAATAAATCGAAAGGTAAATACGACTTTCGCCCACTGTCAAGTGTAGTATGTGAAGTATGAATATGAAATTTTGCTCGATTGTGATAGAACTGCTTTTTGTTATTGGAGCTTTTAGAAGTGTTTTTCTAAGATAATCTTTAATTATAATAAGGGAATTTAAAAAATATCTCTATATAAGTAGTAGCCGTAGCAGCGTGACTGTAACGCGACGGTTTTGGGTTCGATCCCCACTCGAGGAAATGAAATATTTACTTACGTTTATATTTCCATTTCGTCATTCTGGTATCGAGGCAAAGCGCGGCGTTGAGTTCTGCTCTTGTTCTGTATGTTATTTAAGACCATAATTAAGCTCTACGTTCTTATAGAAGCAAAAATTCGATAACTTAAAAAAGTATTGAATCAAAAATGTACGTTTTAACACTATTAAAATGAAAAAAATACCTTAAATATAATGAAACATAAAATCAAGTCAGTTATTCAATTGGAAAACAATTCTTAGTCCTCTCCGTCTTAACAGACCCCGTTAAAGTTGAAAACTTCCTACTTCAATATATATTACAAATTTATACTATACGCAATTAAATAAACTGTATCAGCTATAGAATAGTTAGTACAACGACGTTCACGATAGCAGATTTCTTATTCACTGTTTAGTTTCGTTACTTGTCGAGTGTCACCGGCCTTAAAATACAACTCTGCCCGTCTATTAACGTGGGAGTCGATCGAAATCTACACCTAAAGCAGTCAGATACCGTCCCAGTTAGAGTAATTTAAATAGTTCAATTAAAATTTTGAATAGTATTCATATTTGTATAGCTTGAAATTGGGGCATAGTGATGTATAGTTCATGTAAATTGGCTTTTTTAGTAATAATTTCTGCAATGCTTTTGTTTTTGAAATAAGGTGGATTATTTCATTTATAATTTTCAACTGATAATGAAGTTCTGGTAAAATTTGAATTGCTTGTAAGATGACAAACTTCAAGTAAGAAATATAAATATTTAACGGAGCTTCGTTGGAAATTGCTACCCTTATTCAGTCATTATATTATTGTACCACAAAAGTGTGTTAATATAAAAATTTTATCGGAAATGACAATTGACATGAAAAACTATTATACTTTTGATATTTCATTAAATTTTATAAAGAAAGTGCTAAATTAACAATGGACACACAGAAAGTAGGAAAAATCTTAAAATACTTCGCTCCTCAATTTTCGAAATTTCGTGCGTCTAGCCATCTCAACGCTGCACCTTTTTATCAGAGTGGAGATATGAAATTAATCTATATAATCAATTCCCCTTGAGAAAATCGAAACCACGACCGACGAGTTTTCAGTCACACACTGTGCCAGCACCGCCTTTGATATAATACTGTACAGACTGTCAAAGATTTGGCACCTAAGACCAAACCATCATTCTTTATCTCGAACAATAGCCGTCATTAAACATTCTAACTATCTATTATCATATCAACGTGATTTCAAAGAACTTTGGCAACACAGTACAGCGTTTAGCGTCATACTAAATCTCACATATAGCTGAGTAGGCAGAGGGAACCTAGATTTGAAAAATAAAATAATTCTCTACTTTTCGCTGAATTTTTCGAGACAAAGCGTGTTGAGTGGCGGAGCTGAACGCCGCGCTTTGTCTTGCTACCAGAGCAAAGATGTGAAAAATTGAATAATTCAAATTCAAATTCAAAATATTCTTTATTCAAATAGGCAATTATTATAAGCACTTTTGAATCGTCAAATGAACATATGATCAAAAAGCTACCACCAGTTCGGAAGGCAGTTCTGCTGAGAGGAGCCGGCAAGAAACTCAACATTTGCTCTTTTCAAAATCAATGGTACAGTCTATTACATTAGCTGGCAGCTATCCTGCATTACATTCAATAGACATTAATTCCATACATGCTTATCCTCTAAATATTCTTGAACAGTGTAATACGCTTTACTTGTTAGAATTTTTTTTACAGATATTTTAAATTTTTGTAGTGGCAAACTAAGAATACACTGCGGAATTTTATTATATACACGTATAGTCAGACCCATAAAGGATTTATTAACTTTTTGGAGGTGAAAACTTGGTATGACAAGCTTATCTTTATTTCTCGTTCCTATCGTTATCGTTATAATATACAAATTGGGAAGCAACTGTAATAATATCTGCATCTTTGAAAACATCTCGCAGAGAATCTCGAGCTCTTAGATAATAATAAATGCATTCCCATGAATGGGAATCGAATCCTTAACCGTGGCGCTTACGCTGTGTTGATGCGCCATGATTGGCTCACGAATTCATGATCCATAATGACTTAGCGTATGGGAAATTTTAATAAATCACGTCGCGTCGCCGTCGCAATCAAAATATCGTATCGAAAACCGGCTGTTAGGAGGCAGGCCAACAACCTATGCTATGTGGGCTTATTGCTTCCTTTTTGAGCGACTTTAAAAGTGTAACGTCAAAATTATAATAAGAAACAAATGAGTATAAGGGATTATATTTTTGCTAAATAATAAGACGTTATTATGAGGATTTTGAGATTATTGAAGGATGTTATTTTCAAATTTAGGACTGATATTAAAAATTCTTTATTTATTTCTAAGCACATACTTCCCGATAACATACAGCGTGAAGCAGATTTATTTATTTTTTATTGTATGCAATTACATTTGTTATGTAACAAATAAGAGATCAAATCCTGTCTTATTAAATTTTTTGTACAGAATTTCAATAAGCTAATATAAATATAATATTTGGCTTAGGGGTTATAAATCGTGACCAATTAATAAATACCTGCTCTACAGTTCAAAATTCACACCTTACTATCAAAACGAGATTTAGGCAATAATATTATACGGCTATAGCGTTGCTAAAAGCAAATACTAAAAGTTCTACGAACTAAATATTATCTGAGCTTACAAATTGTCATATTACAAGCAAAAGTGAGAACATATCTAACTTGAAGGCAACAATGTGGTAACTGTATGACAGTGGAAACCACGGAATTGGCATTAAACGTGATTCACGGCCCATAACAATAAATATGGGTGTTACGAAAAATATTATTCGCTCCTTTGCTGAGGTTACATTATAAGGTGTATTTTATACTAATTTTTTTTCTAATATGAAGATTAAATAATATGAAGTCGTCTTGTCGTCTGTGACTGTAAATGCGAATGGTCGTGTGTTCGATTTCCAATCGGTGGAATTGATTATTTAATATTTTCATTTCTTCGCTCTGGTAAGCGGTGGTTAGCTCCGTTACTCAATACGCATTGTCTCGAAAAACACTGTTCTGTTTTTTTAGCTTTTGTGACCTCTACCAAGTAGGGTAGGCATAGGGAACCTTCGTACCTAGTGCTAAGACACTCCCTTCCCATTAAGTCACTTTCCTATTTTCCGCCGAATTCTCGAGACATTGCGTTTTTCTCTTCTTTTTTTCTATCTTGTTTTATTTCCATCACTACGCATTTTCGAGGGGGCAGATATTTTGATGATAATGATAGGATTAATGATAATATTCCTTTAAAAGAGGATTCTGTAGAGAGATTTGTGACATATAACTATTTTTACTATGTTTATGATTAACAATTGAATATTTAACTAAATCCTAAATCATTTTCGGAAAGATAATATTTAAATATTGCATATATTCCAAGGAAGGCGCTAAAAACAACAATAATATAATTCAATATATAAATTACTCAAGACTAACCGAAGTTGGCGAACAGTATATTGTAGTAATAAATCTTTATTTAGGTCTCCAGTGTTTAATAGCTTGCTTTTTCTTATATAATTGCCTCTATTATAGTGTCGATGGCGGCCCATTCAGTGTATTTTGTGCCTAAGCTTGCGTAATATAGCACGGCACTGGCAACAGTAAAGGGTCTGTCACTTTTGTTTAAGATGTTGACATTTTAATACTGTATACATTTGAAATTTAGATCTTAAATACGTTTAAATGCAAGGAAGTTATGGGATTGACGCCAGCGTGTGACTGATAATGCGACAGGACGTGGATTCGATTCCCACTCGAGGAAATGAAAATGTTTAGTATTTTCATTTCATTTCTCATTTTATTTTAATTTTCTGGTAATGATTCCTAATTGGAACGGAGTGTATTAACACTATTCTCTGTCTGTCTACCGTGTTTCATGTGGGATAGAGCGTGAAGCTGTACCTATTGTATTATTATTTTTTTTGTAAACAAAATTTTGTGTTACATAAATTAAAATGAAGGTGTGAAAAAGGTTATAAATAAATTTTGAAGAAAATTATTTTTTTTAATTAATTTAAAATATTTAATTTAAATTCAAAATTTAACTAATTATCATTAGTGCAATATACGTTTCGTTGTCATTTTAACTTATCCTATTAAAAATGTCTGCATACAACAAATTCAGAACTGCTTATGTCACTTTTTGATAGCAATGTTTGTTTTTATATGTAAACTATTATATATTAAGAAATAATAACTTATTTTTTTATTTATTTATTTATTTTTAGTTATGTCTTAATATTTTAAGATTATTGAAGATATTTGTGTTGAATTGGTTAAGTATAAAAAAATATATATAAATAGTAACTGCAGAATTAAACCGCTAAGTTTACAGATTAAATTTATAGGTCTTTCAATTCAAGGAAATGATCTTAATACATATAAATGAATAAATTACGACATACAATTAGTTCAAATCGGATGTAAAGAAATTGCTTCAGAAATCGGCCACGTTAAGCTTATCATTTTTTGCGGATTTATCAGAAATATACCGATTTTTAAATAAAAATCGTCGGCCCACTTTTCCTGTAAACATAATTATCGCTAAGTAGTTGAGTGACGACAAAAAATTAAGATATTTTCAATGAAATTTTTGTAAATGTTGAAACGAAAATATTTTATATTTAATCAAGATTTATTCTTGAACTTTTGCTGGCGCATTTAAAATATCGATTAGTGGCAGTTGAAAATGAATTGATATTAATATTTTTGGTTGCAATCTATTTAAAATGGTAAATTAAATTTTTGGTAGGCAGCCGTAGACTAGCCAATTTTCGAGACATTGTGTCCTGGGTGGCGGAACTGTACACCGCTCCTTCGTCTTGTTACCAAAGTGAGGATATGAAAATAATCCATTCGCTCGAGTGATAATTGCTTTCGCTTATTGAAAAAGTGGAGAAAAGATCACAACCAAAAAGAAGTCGTGACCAAAAAAATAAATTATACGAATATATCACATTATTATTCGTCAATTGGTAATAAAAAAAGCTTAAAATGTTATTATTTTAATAATATAATATCTATTAATATCAACATTCTATTGTCATTTGCTAGCATCTGGGCCATTTGTCATCTCTGATCTCATCATCAGCAGTCCTGGCACGTTCAAAAGAAATATTGGTTTATTGATATAGAGATGAGAAGGGTCTGTTTTATTAGATAAGATAATTCATAGAATATTAAGTACTGATAAAAAAAATTGTATGACTGTTTGTAATAGATATATAGATATTATATTTTAGTAATAAGTATAACACTTCTGGAGTGTATATTTAAATTTAGAGATTTAAGAAACGTTTACGAATATTTTAACAAGATTAGGTAAGCTTGTGAGCTTGATTACCACTCGGGGGAATGAATTATTTCAATATATCGAAAATATGGCGTTGCATGGAGAAAGGAGTGTCTTAACACTTGGCTGCAGAATACAGCATAAAACTACAGGTTACAAATACGCTTATCTATTAAATTTAACCGCTAGTCAATAATAAAGTAAACATACATCGATATCTCGAGTCACGATACATTTCGATTTGTGTTATAAAACATCGAAACGAACCATTAAACTAAACGGTCTGTGATACCGTTCCGTTGATTTACAACTTGGCTTTCTACTAAAATCTCAAATGTCATTTGAGAAATTTCCGCGTCGATCAGAAATTTTTTATTTGTATTTATTTTGATAAGAAAAATATAATGTGATTAGATTTTTTTGATTTATATAAATAATTAGTAAGTGGAAATACAAATAAATAAAAACAGAGAGATTTGCCACTAATTTTAATAATTTACACTTCATATAAAAATATATATTTAGTCTGTCGTTTAAGAAAGTTCATATTAAATGTCTCTCCGACTTAAATACATAAAACATACTAGATCGTGAGTCGCTATGGGATTATTTGGAGAATTTCGTGACATCCGTCATTACTGTAATTGCCTTGTCAACCCTGGCTTCAAACGAGGAGACGATGTGCATTCATTATATTTACACTGGATGTCCTTGGTTTTCTTTAAACTTGTTTCATTATTTACTTTTTATAAGGCTTACATTTGTCAATAAATAATCAACAATTTAAAGTTAAAATATATTATTTATATTTTTATATTTTTATTGAACACATATTGAGTTTCTTACCGGCTCTTCTAAACAGAAGTGCCTCCGAGCTGGAGATAGTTTTATGTTTATTGATTCAAAAGTGCTTGCCCAAGTCTTTTTGAATAAATCATATTTTAAATCGAGAACGTCGCGATGCAAGGGGCACACGCGTGTGACTATAAATGCAACTGTTGTGAGTTCAATTCCCTTCGAATATTTTCATTTCCACTGACTAGTAACAAGGCAAAGCGCGTTGAGCATTGCTCCGATATTCAATACGCAAGGCTTCAAGAATTCGGCGGAAAGACAAAAGGAAGTGTCTTAGTGGGAACGGAGTGTCTTAACAATAAAAATTCACAGTTCCCCTGTGGATACTCTGCTGTTATATGCTTAAAGCTATGTTTAAAAAATATCTGAATTTGCGTTGTATGTTTATAATCTTACAGTTGTATTAAGTTTAAAACATTTATTAACTTTGTCATTCTGTCTAGTTAATTGGTAGTTAACCTAGAATATATCCAACCACTGCGCAGTTATTAAGTATAGTTTGTTAAAATTAACCTAATTTAACATCGTTAGTGGTGGAGGTGTGACTTTGGTTTTTATAATGAATGTTGTTACGATTACTTTTATTAAATTTTAACGAGAGCAAAAGAGGTCAAAACTGTTTTAACATTAAACTAAGTACTTTGTCTGTATTTAGTATTAAACCTTTAAAAGGGGTGCAATAGAAGAGACACCACCGTGGTACAGTTGAAATATTTCTGGTTGAACACCAAGTTTTTAAGTTCAAATTTATTTAGATTTTTTTAAATATTTTTATTATTATTATAATAATTTTAATTTAGAAAAGGAGGGAGGGGGGGGGGGGGGTAACTATATGTGTTTAAAACAAAAACATTTTTCTTCAACAATTCTTGAAACATGTTCAATTATGTTGTGCTTACTTATATATCTCTATATACAAATCATACATTTATACCTTTACGAAACTGTCATAAGTACCTATTTCCAATAGGTCATCCTAAGTAAAAGACGAAAAAGAAAAGTTCAAGACGAAAAATTAATACAAATAAAATTATTCGTTTAATTAACATGAAAGCTTTTTACTTAAGTCTTACCCAATAAATACCACATATATTGGACGACCTCTAAACAGGAACAGGAATTCGATCGCTCAAAGTAATTGTTTCAATTAAAATTGAATTCTTTGCTCTACGCATTGGCACGAATGGAATGAGAGTTTTAGTTGCGCGTGCGCAAATACACTGGTTTTATATTTTGTTATCCTTTTGTATGGCAAGGTCGGTATTTGACTGTAATGGTTGGGAAAGGAATGTCTTTTGTTTCATAGCTTTTTTTAAATTGTTATTTACTATTAATCGTTTGAATATGTGTAATCGATTATTTTTATTTTTTATATTTCTTTTAGATTTGACGACCCAACTTTCTATTCGATTTGGCGATAATTTATAGGGGAGGTGGAAGTCAACGCACCGCTTTATTTAACATTGAATATTTATATTAAAATCAGGTGAATAAAAAAATAATGAGCCAGTCATAAACTCTAAGCCAGTACGTACCAAAACGGCGTCAGTGATATTTTTATTACATAATATATTATAAGAAGCAGGTCTTACATTAAAATATCAAGATACGACGTGATAAGCGTTGCAAAGATGTTTATCTTTAAATTTAAATATGTCTGATGAGATGATGAAATAATCTCTTAAATAAGACACTTCAATTAATTAAAAAAATTAAATTTTCAAATGTTTTTTTGTGGGGGTCTTTAATTTTATATTATGTTTGTTTTCCTTTCTAATTCTATTTTGTTTAGTTTAATAATTAAATAAAGTTTATAAAATTTGTATTAATACATTTTATTTCACATATCAATAAAAGATATAAATATACTTTTAATTCATGATAAATAATTATAAGTACATGGATACGTGTCTATAAGAAGGTAATATTTATTAAAAGCTAATTGACGTGACTATGAGTGCGTGTTCTACGGATTAAATTTACAACTTCGACTCAAATAACAAATAGGGTATTAACTATATTTTGATTATAAACAAAAAACAAGCTTTTACTTGTAACCGAGAACACTAGCCTTAGTGTTAAGTGGAACGGAAATAATCAATGTGAATATAAAAGGCAATATACGACATTTTGAATTCATTAATTAATTTAAATAAATAAAACTAACTAATCAACAATAATTTGAAAACTTGAAATGGTGTTTTAAGTTTCGTTAAAATTCTTTAACTTTTTTTTTTAAGATTTATTGCTGACCGAGTAAGTCATTTTTGATAGCCTTTTCCTTTGTGAGTACTATTAGTATTTATTATTAGATTATTTGTTTAGTTTCTATCGTCCATTCTCTTGGTGGTCCAAATCTTCAAATTTTGTCATGAAATGTGAAATTATCCACCACCACCAGGCGCGACTGTAAGTGCTACAGGTTGTGTGTTCGATTCCCACTTGAAGAAATTAAATATTTTTATATTTTTATTTCCTACAAAACATTTCTAAATAATAAGCTTTATCATACAAATGCAATGCAACAAATAGGTAACCAACAAACTGTATGATCAATTGATTACATACATCCTCTCTGCCTCTCCTGTTAGCTATATAATTATTTTGTTCCTTCTGTGGTTCTAGTGACTGAAATATTAGTATAATATTATTTTTTGAGGCCTGTAAACGCGACTGGTTGCGGGTTCGATCCTTACTCAAAGAAATGAAATATTTATTTAAACTTACATTTTCATTTCTTCGCTCTGGTGTCAAGGTAAAAAGCGCGGCGTTGAGTTCCGGCACTCAACACGTAATACATCTAGACTTCATCGGAAAGTAAATAAAAAAAATAAATACTTCAAAATAAAAGCTTACTTAAATTCTCGACTTGAAGATATCCATATTTGTCATAACATACCATGGCAAGTGAAAGTTGAGGCATGCGAAAAAGTGTAGGAATAAAAATTTAGAGCAGATCTATATCTAACGATTTATTTATACGTACTTTTAAACCACGTTCTTAGTGAAACTATATATAGTGTATAAAAAGTTAATATATATTATTGAAATGGCAATGACAAAACAAAAAAAACTAGAAAACGAAATAATTTATCAAAGTGTAAATACTCTACCATAATTTAGTATTAAGAAGAATTAATAAAAAAGGATAGGTAATAACTCTGTGTTAATTCTCTCCACTATCCCATCTCAGGGCATCTTAGGATATGAATAAACCTGATACCCGATTGCTAAGATAAGTAAGATTTGCGTTCGAGCTCTGTCCCATATAGCGAAGGCTTTACAAGGCTTTGATTCAATCCGCACGTAACTATACACCGCTGTCCTTTAGTGATGCGACTATATCTATCGTTCATTTAAATGTCAGCTCTCTTTCGTGAAGTTGTGATGTGGTAGTGATGTTAATCTTTCATGATATTTATTATAGGTTACTTAGTTTATAATATTATTTGCGTTTTAATTTTATTTTGCAAGATTTTAGAGTTAACCTTTGGGAGCGGCCAGAAATTTCATATAATTAGGGACGTGCTTTATACGAGAGCAAACACTATAAATAATGCCTCAGTTACAAAACTGCTAGTGGACCTCCAATATATGTTTTTCTTGGCTATGATATTGTAATATCATATAAAATGACACTTCTTTGCAAACTCGGTAGATGGTTTCCGAAAAATATTAATTTTCTATTGTAATATACTTATATATGTGTTAATCAATTAGTAAAGAAATATTATTTAAACCTATAGACGAGTTATGGTACTCGAGACAAACCTTCGTGGTTTTTTGTAGTGCCTTCAACAATGTTGAAATATATTTGTATGGATATTTGATAGTAATAAATAAAAAAATTAAAAATAAATATATTTTGTACTATCCAAGAACAAAATCTCAGTAGCATCCACTCAACTTGTCACATATGATTAGACATATTAAGTGCTTAATAATTTAATTATATTTGAGTAAGTCTCTCTTTAATTGATAGACATTGCTAGACTTTCATAATCATTACAGTGACATTGACATTACATTAATGTCAAAAATGACATTTGATGTGTTTTATTCTGTCGATGGTTTTAACACATCACTAGCGGCCAGACAGGTATTATTAGGTCTTCCTGCTCTCGATTCTGCTACGAGTATCGTGCATTTAAAATCAGGTATTTTCATAGGCTATATTAGTTATAAAAGTAACTGTCATACATAAAATGTTATAGAAACAGTTATGAGAAGTGGCAACACGCAATATGTACGCATTGCAAGCATAATAATGCGTTATTCGATAAAAATATAGTATTTTCCTTTTTTATTATATATGTATTATATTATATATTTAATAATATATAGGTATAACAAAACTATAAATGCTACTGTTACTGTGAATGGTGTTATTATTACTATATATCTATTTATAAATTTGTTATATTTCTGAATAATAAGATCTGTAGAACATTTCGTCTTATACAAAAATGTATCTATTGAGTACAGCCAATATAAATAATCTGCTTATAAAACTAAATTAAAAGTACATCTCATTAAACAAGTAGTTCATTTGCTTATAAAAAACGAAGGCAAAACAAATAAAAGTTACCGCCACAGATAATTAATTTATATGACATCTGCTTAAACGATTTAATGTATGTTTGCATTTATAAAGCCAATTAGTGATGTGCACCTGATTACTGTCGGCCCCTTTATGTAGTGTGGGGCATAAGTATAATTTCTGATTGTCAATCTATTAAATAATTCAAATTAGTTACTTTAACATATTGCGTGGCAGAAGCCTGTTTTGATTTTAGATAAGTTATCTTGATTCTAGATCATTTGAATAACTATTTATCTTTAATATATAATGTATACAATTTATTATTTTTTGCTAAACTTAAAAAGATAGGGTTTTTTTCAGTTCCTTTTTAAGTTTACCGAAATAAATAGCGAAAGAAGTGATACTATCACATAGCCTGAAAAGTACCTTCCCACCGTTTAAGCGATATAAGTTTTCTTTCCACTCCATTCCCATTCTCCATTCTGTTCCCCATTTTTCGCCAAATACTGGGGGCATGGCGTGTTGAGTTTATATTCTTCAGACATATAGCGTAATTTTTATTTCTTTTTATATTCTATTCTATTATCTTAAGTGGCTGCACAAGTATTTCTGGAAAGCGATTTTTCCCTACAAAATTCTTTAAATGACAAACGAAGTCAGTCAGGCCACTAGTTAATTCTACAGTATTACATTTCATATTCTATGAATCAGCGCCGCTTACAGCCACTACACCGCTATAAAGTGTTGCAAGAAAAGAAACAAAAACACATCGTTAGGGGTCTCGACTTACATTCCTTCTAACATGTGTCTCTATGACACTGGTAAAAGCTTTCTTTACCGTTAAAGTATTGTGTAGGACTTAGAATATTTGTATGATAGGTTAGAATTCGAATCCTGGATGGGGTAAATGTTTTGATTGGATGTAAATAGAAAATGAAGAAATGTATTTTTGTGTTCACTCTTTTAGAATAAGAATGCAGATAAAAATGGGTTATTTTTACGTTTGACTCGATTCCGTACGAAATTATGAATTATATCTCTCGATAAGATTACGAGAAACCATAAATGAGGGTAATGCACAACGTCTGATTATGAGCGCGATGGTTGTAAGTTCGATTCCCGTTCAGGTGAATAAATATGCTATCAGTGGCTTGCTCTTGTAACAAGAAAAGAGCGGCAGTTAGTTCCGCCACTCAACACGCGATGTCTGTAAGCTGCGGCGATGTGTAGAGGTCTGGAGTGTCTTAAAACTTGGTTCTCCCTGCCTACCACATTGTATGCGGGCTAAGGCGTGAAGCCTAAAAGTTAGAACGAGAACAGAAGGATTTACTCTATTTCAAACCTGCATAAATCCAAAGCAAAACCCCGTACCACGTTTATCATACGGATACTCATCTAGATAATATAAAATATAATATTTATTAAAACACTTGTCAGGTACAAAGAAGTCTGTGTAAGAAACAGTATCAATAGGAGACATTCTGGATCATAAAATGAAGTGCGCAATCATACTACATACCAAGTATTATATAAAGAAACACTTAAAGATGATAAAATTATTTTTTATCACCATTGTATGACTACCGACTACATCTTACCAGGTTGATCTCTTTCAAGCAAAAACGTAGTCCCGTATATTCTTATATCCTGTTAGTGTTAACCTGATAATTGCATCTAGATAACATTGTAACGCAGTTGGCAAGTGTCTCCGTAAGTGTAGGTTTGATTCATATTTATGAAGTGTTAATGTTGAAAAAAAAAAATAAGATTCCTAGCTCTGGTCAGGTGTTGAATTCCGCAAACAATGCAAATGCCGTTCCATTTTCTAAAATGCCTTTCGAGCGACGGAAATCAACGCCGTGACTTATCTTATTGGAGTGAGGAAATTAAAAATAATTTAAATATAAAAGTCCAAGAGGAAATTGAACCCATAACCTCCGTCTTTTGTCAGATGCTTTAAATAATATATTTTTCTTATACATACATCGTTAAAAATATCGTTCGATAACAAGATATTTTTCATACTGACAACCTTATTTTCATTATAACAGTTTCTTCCTAATAAATTCACATTATGCAGATGTCCTCGAATATGTATGTATAAATAAATAAATTTTAAAATGAAATTATTACAGTGGAATGGGGCTGGCACTTTAAGATTTATGTATGTGAGTTTTTGCTCGTTATATTACTGCTAAATTAAGAAGGTATGTTAAGTGTATAATTTCAATGTTTTAATTAATTTAAACGTCGTTAAGACTAAGAATAATTATAATGATTATAATCATAATAATTATTGTAATTTTGTCATAAAACAAGTATCTAGGGCAAATAATCTATGCTGTAGAGTTTTAAGTTGAATCATTTTTTTTAATGTTGGAATTACTTTAATGGACCACCATTTTGTAATTTGTTTTGAACATCATCGTTTTTGAGACGTAGAGTAGACACAACAGTCGTGGGTTCGATTTCCTCTCGGAAGACTCAACACACAGTACACTATGTTCCGCCACTCAACACACAGTATTACACAAGTAGAGCCGAAAGTGGGTAATGGCGTAACACTGAGTACCCTCCACTTACGCTATAGCCAGCTATATAAGAGACACAGCGCGAAGCTAAAACAGCGTTATTTCCGATGTACCAAAGGAAGTATTGCTAAATGGTACTAAATACAAATTCCTCTTGATGAAGTATTCAGTTTCTCGGTTCTAAAACTTCAAATAGACTAAATACGTCTCGCCACTTTGGCCGCAATATATCTAAATGTCATTGTCATCGTACATTTTTTATCTTCTTTTGAAATATACTCGTGTAACACATAAGTTTATGAGATATGGGTAATGTAACCTTAATAACAATTATTTAATATGTCCATAATAGTTTATGATAATTGACAATATAAAATGGCCATAAAATTGTAATTGGGCGAAGTATATTTGAATTACTATAAAAGTAAATAAATAACTAACAACTTGTAAGAGATACGACGATCAGTGATCTATGAAGGCTTTCAATCGACTTTCTATCATTTGATAGTTATGGTTATTAAAAAACCATCATTTTGAGCTATAAAATTAATTTCCTTTAGCTTTTCATATAATCTATATTTACGGATTCAACAGATTGGTGTCTGTACTTGGAAGATATATAAGAAAAAAAATATTGGGCTTTATTAATGTAATAGAACCTAAAACAATAATTTTCAACATTTTTGACCCTTTGTCTGTGTCGACGTTAATCTCAACAATTGCTTTGCCGATTTACATGCAGTTTTTACTATTAAGCTTTGTTTAACATTCAGTGTTTACAAATAATAAAGTTGTGCTAATATAAAGAGTTGTGTGCGACAATATGCTACAAATAAGTGTTTAATTTCAATTAAATAAATAATTGGATAAATGCTTTGATTTAGCAATTTCTCAATCAGTCTTTAAAATGATTATGTTATTACTAAAGTACCTTAATGAAATGATAAAATAATTAATTCAGTTGTACAAGCCGGCGAAGCCGCGTGGGGGCCATTAGTATCGAATAATTTTATCCAATACCAGTTTCTTATAATTGATTGTTTCATAGATGCTAATAAGGGGAAGACTTTATTGACATTTTAAATGGTTAACTGTAAATTTAAGTACCTATTATTTACTTTATGTATTTCTATATAAAAAGTTATAGTATCCTGTAGAGGCCATTGCTCGTGTCCCACTCGGGGTAACGAGGCAAAAGCAAGACATGAGCTCTGCCACTCAAATTAGAAATTAGGCGGAAAATCGAAAACGGAGTGTTTATAAGCGAGATACAACGTGAAGCTGAGAAAAGAGGCATAATACATGTTCCATATCATTAATATTATTGAAATAGCATATATTTACTTATAAAATTTTCGTAAAGGTATTACATTACGTGTTTGGTAATTTAAAAAAAAGTTCCCAGATACGTTTCTATTCGATATTTCATTCGAAATAAATAAAGGAAACATCAATTAGTAATGTATGGTCATATAAGCGTAATGTAACATACAAAAAATTTGATTAGAGTATTTGGAGATTTAAGTTACGAGTCATTCATTAAGATGCTATTACACTCATTAGGTAAATAGACCGTGAAGCTATAGACGTGTTGACAGGTACAGACATACATATATTTATATACATATTTATAATTCTATACTTATACTATAAAGATGAATTTGTTTGGTTAAGCGCGCTGATCTAATGAACTAGAGTAGTGTAATGTTATAAAAAAACGACTTTTGTGTATATAGGTTATGTCAGTTATTTCAATTTAGACGTGGGGCTGACTCGCAGTTGGAAGCTAAATGTATAAAGCAAATTTATTTTTAAAATTTACACATTTTCATAACATGTTCTAGCAATAGCAATAGTAGCAATTCTTTATTCAAAAGATAAGCGATGTGTTGAGTTCCGTTAGATTTTTGATATTAATAATATTTTTAAAGCTAAAGAAGGTTAATAATTTAAATTATATTGTCATGATATTTCAGTGAGTGTCATTTTAATAAGAATTATAGTGTTCAATCACTACCACCATTTGTTGTATCTATATATAATGTTTACTTATGTCGAATTAATAAATCACCAACTTTAAATTTATATAATACAAATAAACACACACTCGAATCTTTTCTATATTAACTAAAGAAATGAGGAAGCAAAGAATTTCAATTAACTAGACGATCATTAATATAAATTTTCGTCGGTTAAATTATTTGTAGGAATGGAACGCGTGGGTCGATGGTATGCTGTAATTAATTAACAATTTACAAATTTTTATATGACTTAAATTACTTTTGACTATTTATAGAAGCTTTCATGGCGTAGTTTAAAACTTCAAAGATTGGATGTGTGGATTCAAATTCAACATATTTTTTTAGCTTAACTATTTTTATCACTGACGGGATAACCAGAGAGAACAAAGAGTCAAAAGCTACAGTCTCTTTCGCCTCATACTTGACTTTCGAGGGATCTTCATGCTTTTTATGAGACCTTCTTCTAGCATCATCGGTACTGTGTTATCGAAACTTAAATGTACGTTTTTTTTATAATTTAATCTCAGGCAGTGGTGACACATCGTGACAATGGCATTCCACATGACACTACAGAAAGTTTTGAACGGTGTGTTTTAACTATAGCCCTTACCGCTATTAATTGTAGGATCGATCTTGAGAGCGATCTTAGAGTTGAAGGCGGTTTACAAATAAAGGCTTTGGTTCCCTCTGTTTCCTCTGCTATACATAGGGAAAGCTTGAAGCTAAAATAAACTATTTTTGATCGTCTGTCAACGTTATGCCTTATAACTCTACAACAGTTCGATGGTGAAACTTAACTTGTATTACAAACTTGCTTCTTGTTGAATGATGATAAAAAAATCTCAGCTGTCAAACACAGTGAAGTAAAACATGTGTCATATAATTATTATAATTGACGTACAAATTATGAATTACGTATGTTTTCGTGTAAATGGTGATTGTATGGCGAATTGTGTTGACATTTTGGAAATTGGAGCAGTAAGCTTGGCTTTGTCGTAACTTAACCCCGTATTTTGTATTAGTGAGAAATTTTAGTTTCAGTGTTAAGACATTATGTATTTTGTAGTTCTTTGGTTTTTGAATGAATCAAGAATAGTGAAAAAAATAATAAAAAGTTATAGTTAACGTTAAAAGTATAGGATATGTTGGACAGATAGTTGCCTCGGTAGCTTGATTTTATAAAAATTATCCACGTTTCTCTATTTTTTTTATTATAATAGCGTTCTGCTATGATGAAATTGAGGCAAATTTAAGATAATAATAATAACATATTTAGAAAACAAACAAATTTAACCTTTTAATTTAAAAAAGTATTTAAATTATATACCTACAATATTTTTTATTCGCGTTTACCCTAAAGTTATGAAACGGTTACCTGAGTGGCAAGAAATTGAGCAATCGTCATTTACTTTCTGAAAATAATAACCTATCATTTTCTTTCATTGCATTAAATATATAATGACAGTTATAAAATTGAGTAATATCTAAATTTAAATAATAAGTAATAAGATAATTTTACAAATACTTTTCAGTAATTGTTGTGAGAAAGTTATTTTTTAGTAAATAATAAAATATAATGTAGGAGAAAGCGCGAATAACACCAAAATAAGCGTAAATTAGTGTTAAATTTCTTTGCTTAACCACAAAATGCAATAGATGTAATTAGTTTAATAATCAGTTAACATCCAAAAAGATTTTAACCAAATTAAGTATTATAAATGAGCTAAGTGATCGCGCACCTAATTTGTTTATTCAAATCTTTTGCACTAGATACGTTCATTTACATACTAGAAACTAGAATATGTAAAAATCATGGGCTTAGTTAAAATAAATGTGAATATTAATCGAAGTGAATAAGGCGAATATATATGTATAATATTTATATAAATCTCTTCCGTTACAGAATGACAAACAGACAAAACTGGTGGATTTAGAGAGTTTCCATTTGGCAAGTAGGTTATGGAGGGAATGGGGAGGGGGGGGGGGGGGNGGGGGGGGGGGGGGGGGGGGGGGGGGGGGGGGGGGGGGGGGGGGGGGGGGGGGGAGTAAGGTAGGGGCGTTCTAAAACCTTGTTTGCATCATGATACTATTTTAGTCGAGTAGCGATTAATTTAGTAGCTGAAATACTTGCAACTGTCCAAAAATCGTTCGTACTCGAGTAGGCACAGTATACAAGTGAGCGGTATTTGGCAAGAGCCTATAACGCAATAAATTAAATAAAATGTTTAAACAAATTTATTTTTTTAAATTTTATGCTCTGCTGTCGAGATAAAAGTGTGGCGTTAAGTTCCACCTCAATACGTAATGCCTCCAGTATTCGATGGAATGTGGGGAGCGAAGTATCTTAACACTAAGTTCCCTCTGCCTAGCCAAGTTCCAGGGAAGGGAGGGGAAGGGGAAGAGTTTTAATTTTAGTATATTACATAAACATTTTAAAAAATCTTGCAAATTGTTTAAAAAGTAATTTAATTTATTACATACTTGAAATTCCACGAAAATATCGAACCTCGGTCCAATCAAATACTTTTTAAATAACTACAGAACTGTCGCTATAGAAATACATATTAATATTTAGAGAAATAATTTAATCGCGCCATTAAATGTGGAAAATGGAGTGGTTACTTATCTTGATATCTCGGTGTAACTGCTATTGCGTAAATTACTAGATTTAGAAATCTAGTAAAGCATTTATGTAGACACGTAGCTTAATTTTTCTGTAATAACTATTCTTTTACTTGTTATTTTTTTCGCCTACATGGAGAACGGCAGGTAAAGTTTTTTTTGGTAGCGTATGGCGTTCATATCACGCATAAAACAAGGGAAAATATTCCTTTGAGCTTTTTTCGCGTTAAAACTCGCAACCACTGTATAAAGCACAGATATTTTTAAATTATTATATAAACTCATAAAATTAATAGAAAAATACAAAGAACAACGAGAATATATGAAATGTTAAACAAGACTAGGCTAGGCTTATATAAACATGTATGTAAATAAATGGAAGCCATGTAATATCCATGACAACTGATCTTATCTCGTTTAATTAATAGAGCACCGCGTAATAAACTACTTAATTATACTTGTATTAATATAATATTATAAATTAATATATTTAGGGTTCCGTACCTCAGAAAAAAAAAACGAAACTCTTCTAGGATCATTTTGTTGTCCGTCTGTCAAGACCATGTATATAGAGATCTCGTAAATATATCAAGCAGGAATTAATATCAAATATTTAGACATACTGTTTCTGGGAGCAAAGAAGATATCAAGCTTCTTCGTCAACGTAATCGAAAGTTATTACGTATATAATATCAGGTGTAAAAAATAATTATTATTTTCCCGAGTGCGCATAGAACTCAAAACTACTTACATTTACATTCAGGCCATTTTCCACTGCGCCACGACGAGTTCAGTTTTTTTTTCAAGTTATAAATGGACTTATTAAATCTAAGAATATTTAAAACTTTCATCGGCCACGTCCAACGTATGGTAATAAAAAGTAAATTAAATTGTAAATTGGCATTACTTTTAAGCGATATGTGAACGTATAAGGAAACCATTCAAATTGGTTTCGATATATAAGTATACACATATTAATATTATCTGAGTTACCATTTGTCGGGATTTAATAAAAACAATAAACGAAGCAGTAAAAATACAAAGTGTATTCATAATTTATAGTAATTGTAGAGTTGGTATGTAACAGTGGCTGTAAAGGTGTATAAATTAATACTAAAATGAAGTAGGTAGTTGAATTTCTTTTTTTTTAGCTTCACGCTGCATTCCTCATGTAGAATGGTAAACAGAGGGAACCTAGTTTTAAGATACTCCGCTATTTTCCGGCCATTCCTTCGCTCCATATGCAATGCCTTTAGAATTTGGGGAAGAGCGGGGAACGGAAGTGTCTGGGAAGAACAGATCCATGTTCAAAAAAATAGTTCTATATATACAGTCCACTTACCACAATAAATATGACATAAACATAAAATCTGGTTTTTAAATAAAAAAGAAGGTATAATGACGTAAAAATCCAGCAAATACATACATCTGTGACTTGAACGTTGCAAAAGTATAACGCAATCGTAATAATTTAAAATTTAACGATTCAAAAGAAGTGGATAAGTTAATTTTAACACATTTCAATTAAAAACATATTAAAACATTTTATATTTAAATTTGTTAATGTTTTTAATTATGTACGGTCATTTGTATATAATTTAATAAGGACGCCATGACGAAGTTTTGCAGGGTTTGACTGTAAGTGGGGCGGGGGCGATTTTTTCAACTTTAGAATCGAATTTTTTTTTTTCTTCGCTGTAGTAACGAGAAAGGCAGCGTTGAGTCCCACCACCCAACGGAAAATGAGGGAAGCAGTATCTTAACACTGACTAACGCGTAAAGCTAAAACCTAAACCCAAACTTTAGTAATTCAAAACCTTTCTAGATCAATAAAAATTGGCTGGAAACCAAAAATTATCAACAAACTCGAATACACTATCTCCTCCATACACATTAAGACTTTTATTGTCCATACATAAAATACTTTTAAAGTTATCACCAGCGCCACCAGGTAGCGAGGCATGGCAAGTGTATGCACGCTATAAATCCTACGCTTTAGGACGCCATTACTGAACGAGGCTTGTATATTCTGCTTTCACTGGATGTAGGCCGACTTTATTTGCTTAAGTTATGTAGAGAGCTTTGAGCTTTTTTTTATTTTCTAAGAAATGTGCGTTTTTTAATATATTTTATGTAAATAGTGTTTTACAACTTTTTACACAATTTATTTCCATCCATCAGCCTTTCAACGACCACTGCTGGATATAGGCCTCCCCTAATTCTCGCCCCTTCGTATGGTCCTGCGCCCTTTGAATCTAGCGGATTCCCGCTGTCTTCTTAAGGTCGTCGGTCCACCTGGTTGAAGGGCGGCCTTTATTTAGAGAACTTCAAACTCGATTGCGTAAACTAATTGTCCAATACACACAAACACACCCGCCTTCAAGACAAATTGAACAACGTATCATTTATCAAAATCGTGCGTCAGCACATACGTTCTAAAAACATTTTGAACATCGCCGCTGTCGGGGAAAAACTTTTAAAAATGTAAGTAAATATTGAAATTTCCCTTTTATGTCAATTTTGACGTATACAAATCATACAAATGTGTATTTATATTAAGGTAACATTTTCTGTCTGCCTCTATCGATACAGCGTGACAAGTGAAGTTAAAAAAAATAATTTTATATATTTTACTTAACAACCAGCCCTTACACCGGCAGTTCAGAGTATCAGCAGATACATGAAGATAAAAAATATGCATAATATTTTATAACCATTTTTGGGTGTCATCTTATTTTACAACACTCAAAATTGTCAGATTAGATGACACTCATAACTCAACAGCTTTGGGCTTTGAACATAAAATTAAACTAATTCACGCTGCATATAAATATTATAAAGGTTTAAAAGAAACTAATTCCTTTAGTGACGTTTCAAAAAATCGTTAAGTGAAAAAAATCTTTAATACTATTTTTTTTTTTTAGAAATCAAGGCATTCGAATATAGAAAAAACATGTGACGAAAGTGACGTAGCCTCACAGCGGGTTCCTGTTATCTTAAGAATTGGGGGTTTGACTCCCTCTAGGAAGAATGAATTAAGCTTATTTCCTTGTTCTGCACCAGTAAGAAGAGATTGCATAAGAGAGCATTGATAATTTTTGTGGTCTTTAATCTTAAAAAAATAAGCGATAATTGGGAATCGCAGTGCCTAAACACTACGTTGTCTCCGCTTACCCTGCTGTATGCGAGATACAGCGTGTGACTAAAACAAAAAAAAATCACAAATATTCTATCAAAAGCCCTCTAATGTTGATTCGAGGGCTATTTTATCAAAGCCCAACTCCAATGATGCAGTAAATTATCACCGTTCTACCTGTTTTATGTTCAGTCGTTAATCATAAAAATAAACTCATATATGTATATTTCTTTGAAGCTATTTATGGCGAGACAGATTTGAAGCCATATCCTTTTTAACATATGTTCTTAGATTTATATCTTAAAATTTACGTTTGCGCGTTGGTAAATTTTCTTTAAATATTATATTTTCGTAAAATATATTGAAGAAGTTCTCTTTTTTTAGTAGAAACAATTGTGGGTTCAATTCCCACTCAGGGGAATTAGTTATTAATAATAAGTACAGTAGGTTATTTTACGCCTTTGTTTAAATATTTTTATCGCCTCGCTCCACCTAGGTCTACGTTTGACTCTAGCTATTAATTATCAAATAAACATATTATAAAACTTTTCAGGTCACGGCACGAATAAGTAATCGACTCGATTAAGAGCAACACTTTAAATTAAAATTCAGATATATCGATTTGTATAAGCCCTGGTAGTACTTATATAATCTTTGTAGCTTGTAATATAGGTATCATAAATATCAACTTTTTGAATGTTTATTAGTAAATTTTTAATGTTAACAGATTTTTGAGCTTAATATTATAATAAACAAAAAAATGTCTGGTGGCTAGTACATAGTGTCTTAACTCTACTTTCTCTCGTCTCACCAATAAATATTTTCATGTATGTTTGCTGGTTTGCTTGTTTATGTGATATAAATAAAATAAATACATGGTTTTAAAAATAGTATTTCCTTCATATTGAAAAACTTAAATACATTTTAATTTATCAATAACAATGCTAATTGTAAGTCTTATAATGTTAAAAATAGGAGATTAGTTTATATACATAAATACAATATAGGTACTTTATATTTATTCATTTTTCATCAGAAAGCCCGGAAGTGAATAATCATTTCGTCCTCATTTTAGTAAGATAATCTGTTTTTGTAATTTAGTACTAGATTCATTTGCATTGGCCCAATTGCAAGTTAATTGAAAATTATGTTTTTACCTACAGTAATGGATGCTTAGACTAATATATATTTACAATTTTTTAGCAAAATAACTTTAATTTTATAATAACTACTATTTTAAAACTGAAATAGTGAATAAGAGCGACGAGATGCAAGATAGGCATGTCCACAGATAGAATTGGGCAATTTCTTTTTGTGGAAATTGATCGGTTCGTGAAGAACGGAGTGTCTTAACACTAGGATTCCTTTTTCCCTGCTATATGTGGGATACAGCGTGAAGCTAAAAAATATCTAAGTGCGGTAATAGATAGAGTACAAAAAGTGGTGATCGCTAAAGATCGCTATCCACTATTATCAAATACTAAGTGATTTCTAATTGCGGAACGGGAAATGTAAACTTTCACTAGTACTCGTTGATTAAATTAAAATTATTACAAAAAACTGCAGTTTTTTGAGATATCTACTATAAATATAACATTAAAATGTAGTGTGAAAAAAATGTGTATTATTTTAGAAAGTGATTTTTTGTAACAAGCGTTACATAATCAGTAATGTAACTTTTATTTCGATAGGAGTTTTATAAAAATAACTTCTACGATTGAAAAGTATTTATGAATTTCTATTTTCCTACTTAATCCGCATCTCGCATATACCAGGATAGACAGAGGAAACATAATCAAAAGACACTCCTATCCTCATTTTCCATTCAATTATGAATAGTGAAACATAACGCCGCGCCTTACTTGTTATCAGAGCAAGGAAAGGAAAATCATTTATCCTCTCGGGTGGCAATCGAATATACCACCACAATTAGTTCAAGCCCTCAGCTACTGGTCAGCAATACATCTAGGCTATCAGCTAGTAAAAACATATCGTACAAATCGAAAATACATTTCTATCATTCCTCAAATAAGATAAGGCATCGTCTCCCGTTAGACCTGTCCAAACATCAGTAACCAAATATATGAAAGACACATTGGATTCAATCCACGAACGGTTTCCACTAAACTAAGCCTTAAGAGCTTCAAATAAGAACTAAACTTGGATATTTCCGTTGTTATTCCTAGCCATTTCACCTGCGTCAATAGGGACAAAGTATGTCCGTACAGAGTATTTGGTTAGACAAATAGAACCCTGTCGTTTTAAAACGAGACGTTATCGTTTGGATAATATTGTAAAAGTTTTACTTTCTGTTTATTCAGTTATTACAAGTGTAATGACATATTTGATTTGGGGCAGGCTTTCTTTAAATGGTCAGGTTTTTTAAAAAAATATTTTATAATAAATAGTCAATCATGATAGGAAGCCGTTTGTTACAAGTCAGAAAAGAAGAAGAAAGAAGTTAAGCCTAAATTACGTTTAAATTAATAAATGTCCTGTTTAAGGCTTCACGCTGTATTCACTACTTTCATATACTACATGATTTTTATAGGAAATTTAAATATACTTACTTATAATCTTAAGTGTGGGAATAGCACTTTAAGACATAAAATAAGCATATAAAGCTTGTTTACTTTGTAAGCATTACTAGCTATTAAGCTTAACGAGATTTTGCATCGTTAAGTTTATTTAACTTTAGTCACTTAGTGGTTATAGTTAAAGTTGATGCAATAACCTGATGCAACTCATTAAATCGAGCCTCATATATCGGCCCCTGAGATGCATAACGTTTCACACCCACTATTAAAGTGTCAAAATTTTGTTAAAAATGAACGAAAGCTGTTTTGACATATTGTTTCTTTTCTTTTGAATGAATGAATCAACGCGGTTTGGTAATTTTAGGTAGGTACTTTAAGGATATAGAAAATGTAAAGACACAATTACTGTTTTGTTTTTTATCTTCACGCTGTATCCAGCACAGAGCAGAGGTAGAGGGAACCTGGGAATCTAGTGTTGAAAAACTTGTTCCGTTTAATACACTTCCGTTGCCCACTTTCATCTGAATTGGGGATTATTCACTTACACACATTGTGTGTTGAGTAATGGAATTCAACGCCGCGCTTTGAGTGAGCGAGAAAATGAAAATATAAAATATTTTATTTCCTCGAGTGGGAATCCAATCTACAACCATATCCGTTTACATTCGGAAGCTTTTTTACTTGCGCCACGACGGTAAATATTTATGTTAAACTTGATTAAAATAACTTGTATTCATGTCTCACTTTGTATTACAATTTCACTTAATTTCTCTTATTTACCAATTAGTGTTAAATTTCATCTACCTTGTTACTTACTTAAAATATTTGGTTATTACAGACGAATGCATTTTAACCTGATTTTCTTCGTTGAAGTGTGGTTTTTGTAAATATGACATGCCTTGACAACTGACGACAAAGCGATGGTAATGGACTTAGTCCCCGTTCGGGGTAATGTTATTTTCATTTTCTCGCTAAGGTAGACAAAAGCGAAGCGTTATTTTACATATTTTTGCTTTACGCTGTATTTCACACATACTTATATAGACAGAGGTAGCCGGGGAACCTGAATCCCGGGTGGAAAAGTGAGTGGGACAAATTATAAGTTTAATTTATCCCACCCTGATTGTTCCAACTGAGAGTTAAGACAATCTGTTCACCACTTTCCGCCTAATTTTCAAGACATTGCTTATCGAGTAATGGAACTCAAAACAGCGCTTCGTCGTTCCGTCCAGAGCAATGAAACAGCTCATTCCCACGATTGAGAATCGAACCCACAATAGCCAGAGGAATTCAAAACAAATCTAGCCAATTTTAAAACTTCCACAAAAAACGGTACAATAACCACATACGCCCAATCCTATATTTCTCAGAGAATGTCGCTACAGTCTACACTAAACTATAATTTAGTTGTTTGTTCTACTTATAAGATGTTATTTGTGCTTGTAATAACCTATCAATCTAGTGTACGACCCCGGGCAGACCACCCGACTACAGATATATTTGCTGGCCCACTTTTTTTAATAGTGGTAAGTGAGATGTATTGGACATTTGAGATCTTGGGATGAAAGATTTATTGAATGTCTACTAATATTATAAAGCTGGATAGTTTGTTTGGTTGAACGAGTTAATCTAAGGAACGATAGATTCGAATTGAAACATGCTTTCAGTGTTGGTCATTATTATTTTACATCTTAATATAAAAAAAAACTTTCTTGGCATGGGTTTCACTTGTAGATTCAACAAATTCCAATCGTTATTATTATTTAAGTCTTTTTTTACGGTAAACAGAGGGTACCTTGTATTAGTTCCCTACCTTTGGTTAGTCTTCTAGACTCTGTTTTAGTGATGATTTTTTAAGATTTTGACTTGATTTATTTATATAGTATTACTATTTAAATTATATAATGAAGTAATGTAGCTGGGAAACACCACTTGTACTTATACCATAAAGTTTTACATACTAGCCTTCCTTGGGTAAACTTCCTATAAATAAACTGCCAGTACATACCTAAAACAAAAAAAAAATAAATTAAAATTTGTGTGCATATAGAAAGACAATAAGATATAGATATGTTATGTATTTAAAGCAATTAATATTTAATGTCTCGTTACTTCCGCGATTTACAGATAACGCATAGAGTTTAGGAGTGTAGGGGAGCAATTAAAAGTGTTCTCTAAACGAAATTGCTAAAGGAAAAACAGTATTTTTCATTTTACATCTTAAAACCTCCAGATACGAACGTGGCGAGTGGCGACAAATTAAAAAAATATATGTTCAGTTAAATTAATAAACAACCATATTTAAAACAAGGCAAACCCAGGATAGGGCTTTAATAACGTAATACGTATAGATAATAATACGTTTGAACGAAAGCGTAAGTGTCGCTTACTTATTTGGTCTCCGCCCACAGTGTCTGCCCATTCATACACTTTAAATCTACTGGCGAGGAATAAATTAGAGCAAAGGCGGTTGACTTAGACTATGCTTTGTAGAGTAAAAATTATGTGTAATACTAAGTTAATAATTGTATGACAGATATTTACTAATATTTTAGGAAAACTAAGTTTATATCTTCAGCTATCTTTATAGCTGACTGTAAACGCGGTGGTTGTTGGTTCTATTCCCACTCGGGAGAATTAATTATTTTCATGTTGTTGCTTTGGTAACAAGATAAAGCGGGTCGTTGAGTTTAGCCACTCAACACGCAAAATCTTGAAAAATAAGCGGCACAGAGGACGCAGAATGTTCAACAAATTAGGTTCTCTCTGCCTACTCTGATGCGAATAATGTTTTTTTCTAGAAAAACCGAATAACTTAGTTATAATATACATTTCCTTTATGTTGTTTTTACGAATGTTAGTAGACGATGCTTGAACGATAACGTGGACTAAATGTAAACCAGCCAGCATAGATATTTATAAAAAATGTTCGAATCAAGAATTAAAGACATTATGACATTTCGTTCCCGATTTTTTTTTCTTTGTTGATTCTTTAGTGTCTTTCCATTTGTTTTGAAAGTCCTAAAAACTATTAAGCTACAGTAATTTACTCAGACGGTGCTACTATATCAATATAGTCACTTATAGCCCACTTGACGGTATTAAACAGGCCAGCCTTGTGCCCACACCGACTACGCAAGAAAGGAAATGATAATTTTTGTGTGACGCTCACACTCGGTTAACTAATGTTCATTGTGTTGAATTAAACAGGAAGTCAACGGAACGTTTTTTTACGGTTTTTACGAAAAAAAACTTAATTTTATTATTTTAAAGTGATAGTGTAATTCTATAAATGAATTGTGTAGAATGAAAAAAACAAATGAAGAATAAAAAATAACGTAAGTGGGATAGCTTGAGAGCTTCCTTTGCGTGTCGTTGCCAAATGGAAATATTTTTTGACATCTCAGGCAAAGCTACATGAAAAGCTAGTATGTAAAAATAAAATTTCATATTTTTATAGACAGTTTAAGTTTTTATAATATTTATAATAAGACACGCAATGCCTAAAATTTTCAAACTCCTTTATAATGATACAAGGTATTAATTAATACAAAAAGGTATATATTACAATATAATATATACATTTATTTATTTCAAAGTCACGCAACAGACCCATTACTTATTGGCGCGGGTGGTCCATAAGGCGTCGTTTTGTTGACGTCATTATGCACGTTGTAATAGACAAATGTGACTTATAGATAGTATGTAGGCGTATTCAATAAATAGCTTGTGCCTTTAAACGGAAGGTGTAGGTTCGATTTTGTTAAAAATAAAATAAATGTACTTAATGAGAATATTAATAGGTATATTGTGGCGTAGGGGTACAGGCGAGTGACTCTATACACGACAGATTGTCCGTTCGATTCTTACTCGAGGAAATGATATGTTTAATATTTTCTTTTCCTTGAAAGCAAAAGAAGGCAAAAGAGCGGAATTAAGTTCCAAGTTAAGTTAAATTAACTTTAACTGCTAGACGACAACGTCAATAAAAAATAAAAATAAAAAAATGTATACTTTAAAACTATACGAGGAGACAAAGAGTTAAACAATATTTTGTACCCTAATGAGATTACTAGATCAGCTAAGAGTGTCTTTCTTGGTATAAACGGATGAAGCCCATGAAACAATGTAGAAATCCGATTTGTGGACGGTATCAAAACTGACAGTAACTAAAGTAAGGTCATTTAAAGTCAAATACTTCATATATTAGTATTATTTTTACGTTTTCTCCGTTTCGTAAAGGACAGAGAGATATTTATAGCCTCACACTATATTGCAGGGTGAGCAGAAAGAACCCATTGTTAAAACACTCCGTTACAAGAGCAGGGCATATTTTTTCTTTCACCTCTGTTTCTCTTTCTTTCCCCCCTATTAAGGCAATCGAGAAGAATGTAGCAATAATACAGTATCTGCAAAGCTTCTTCGCTTCGTCCCTGTCCAGTGTATGAAGCGTAAACTCCCTCTGAGGGATTATTACGTCATATTTAGTTAATTTGATTAAGAAATTCCAATAGGATTTGTACCCACGAAAACATTATCATATGGTTTACTTATTTTTCTTGCATACGAACGTCATAATGATATTTGAATATCTCAACGTACAGTCGTACAATTAAACCATAGTTTTTTTTATTTATTTACAGTACCTACTTTAAATTACTTTGTTTTATTTTCTGTGATAATTTACCTAAGTCTTTATCCTCTATAGGTCATCAATCTTATATTAATTTCAGAATATTACTTTCAAAGGTTAATAAAGGTCATCCCTTTCCTAGTGTTCCGTTCACTTTTGCATAATATGAATATACTTTAGCAAAGATTATATAAGAAGAGTCTTAGGTTATCTAATTCATGTTTTGTTTAATTGTTAATTAACTACATGCCTGTTAATTTTATGAAAACAGAAATTAGTATATTAATGGGTTGATGGTAAATTTACTTTTTCATAAATTTCATAAATTTTGGCATAAATTGTGACTGTAAACGCGACTGGTCGTGGGTTCGATCCCCACTCGAGGAAATGAAATAGTTATTTAAATTTATATTTCCATTTTTTCTCTCTGGCAAAGGGCGGCGTTGAGTTCCGCCACTTATCACACAATGCCTCTAGTATTCGGTGGAAAGTGGGGAACGGAGTGTCTTCAGAACGCCGTAATCAAAGAAATATACCATCATTATTTGTTTATTAGTTATAAAATTGTAAATAGATTTGTTATATATTTTAATATTTTTTTATTAGCTGTATCTCCCACTTGCCATGTTGATAAATTAAATATTCCTAAGACTCCTACTGCAGCCTTCTCTACAAGAGTGGAGGTGAGAGCAAAACGTGTAAGGCAGAAAATCTATAAAAAATATATAAAGCAAATATATATAAATTCATATCAATCTAGTACTAATCATTATCTATCTAGTACTTATCATCGAGTACCTTAGTTATTATAATAGCCCAGCATCTATCGCTTGTATAATATTAATTCTATAGATAATGGTGACATCACCCACAACGCAGTAATGACACGTTCTTATGTTTCATATTGTGACTAATTTGTGGAATGATACGTGGGCAATCATTTCGTTGTACGTTTGTCGTTTGATGATCGTTGAGATAACTATGTATTTTTAATAATAATTATATTCTATTGTAAAATGTACCTATAAGTAAGAAGTATTTTGAACGTAAGGAGTTCCTTCTAAATTTTGAATTGTTGGAAATACCGCAAATGGACGTATTATATTTTGAGACAAGGACGACTATAGAGTAAGGGGAAATAGAAAGTTATACGAATTCGTCCAATTTTCGGAACTCAACGCTGCACTTCATCCTGTTACCAGAGTGAGGAATTGAAAATAACTAATTCCCTAAGTGGGAATCGAATTCACAAATGTTTCACATTTACACTCAACCGTTGACCGTTGAACCGTTGAACCGTGATAACTATATAAGGATTTTTTTAAAGAATAATAAAGAATGTAATAACAATGAAAATTGCACAATGTCACCTGAATCGGCATTGAGACGATGATTCACGACGGCGCCAGTGAAGACGCCAGTGTGCCAGTTACAAATACTTTGCATGTGGTCGAATAGTTTGAGGAGCAGCCGTTACATTACAAACATTATTTAAAACATAAAAAGATTTAAAAGTATATAAAATAAATCATATAATCATTATAATCAATACATGAAAAAAAACCTGAAATATATATTAAATAGGCTTAGGCTATAACTCAATAATATGAAAATTACGTCTTTGAATAAATAAAACTCATCTTAATTTCTGCTTTCTACTGTACCTTTTACATAGCCTGATTAATATAAAAAAATACTAAATAAACAAAATATTTATTACTTATGTAAATTAAAGGCGAGTCACCAATTTCTTTATAAAAATCACTTATTACCTCACCTCTGATCATATTAACAATAACTCGTGTTATGCATATTATTCAGCTTTCAAGTAAATATTTTTATCGCGGCGTATTTGGAAAGTAAGTACGAACCCGCGATTGTTGTGAGTAATATGTTTATTGATAATGAAAAATATGAATAATGAGAATTATTTTCGGCAGTCATTACTTAGTCTATTATGAAATATTCAGCTATATGGTACTCAAAGTACACATGTCTACAATTTAATTATGAATCAATATTTTCTAACATTATTTTATAACTGACAAATAAATTAAATAAATATAGTAAATACAAAGTAGTCTTAACAAAATTAAACATAGAAGCAAAGCAAATAAAAAATTCTAGCATTCCTTATAAAGTTTAAATCGAAAATATAATCCTGCATACAAAATCGAAAACAAGTAATAAATCAACATAATTATAATGACTTTGGAAAACCAATATTGGAGTGTTCGTTAAGATTGAGATAAAAAATAATTTATATTTAATAGTCTATATATAAATATGTCGGAATAAGGAAAGATGAATGGTTGTATCGACGTTTATAATGTAACAGGATAGCGGTAACTTTATTAAATTTCAATTAAAGATATTCTTCTATACAGATTCATAAGTGGCGTTAAGTACCGCCAATTAACAAGTTTTTTTTTTTAATTTAGCAGAAATTGGGAAACAGAGTGCTCTGACAGTTGTTAGTGCCGAGCCTCCCATGCAGGAAATACGTGAGGCAGAAACAACTATTTCTATTTGTACACATATTTAGTGTAGTATTTGCGTTTCAATTAAGATGTACAAATAATAATAGCATATCTAATTTCATTTCATCTAATTTCACTTTATTACAATTTTCTGATCAACGATAATAGTAAAAGTGCTCATTGAAAAGTAAGAAAATTTCTCGTGTTAGAAAATCACTATATCTGCACAAATAGACTAACATGGTAAACAAAGGAAACAAGAAAGTAATGTCTGTCTCAAATACATATAAGATGTATATATGGCAAATTCAATAATAAACATTAGAGGTCGTCGGTGCTGGGAAAGTCGGATTACACGTAATTATTGTAGATTCGATCCCCACTTGGGGCAGTCTGTATAATATTAATACGTGAAGCACAAATTAAGTACCTATCCATTTTTACGATAATGGCGCGGATGGAGAAGTATGAAATTTAACAAAGTTATAGTTTAGTATAGAGAAGGAGTGCAGAATGTTCATATGAATATATAAAATTCATAAATTTTCACAAATTCAATACACTCTACAAGATGTTTAATGATATTCACTTTTTATAGCATTTTGTACTCTTCAATTCGTTTCTTCAATTCTTGTACCTAATGTACAAAGATATTAAATATTTAAACTATAAATTTATTTCCTCACTCTGGTATAAAGAGTAGTCCATCACACACGTTGGAAATTAGACGAAAACGTGAAGAATAGAGTCTTAATACTAGTTTCTCTCTCGTCCTCTAAATATAAGAAATGAATAAAAGTTAATTTAAAATAACGTAAAATAATAAGTTAATAAACATCTGTAAGTAGTTTGTGTAACACACTTTCATTTGACTACTGGAATGCGATTGGAACAAACAGCGATTGTTTGATCGGGAATGCGGTTTACTTTCTCTCACTATTAAATGTGATGAATACCTTTAATTAATCTATTATATGTAGTTATGGATTTATTTTAAGTTAGTAGTAATTAACCTATTTTTTAGACACTCCACTTCCCATTTGACGCTGACGCTTGACGCTTGACGCTTGACGCTGTATCCCGCATATAACAGAGTAGACAGAGGGAAACTAGTGTTAAGACACTGACACCGCCGAATTATGAAATTTAATTATAGTGACGTTATCTACGGAATAAGTTCTAGAAATGAACTAACGACAGCTCTGAACAGACTCAAATCTAACATACTGTAGAGTTTAAATCATAAGCAAATCCACGGAACTCTTTAATAAGAGTTTTAATTAATATTAAAACTTTGAAGAAAAAGCGAATTTAATTAAAGAAACGATTGTCATGTATTTATAGTATCTACCTATTATGAAAGTGGGTTAATTTTATAAGTACAATTAAATTAATTATAACCGTAGGCTTTACTACTGTTGGTATTACCCACTTTTAAATTACTACGCCTTAGGGTATAATACGTATGTCTTTTATGAATTTGAGTGCAAAATTAAAGCTATTATATTGATTTGGTGGTATTATAATGTGTATAAAAAAAATTGCGAGTTGAAAATTCTTTTTAATATTCTTTATTATCTACACGCTTTATCCCGCACACGGCGGGATAAAGGGCAGAGCATACCTGGGAACCTAGTGTCCCCGTTCTCATTAGTGTACTTCTGTTCCCCACTGTTCGCGAAATTCTGGAGGCATTGCATGTGAATGCCACGCTTCGTTACCAGATTGAGAAAATGAAAATATTAAATATTTCATTACCACGAATGGGAATCGAATCTAGAACCGTCGCATTTACAGTATCTGTACCACTGTGCCAGTTCGGCCCTGGAATACAGCGGGGAGCAAAAAGAAAACAAAATTCAAACAAAACCTATAAAGTAAAATTAAATTACAATTAACAAAGCTCACCGAGTCACGCTTCAATGCGTAAGATTTGGCTCTTAATAGCTCTATTCATTTAGATAGCATTAAGTTACTTTCACTGATTTAATATTACTATTACTATTGTATACTATTGTTAAACGTGGTTTTCATAATAATTTTTAATGTTTTCGGAAAGATAATTAATTCAATATTTTCTATACATAAAAAATGTACCCTTTGCTTAATTTTTTAAGTTGTTAGAAAGAAATGATCTGACATGAGGTAATTTTATCAAACAACGAAAACGTATAATTTTACTTATCAGTTAAAATCGTATTTATAAGGCTATTGAAGAAAATGACGCTATAAAAACTTGGGTGGCATACTAGAGGTGCGGGTTCAAAATTCAAATCCCTCCACGTTCAATTTTTTTATCTGGTTTCCATAAAAGTATCTATTAAGCCTAATAAAAGAGAGAACCGCAGTTCATTTTCCACTAAATAATAGTGTAAATAGAACTTCTAATCTCAATTTTAGTGCCTTCCTAAAAAAAGCGAACAAATCACGAGAACAATTATTTGATTGACATGAATTCGATAACCGAATTATTCTTCATAGAGTTGAAAGTTTCCATTATGAAAGATATACCTGATAATGCATCTCTAGTTAAAAAACGTATGTATTATTATTATATACAAAAAGGCAATTTCACACTATTTTGATTTTCGCACTCTGGGAACGAGGGAAACGCGGTGTTAAACTCCGCTATTCAACCCGCAATGCTTCGTCAATTGGAAAGTTGGGGAAAGGATTAACTTAACGCTAGGTTCCCTCTGGCCATTACATTCAGCGTTATTTTAAAACAAATTTTGTATAAATATATTCGACATTAAAATTTAGAGATATTTCCAAAACGTTATAAAGCTTATTACTTAAATTACCATATAATATAATATCCATATCAGTATGTGGGCTTTGTAAGTCGTGTAAGACTAATATGGCCATTGTCACACTTTACTGCAATGTGCATTCACCGTGTACGAGATATCTTGAGATAAATCGTTTTGCCTGCGATAATCGCGATGGGAACACAAATTGTTATTCATTTCATATTTTTTTATTATTTACAATATATAATTACTGATTTATTACATATTTTTTAAATAAATGAGTACATGGTCTAATATTTAGGAAACGAAAATCATTCATTCCGTCAAGTGGGAATTGAACCTATATCCGCCTCGTTTTAAGCTAGGTGCTCTCTAAAACTCATTCTATACCTAATTATATAATTAATCATATGTGAAAATAATAATTTGAAATATTAAGCTTTCCTAACCTTTGGTATTTAAAGATGTTTTATTCAACAAGAGTAATGTGTCTATTGTCACACTTCTTAGTATTATGTCTGAGTGAGATAGTATACAACAATAAGGCTTTGAAATGCACTTGTCTCTTGTATCTATTTCTTTATTTGTTTATTTTTATGTATTGATTTTGATATTTAATTAAAGATCAATTAATATTTTAGGCTGCCGTGGCATAATGGCTTAAGTTTGTGACTGGAAAGCGATGATTGTGAGTTCGATTTACACACGTGGAACTGACTCATTTAGTATTTTCATTTCCTTGCTCTAGTACCAATGTAAAGCGCGGTATTGAGTTCCTATGTTCCACAATCCTCACTTCCAATAGAAACTACTGAAAGTGAGGAAAGGGCTGCCCAGGTTAGGTTAACATTAAATTCAACATGCGTGGTGAGCAGGGGGTGCTTACCCTGCTATAAGCGGAATTTAGCGTTAAGCTAAAAAAAATTAAGTAATACACAATTACGAAGAGCTCAAGTCCTAAAACAATTAATATCGAAGTTATATTAAGTTATTTTTTTTGGGTATATATATTTTAGGCACAGAAAATAAAAAATATGCGCTTGGTATATATTGCGTTTAAGCAGGCCGTAGAAACAAATATTTATTTATAACTATTGATTTGAGACTTGAATTAACAAACTGCAATATCAACTTAGTTATAACCCGATACACGAACAACCAAAACGATATGTAGGCTTAAAATGTATGTTAATTCACACATGTAAATACACTAAGTACCTACCTACTGCATTCTCTTAGCACAATATTGCAAAAGATTAGCAAATTTTAATGAAAATCCCTACTGAAATAACAAGCTCGGAACTTTTATATGTTGTGTAATGTTATTTATGAAATGCTTAAAACTTAATTAATGCTGCCCACTCACAAAGTTTGATCGGAAAGTTATGACCAATTAACTTCTTAGTGCAGTGGATGATTTGTATTCTTAAAAGTGCAGTGGTTCCCGCTTCATATCCTATATCATATTTTTTTTGAAATTGCTTTTGTAATACATTATATGCAATCTAAGAAATAGTTGAAATAAAAGTAAATGGTAACTTTTGTGTTAATAATTATATTAGGTGTTGGAGTTTTTTTCACGTTTTTATATCCAATTCTCATGAACTTGGCTCCATTTTTTTATTTTTATTTTTTATCTGTCTGCAACTGTTGTCAGTTCAGTTTCCACTTAGGAGAATGAAATATTAAATATTGTCATTTCCTCACAACTTAAACATTTATATAAATTTATATATCCATTTCTTTGTTCTAGTGTCGAGGCAAAGAGCACGGCGATGAGTTCCGTCACTTAACACGTAATGGGGAAAAGTGAGAAACGGAAGTGTCTTAGTGGGAAACGGAGTGACTTAACACTTTGTTTCCTAGGTTCTATCTACCCTTTTATGTGCGGGATACGGCTTAAAAAAGATGTTTTTAAATATTCCTATCTTCCAAGCGGTCGTTCTATGTGGATTAGCAACATGATGAGCTTTCTACGATAATAACAGTTTTAGTGCTAGCACTTAAACCTTTAGAAACTTGACCGTTTAGTAATCACTTTCACTTAAGCTATATTAACCAACTAAAATCTATGAGACCAACTTTAGAGTGTCATTAAAGAAAATTGCAAGACTTTAAAACGTATTAACTATTCGCTACAACTTTATCTCGCAACAAAATCCACACATTGACATTTACATATTTGTTTACTAAATAGAATAAGCAAAAACTAGGTAATTTTAGTAATGATATTCTGTAAAGTATTATTTACAAGTTAGATTTCTTGTCTCATGTTAAAATTCTCGTTTCATTCTTAAACATTCAATTTTTTATGTACCTCAATATAACAAATTTGAAAAGTTCGTTTGTTTCAGCACTCTAAACTCAGGAAGTAATTGTTAGAATTGAAAAAACTTTTTTGTGTTGGATAGTCCATTTATTGAGGAAGACTATAGGCATAAGCGGAAATCATTTTGATGCAGCCCACTGTCAGAACCTGTGGTTAGAATTACCTTTTTGTCATATAATACACAATAGTTTTTTTTTTACGAGCTTTTTATATATTTGAAGTCAATAATTATTAATAATAAATATTAATTAATAAAAAAATCAATAAATATTATTCTTATTATATTTTTTATTATCAATATATTATTCACCTTGGCTCCTGTTTTTTTACTCTTGTCTTTTTGATGGAATACTTATATTGAGAATATCGGACAAGCAATAAAATTTATAGAATTTCAGCATTCAATGGATAAGCTTAATTATTAAACTCCATCGTGTACAATGAATTTACTTCCGAGGGAATGGTTATATTTAAAAGTAAAATACAATAAAAATGGCAAAGGAATAAAATAGAAAGTCCAATTAAAATAATAAAATACGTATGATAATAAGATTCATAAGTAATAATTCCATTATAATAGAATAAAATTTATTTAAAGAATATTATAATGTAGGAAAGTATTCGTATATAATACTTACATGTTAGAAAAGGGCAGACCTCTAACCTCAGACTGCAATAACAAGCTAACCGATGAAATCAAACGAGATATTATCACAAATAAACAATTATAAGCCTTATTGTTAATAAAGATAAAGCTTTTTATACTACAGTAAGAAATACAGTAAAATTATAATATTTCAGATTAATAGAAAACAATATTGTTAACGGATTTTCATTAAGTGTTTTAGAAATTAATTTTAAATTACTATCACGGTGCGTTTTGTATGTAGCGTGTGACTTAGTTATATAATATTCTTGTTGATATTTCTGTATCAGATAAAGAGAGCTTCTTGATAAATTTCTCTATTGTATTATTTATATAATACTAGTGGGCCCGGACGCGGCTACGCCCGCTTGAACTATACGATTATTTATTAAATATATTTATGAAATTATTTTCGGTTTTCAATAGAATTTGTAAGAAAATATAAGCCTAAATAATTAAAATAAGTTAAAAAAGAATAATAAGTGGAGATTTATTATTAGATAAAATATCTGAGTAACCGAAATGAACAAAAGAAGTAAAAGTAACTAAAGGAAATTCTTAATATTAGAAAAAGTACCTAAAGTTTGCCGTGCGCGCGTACTAAACATTTTTCTATATAAAATAATTAATCATTTTTGCGAACAATATTAAATAAAATCCCAAATGATTAAAATTACAGTATTTTAAGTGTATAACATCGGTATAGATAACCGAACTGAGATAAATTAATAAGTAGTAGTAGTAACGAGCAGCAAATAATTAAATAAAAATTAGCAGTAATTCGAAAATATATAAAAATTTACAAAACCGTCAAAGTCATCTGCCCGTTCGCGTCGGTCATACTCATACTATGCCACCCGAAGGCTAGGTCATTCCAAATCACTGACATCTCCTTGATTATTTATTAAATTGTTATACAGTACCCCATCTTACGTATAATTTCCATCTAGATGAAATGCTAAAAGTGACTATTATATTTATTCTCATAAGGATGAATATCAAATTATAGAAATCATATATTTTTTGTTAATGTATACAAATCTATATCTATACTATACATACATCAACGCTGACTTTTTAAAACAATATTTAAGGGACACTATTTTTGGAGAATCAATATTCTAAAAAATAAATAATAATATATAAATAATATAAAATAAATAATAAAAAAAATTGTGTCTCATAAGGTGGAGTCGGCGCGCGCCATGTATGCGTTAAGCAAACTATGCAAATCGTTGCTTAGCAACGGCGGCTGTTATAAACATGGCGGAATACATTGCATGTCAAATTAATAANTCTATATGTGTATTTTATCACAATTAAATAAGCGGTTTGGCCCTGATTGCGTAAAAGACAGACAGACAGACAGACAGAAAGACAGACAGACAGACAGACAGAGTTACTTTCGAATTTATAATATAGGTATGGATACAAGTCATTGTTCGTACGAAAAATATCTGTATAAAGTACTTAAAGATTTTAAGCTGATATTAGTTTATTTCTAGAAACTATTTCGAAGGCGCCATAAAATGATCATTACAAAATTTGGTTAAGCAGTAACGCTTAGATAAGTCACAAGCAAACGCGCATTTTAAATGTAATTTAAGTTTAAACTTATCGAAAATCCAAGGAACTGCTTCTAGCTATAATTAAGTTCCGGCTTTATCTCTATATATAGTAGCGTAGAAAACCTAGTGTTACTAGACCTAGACTTGGTCGAAAGTGGTGGAAATGAACGCACATTGTTACCAGAGCGACGAAATAAAAATTACACATTGTCCTGAGTTGGAATCGAACCCCCAATGTCACGTCGTCACAATTCAAGTAATAATTTTTCTGAAATAATGACTTATAACTATAATTTATTTCGCTCTATGTATAATATGTAGAATAACTGAAGTACTATGAAAAAGACAATACTATAAAATGTTTCTGCATTCTACACATCTATTATTCACGTATAAGAATGTATGAGTATGTATGTAATTTATAATTGTTTCGTACACTGTTGTAGATAGTATCCTCTTAGATTTAATGCTACAAGCGCAATAAGAAACCAGCCGTCGATGTACGAGTACCTACAATGAACGTTTGCGGTGTCTTCGATTTGTTTTAAAAAATATATGAATTTAATATAAGATTTTAAAAATTTTAATTTAAAATTAACTTTTATTTTTTGTTAAGAATAATGCCGTTTATAATATGCTTACTTCACGTGCTTCACTCAAATTTATTATTCCTTTTTTTTTAATTGAGAGAAAGATGAAACTAACTTAAGGATATTTTTGAACTAAATTTAAAGTGACTTAGAAATATATACGTAAAGCCATCGCGGCGGTTATGGGATGGAGAGTCTTGACACTACTACTCATACTGTTTGCATTGCTATATGCGGTTTACAGTGTACAGCTAAAAAACATAAGAATATAGAACTATCAGAGAAATCCAAATTAAATCACAAAATCAACTTTAAACAATCTATAATTCCACTCTATAAAAATCTAGTTTAAAAAAAAAACTATATTAATGTTAGACCGGCCAGCACTAAGTGCACTATTAAACCAATCACATATAATAAAATGCTTATTAACACTTCGAATTCAGAGAAACTCGGCTGCGGAGCAATTTAGAGGCATTCCAATGTCCAAGGCATGTTTTGATTCCAATAGAATCAATTAGATGCAGCGATTGAGTCGAGTGCGATCACTTTATACCAATTACTGGGATACTCGTACGTATGGCATATGAAGTATTGTAGAACGGTTGTTTTGATGGAAATACTAATATAAATGGGCATAAAATGTACGCAGCATCACGCTGTATCCTGCACACACTAGGGTAGGCACAGGGAATCTAGTGTTATTCGATTTCCACTCTGTGGGAAGCGAACTAGAGTCGAAATCGAAATAGACCTGTCGCGTTGACAGTCGTTTCAAGTCACGTAAACGTCAACGTCCAGCTTGTGCCTCTATGCCACGACTGGCCTGAATTAAATGTATCTATGTCGGAAGAATTAACTGCGAATTGAAATAACCTTTACGTATTTCTGCGTGGTCAGTTATAAGGGGTACACACGGTCTTCCCTTTTTGCAGCATTTCTTTTTATTTCCCCGCTCCTGTTGGTTGTGATGTTATATATTACTCTACTCTACTCTACTCTACTTTTTCAATTCGGACCAGTACATCATGAGGTTAGTGCATTCAATCATAAAGTTAGCATATTTAAAGTGTTATTCCACACGTAGAAAAGAAATATAGTTATTGGAAAATATATAAAGATTCGAACGTATAATATACAGAGATGCTAGCAATATAAATAACTTGTAACAAGCATATAAGAATTTCGACGTAGCTCCATGAGAACATATGGTTGAGTTGGTCAAACCGCTTGGGCGGTTTCTAAGAGGCGTGAGTTTAAATCCCGCTACGTTCAAATTTTTATATGTCAAAAAGTATAATATTTAAAAAAAAATGTCACTTGAATTTGTCACTGCTAACCTTCTGAGGAATCAGCATAAACATATTTTTGATACTACTGTAATTAGAAATATATAGGCTTTAAAAATATATATACTATAATTAAAAATATATACTGTAATTAAAAATATATCATAATGGTAATACATTGTGACCACATATACAAACAGTTTAGTTAATTCGATACGAAAACATCAAAAGTGTTAAATAATTGATTTTATTTTTCATCTTATTAGACAAAGCGCGGAGTTAATCACTGCCACTCGACAGCAGCGCCACCCGTAAAATCTCTTGAAATCAGATACATAGAACTAAGTTACCTATCGCTATAGAAATTATTGCAATAATATCAAATTATTGTATGTCCTGTAGATAAAGAAAAATCTTGACATTAATGATTACAATTTTTCATAGTTAATAGAACCGATGGGTACTAGAGGTCTATTATTTATGAGTGATACTCGCTTCATTACATCCACCGGATATGGGTACCTTGATAACATATTTATATTATTATGAGAAAAATATTATAATGCAAACTTAAATTGTTATTTACAATTAAGAAAACGCGAAACGTGTTGTGCTTTATTTTTAAGCCTGAGCTAGAAAATGAATATAAATCTTTCTCTCTAGTAGGAATTGAATACGCGCACTCCGTCAATCTCAGCACATATGAAAAAATAATAGAAAAGGCATAATTTACAATTTTTAAAGATATTATAAAAACCCATCAATCAACAGTTGTAAAAAAATATACTAAACTTTTGTACACACGATTAAGCTCATACAAAAATTTCAATCTCATACATATCTCCATAACATAGAGGAGGTGTTATAATAATTTATTTGTATTTGACCTCAAACTCTAAGGAATTTATATATGAATACATTATCAGTCTAAACGTATAGATCAGAGTAATTGCTTTATTAGCCATAATAAACCTGACAGTGGCCAAAAATATTACTTTTAGAAGAACCTATTATATGAGGCATCGTAAATCATCGTGGGTTCGATTTTATCAAATAACTTATTAGGCTTCATTCAGCGGCTGCTGTTTGAATACTAGTTAATTTGTTAGTTAAATTTAACCTTACAGTTAGGCTAAGGTTTATCGATTGTTTCGAAATATTTTTTTGTTAATTTTGAGTTGTTAATATAATGGACGGCCGCACACAGAAACTTTAATTATGATTTAACTAATATTAAGCAGATACTCAGAAAATTCTGTTTTTTTAGATATTGTTATTTTTGACAAAATATTTCATCTTCCATGTAGCCAACAAGACACCGATCCGTTGAGATTTTATTATAGATAAACATTTAACAACAGATGCTTGATAAATTAAAATAAAAATTATGCGTGACTAATCGCGACAAAATAATTTTGTAGAGGAAGCTTACATAAATACACGAAGGCCTCATATTATTTACATAAGACATAAGGCATAAGAGTGCGACTAAACGCGACAGGTTGCGGGTTCGATTTCCATACGAGGAAATGAAATATATTCATGAAATATTCCCTTCGTTACTTTGGTAACGAGGCAAAGGACAAAGGCAAAGTACGGAAAGAGCGACACTGAAGAGCCTACCCTGCTATGTGCGGTATATAGTTACATGCGAAGCTAAAAACATATCCATGAAGGCGAAGTATCTTATAAATCAAAATTAAACCATATAAAAAGTATTATCCGTCATCAGTAGTCATAGTCGAAGGCAATTTATATTAATGCCACGACCCTACCTACCATTTTATATAATCTATTCAAGCAGCTCAATGAGTGAATGAATTAGTCTTTTTTTTTATTAACACGCCTATAGTTTCATTTTGCAAGGTGAGGACAGAGGGAGTTGATATCTTATTTTAGTTGTTTATTTATTATTTATTTTTTTAATTGTTGTTGGGTTTATTATACATATACATATTAATATAAAAAGGTAATCAATTTTATATCATAATACCGAAACTTAACGCCAAGTCACATACTTTATCAATACAGATCGAAAAATTATCTTTTTGTTCCGAATCCGAAGGAAATTTAAACCCGGGAGGTGCATTTTCCACTTGGGGAAAGATATTATTGTCATTTTCTCGCACTAACCTGCCTGGAAAATATGGTGGAAAATCGGTAACGGAATGTCTTAAAACTAGGTTCCCTCTCTGTATGCATGAAAATGCATTTTAATGATTTTTGTTATCCATTTTAGTTAAATAAACTGCTTCTTAATTAAATTGTATTATAAAAATGTATAATATAAAAATCATACTTAATGCGGACGTAGACAGGTGATCAATCTGCCCCGTCGGAACTATCAAATTATATTTAAACGATGATAAGCGCTGATAAGGATATAATTCGTCAGCACAGTGTTTGAAATACGAAAGCTTATCAAAAGGAGCGACATAGTAAATTGTATCCGGTCCAAACGTTTTATTGGACGAGATTATGACTTCCGAAACTTGGTGGTATCATAGTATTGTATTACAATATTTGCTTAATACTAGTAGTGGGAAACAGAGTGTCTTAGCACTAGGTTCCCTCTGCCTACCATGCTGTTTGAGGTATGCAGCGTAAACTAGTGGGAAAAAGTAAACTATTTTAATATAACCATACTCCTAGTGGCAATCGAATTTACAAATTATACAGTAAGTACTGTCAGATAAGTACAAATTTCCCTAGAAATCTTTATTAATGGAATATGTTGTGTAAGTCTTTATTATTTATCGTTATTCTTACCATTGATTTGCTGTAGACAACGTAAAAGTGTAAAATTTACCTATCTTTTATCTAGGGTAACGTAACTAAACTCAAGAATAAAAACAATAATCTTACTAAATATGTCATTTTCAGTTTTACAATAATTATAAGTATCATTAAATCTTATAATTTATAACTTAACAACTCTTATATTTGTTTACAAAATCGACCTGTTTATATAGTTTAGTATCGTTTTATAATCTTTAACTGAAATATTTCAAAGAAAAATGTACCCAATTACTATTCTAATGCAGTTGTAAATGCAATACATCATAACAACATAAATAATGGATTTCCATTAAACACACAGGATATTGGAAATGGTCGATATCTTATGTTGATATTAGTTTCGTTTGAAATGATAATTAACTTTTTAGTAGGGAACACATATTTATACATATTTATTAATCACTCCGGGGGACGAAGTGAATATAAATCTCTCCGGAATTGAACCCACTGATGATTTTCTTGTTTCTGTATATTTACGTTCTAGTACTTCAGTCTTGCTACTGCGTCTTCAACAAGGTCAAAAATGCCTATAGGCATATAACAATACCCATTATTTGCTTAATATAGAGAAAGTTTTGATAGCTATCAAGTCCCTTTATTGTAGCTTACGCGACTGTCACTTGTCAGTCAACATCAGAAATTACTTATAGAGTAATTTACATATAATATTATTGAGTTATTTTAATGTTTTAAATAATATGTGATTCGTAAAATAATAGAAAATAAATCTTTCATTATTATAAGAATATTTAGGCAATATCATGCAGGCGGAGAAAATAAAGTGATACTCGTATATTGTTCTGTTCTCCACTTTTCAATATATTAATGGAATTCTAAACTTCAAATTTGTCATGTAGGTAGGTTAAATAGTGATGCACTAAAAATATTTCTCAAAATTCCTATGCGAACGGGAAAAAAGATATACGTATTCCTAGTATTCGTACGAATATACGTATAATATAAATATATAATATTACATTTAAAGTTTAACTTTCCTAGCAACGTTTACTTATTATTCTCGCAGCGGCACAAGTACACTTACAACGATACTTACATTAGATAAGAGAGTTCATAAATCTCAAACTTATCGTCTCCGTTTTTATCAGGAGAAAGCTGCCCAATGAGATACTTACGCATATGGGAAAAGTTCTAGCAGTCAACTATAGAAATGTCTTTGGTATTATTTATATAAGGATTTAAGATTTTTAATCTTTAGATTTATTTCTAGTCTTTAAGCGTACGATGTAAATCTTTTACAGCTTCACGGACCTAATAATTTTATTTTAAATGCATAAATTTTTCATTTGCGTGATTAATAAATACTGGAGGCTCCGAATATAGCAAAGTAGGTAGAATAAACCCAGTGTTAAGACACTCTGTTCGCCACGCATTGCTCAACTTTCGAACATGCGTTCGCGTGTTGAATGGCGGAATTCAACGCCTGAAATTTATTCCTCGAAAAGAATATATACGTAGCAGAATGTTATATAATATAGTATAGTTTTATTTAAAGACATCTTAAGAAATAAAGTTTTAATTACACTCACAGAAACAGCTGAAGCTAAATGTCCGACAACGGCTTGAGTAAAATCGACGTTTTATCTTATAAATTCAATTTATAATGCATTTATATCTTTGTGCGGCGATAACAGTAATATATACAAAATGGCATTACGTAGTTGTTTGAAGGCTGCAAAAAACCGTTAAGTTGGAATCGTTATAGGAAATTAATGTTCCGTATATTATATTATTTATTTTCATATACAAATATCATTTTTGTAGTCATATTTTTTGATATTTTTTTTAGATTTCTCCTGAGATATTTATTTTTATTTAAATAGAAATGTAATAATGTTGAAATTAAAAGCTATACTGATATATTATTTCCGATGATTTAAGTCATTACATCACGTTGTCATTACATGAAGTTAGCAATAGCTTGGGATCTAACTTATGAAAGGACAATATTGGCACTCAATGAAATGAAAAATAAATTAATTCGTATTTTAAAACATAATATTTATTATATTCAAAATGACGGATATCGTTATTTTTTATAATGTCAGGTAGTGAAGTTTTTGCTTAAAAATAAAAAAAAACAAAACGGCAATATTATATTACTCTTTTTATCCAATATATAAATAAGCAATTTTAAACAATTCTCCTTCTTCATTGGCAGTATTACATAAATTGTAGCTTTAAAAGTGCACCTGCTTCAAAAAAAAAACTTAATAATAGCAAGCATAACTGTTTTTCAAAGTAATAAATATAAAACGAGTTTTTACATTAGAGTGTAGGGACTCTAAGCAGACATGCGCGGGCGCACCCAATGTAAACATTCCCTCGAGGTATTTCAGTTTCTTTGTATTTTACTTCTTATTTTAGATATTTTAGCTGTTGTTGTAACTTATTTATCGCTTTTCTCGGAATAATGATTAAGCGTACAAATATTTCTTTTAATGAGCGGAAATCGATATTATATTGTACGTAGCTGTGATATATTTAATATATCATTTGAAAAAATAAACAACTGAGTAAACTTAGCATGTTGAGTGCTCTTTACTACAATGGAGAAAACGGACATATTAAAAATTTCATTCTCCACAAGTGGAAATTGAACCCATAACCGTGATGTTTACAGTCGCACGATTATTTATTATGCCTACAAATATCAACCTACAAAAACAACTCTGCCAACTTAATTTTTTATTACTTCTCAAAATTATTCTTCTACGTCATATTATATAAACAGCCAGTCACTGGTCCAAAACACACTATGTTTACATTACAAGCCATTTCCTTCAAAGTTCAAAGTAATTTAAATACTATTCGAAAAGGGTTTTTTTAACCAAATAAGGTAATATTAGTTTTTCTTAAAGAATCAGTTTTAACTAGATCCGTCATGTATACAGGTGTATCGTCTACAGCCTTCCTTATTAGTTGGCGACGACGGTTAGTTCTGATTAATAGTTTACTGTAAAATGTAAACGTGTTTATTTTATTAATTTAAGAACCAATTTTGCATTTTTTTTTACTTATTTTAGCTTCACGCTGTATCACGCCTATAGCAAGTTAGATAAAAGGAACCCAGTGTCCAGACACTCCGTTCTGGTGAATACTTAAACTCAATTTTAGAGACATGGTGTGTTGAGAAGCGAAACTCAACGCCGCGTTTTATCTTGTTACCTGTGTGAGAAAGTGCTGTGCTTGTATAAAATCTTGAATGAAATTTCATATTCATTAATGTATTGTTATATAATTTATTTCCAACAGAAATAGTGAACTGACAATGACAAAATACTACGTTAAACATAAAAAAATATTGTCTTGGAAACTGTTCTTTTTAATGGTCACGTAGTTTATAAAGTGTACCATGTAAGTGGCCTTATTGCCTTGCGTTAGATGCACTAACTGGTTGACTTAGAACGAGGCTTGCGGAGTTACTAAGCCACGTAACCTATATAAAAGTCTGGTAAATTTCTATTTACCTTTAAGTTTCTAAATAATATTTTAAAAAAAAGTATTTACATAATTATAATACACTTATGTAAGCGATAATACAAAAAAACATACTGATATAAGACACAGGTGAAATAAAAAAAAAAACCACCGAATAAGAATCAAATCCACAGCCATTCAATGATTTATATAACTTAAAATTATTTTTAATCATCTTGTGAATATGAAACTATATTTATAGGGCCCATCTCATTGTCATAGATATAATCATAATTAGTAAGCTAAATCAGTCAAGTTAATCAATTACTGACATAATTCAGTCTTCAAATAAACTTTGTCAGTCATACTGACCACCGGTCTGGTACTCAAGGCCACATGACATAGATCGTTAAATACGTCTAGATTGCTATTGTAATGCTAATGCAACTATTATTGAAGCAAAAACACGAGGCCAAAACAGGTTTTTACTTAACATTTTGCATTTCGGCTCAGATCAAATGAAAAATAAAATCGGTCAAGTGCGAGTTGTGTTGTATTATGGAAAATAGGAAATTTAATGAAAAAAAAAACTTAAACCTGTAGTTCATCAGATCAGCACGTTCAATCAAACAAAGAACACAGGTTTATAATATTTATATGGATATAAATAATTACGTTTATGCTTAATATTTAAAGAAAACCTTCTAACCTAGTTTATAGCAAAATTGGAGCACACTTATTGCCTATTTGAATGCAACGAGCATCAGATAACTGGCAACGGCCTGATGAAATGTCATCGTACTCATCTCGAACTAGAATACGAAAGTGGTTAGAAAGGAAGAAGTATATTATCTATGTTTTTGTTTAATTCTCTAAAAATTATAAAAACTATTTTTTTTACTACTAAGAGTGAAGTGGACGTCAGACTCATTCTGGATGGACATGGCCCGGATCCTCTCCATCTTACACCTCCGATTTGAACTCGCAATAAACTTATTTTAATAAAACGACGAACAAATAACACTTTCATTCATCAACAATTAATTAAAACTGTAAAACACACTATTATACGTAAATATTAATGAATTTAAGATAAAATACTGCGCATACGCACACCCATAAATTATTTATATAGTAAGTAAATGTCAAACATTGAATGTACCGTGTAATAAATCTCAGTAGTATAGTACGAGTACCTACTACACATCGATCGCTTTCTTTCTGTCGACACGTCCAATCTTGTCATTAATCAATTAATGAAATCGAAAGCGACGTGACATGACACGCTCTCTGGTACTAGAGCGAGTAGGATATTATTGTAAAGAGGTGTAAGTAAATATTTACTTTATTTTTATGTATAGTTATATGTATTATGTGTTTTTTATCTTTAATTGGGGGAAATAATTATTTTCATTTCTCCTCATTAATAACAAGAGAAATCGCGGCGTTCAATTCCGCCACATAAGACGTAATTATCTCGTAAATTAAATGGAAAGTGGGGAACGGAGTGTCTTAACACTCTTAAGTTCCCTCTGCATATCCTGGTACACGCGGAAAAGTACATTGGACAGAAGAGAGTGAAACGTTATTCTGTTATCAATTTTAATTTCATTTAATGTTTCGAAGAACCAAGTTGAAAGACGTAATTTATTTCACATTTTACAGGTTTTAATTACTACAGTGTCTTTATATATTGAAAATGTAATAACTTGAATACTTAAAGGACACAAGACAAGCAAATGGTTATTACAATTGTGTGTCACACCTGCCGATGACTAATCATTTTAAAGCACTGTTCTTGTCGTTTTAACTTTTAAGTGCGAATGTTCATACATTTATGTATGAATGTCATGATAAAAAATATGTTAATGATTTTGTTATACATTTAAAATAAATATTTACTATAGGAAAATAAATCGCAGTCACTCAACTCCTTATGTTTTACTGTAAAAAGCTCTAAATTAAGATATATTTTTTTTGTATACTTTTTTTTAGAAAATGCATAATATTATCGGTTAAGCCTATTTTCACAAACTGATATACATAAAATAGTGCTAAATGCCCGATAAGGAATGAAAAGGTAATTATGAAAGCTATTTGTTCTTAGTCAATGATTAGATAACATTAGTATTTTTTTATGTTTGTTGTAACGTAAATATTGATTCATGGTTTTACAATTTTTTTATAGTAAATGTAATAATTAAAAATATATCTTGTCAATTTTAAATATAGACTTAGTGATATTATACTTCACTACTAGGTCATTTTGAAAATTTTGTTTGCTACGTGGCCTAATTCTAACTAAATTAATTTTTTTTTGCAACTACCCAAACGTTACGATCTCTGTATATCTCTTTCGCCTCGTCCACTGTCATCAACCTCCTTGAGCATACTTCCCAGATCCTTACATTTTTACGTCATCTTGTTGCACCGCATCTCTCACTCTTGCTTTATAATTATTTCTTATTAAATTAAATATAAATTATACAAAGCAATATATTTTAAAATATGGATTTCATAAAACATCTCCCCATTTTTACAGTTGTTAACGCGATTTTTCAAATATTTGACATAGCTCGTATAAAATCGAAAGTTAACTAACTTTCTATACCACTAGAGTTTTACAACCGGTACTAATGGAGGCAAATGGTTGTTAATCTTGTATTTTTAGATGCAATGTTATTTAAAGTGAACACTTTTATAGACAAATTGTTTACAATTGTTTGATTGATGATTGATTGAATGAGTTCATATTATTGATTCAATGTCAAATTAATATTAATATAATTGGTATAAATTTAAATCGTAATTTTCATATGGAGTTTTAAAGTAATAAAAAAGTGTATCTAATAAGATTTTCAAGTTGTAGGTTTAATTTACTCTAATAGGATAATATAACTAATATATATATATATAAATATTTTAGAGCTCTTGAAGACGAAAAAATGCTTTAAGACAACGTATGAAGATTGCTACACAAAATATCATGTTACTTATAAACATCTAGTGGCACTTTGAAATCCCTTTTCTTCTGTTCCCGTAGGTATTTTGGGAAATTATCGATATGTGAAATTGCAGCGTTCTACGCCTCGCAATTTCATGTGTGCGCTATCTCAGTCAGTCAGTCAGTTATTTAAGAGTTTAAGAGTACATTTTAAAAGGTGTTTTGTAAAACGAGTATTTTATTTAGGTTTAAGAGCTTTGATAAGCTTTCGAAAGAGCTTTATGCTCCGTGTAATTATTTGTTTGACCAATTATCATTTGGTATAATGGTAAAATTTCAAAAAAACAAGATAAAGTGAAACGCCATTTAGTATTTTGCATGCCAATAAAAATAAAATGTTTATATTTTGAAAGACGGCGGTTCGGCAATTTTAAGCATTTACTATTGAGTACTTTGCTAATGTGAAAAATAAAATGTATATGAAATTTTGAAAGTTTTCGTAAATAGGTACCTAAATCTAAAAATTATTACTTTTGTAAGTCTTTCCAATACTTTCTTTTTTATTTATTTTATTTATCAGCTTCACGATGTATCCTGCATGTAGCAGGGTAGGCAGAGAGAGCCTAGTGTTAAGACTTCTAGACGTATTCTGTGTTGATTGGCGGAGCTCAACGCCACGCTTTCCCTCGAAACCAGAGCGAGGAAATTAGTCTATCGCGTTTATGCCTCTGTTCTACAACTGACCTGGCTTTTTATTACTGAAAAGTTAATATAGTTAGATAAAGAATAATCGTCAAAAAACAAAGCCCATTACACAAAATAAAAGACTACAAGCATAATATGCGAGTGGAAAAAAAGTCAAAACAATAACTGACGGTGATTGATGATTCTTATCGAAAGAAGCGTGAGTATAATTAGGGCTTGCAATAAATTGTTAACAATTTGAAATCTGGTTAAGCAAATTACAATTTTTCTGTAGGTTGGAAATTGGATACAGGTAAAGCAAGCTCATGTAAAATCACTCCGTTCTCCACTTTCCGCTGAATGTTCGAGACATTAGGTACGTGTTGGGTTCATTTCTCCGAATGGAAATTAAACCCATAACCGCCGCGTTTATACCGCCAGTAACACGTTATTCAACATCGCCACGACCGCGTCTATCAAAATTAATATTAAATTATTAGCATGTATTAGAATTATTAATACAAAATTGTTTAAAAATATTTAAATTCAACTAATACATTTTTTCTTGTTCAACGCGTAAGTTATTATAGTAACGAAATTTAAAAACCAGTACAAACAGTTCCAAAGAAAAAAATCCACACGTGTACTTGTAATCTACCTTGAACCTGCCATAAAAGGCGTTTAGTTTAGTTAACAAAAGCTCTACACGAACTAACTCAATTTAGTTATCACTGGCAAATACAATAAAAATGTTCACTCGTATGATTTTAAACTTTTAGATAGTAATGTTTTCTTGTTTTTTAAAATATTTGAGTTATAAAACATTACTTTACATTATTAGTAGTCCTCACCAACTACAATGTAATTTGATTTAAATTTAAAATTTGATTAATCTAAATAAGTAGTTTGGACAGACCAACGAACTAACCAGAAATAAGTTTCGAGTTAATTTGTACACAGTAAAAGTAGAAGCGAGAGTTATAACAGCGAAACCTATCTACTATATAGTTTGCTAAAGATGACAGCTTTTCTAGAATTAATACATTTCTGGAACGAGTGTGACACAAGTAGGATCATTTCAAATTTGGCCCTTAAGCCTGAAACTTGGGTGTAACCCACTAAAGGCCCACCCAAAGACCCAAAAACGTTTCCATGGATTCATAGAGGTCTGATGATGATGGTGATCTGATAAATGCAAAGTAATTACTTCTACCAGCAGTGGTTAGAGATTTAACTTACGAATATTTCAGACGAGGTCTTACCTGTAAACAAAAAAGATAAATTATTAGAAACAAATTTTCCACTCCAATAAATAAAATAAATAGACAATTGTGATTGAGACTTGTGATGCGATATTGAAATCTGAAATTATGTTTTAATATTTGATGCAAAAGGTTAATGACATAGTAATCGAGGTGAACTGAACAGACATTATAATTTAAACCTACATGTACAGGATAGTAAAAGAAATATTAGATATGTATGTATATTATAGATTTTCATCTAGCCTTTAGTTTAGTTCAGCAGTCTAAAAAATATTTGAAGTTATTAGATGCAAATTAGTTATTATCTTTCTTCTTTCTTTCTGTTATGGAAAATGCATTTTAAATACAAATCATAAATATGAGAAAGTAATTATATTTTTTTTAATATCATGTGAACAGTGATTTTCTTACAGATCACATACAATATCCATTTTTAACTTTAGTTTTTACGTCTAATATTGTTTCAGCGAAGCGTGACTTCACGATTTAAGTGGATAAATCCAAGTGTATTCTCACCGCCTCTCTACTAACATCTAAAAAGGGTCTATTAAATCTTAATCTGTATTTTCCTATTTTCCCATATTAATAATGTTAAAAACATTTATTATTAAAGTGTAATGCCTTTTTATACCGAAATATCTTCCCAGACCTTATAACAAAGTAAATTTCCAACTCTCCCAAGTAATAAGACGCCGTCGTGACGCATATTCGGTTCCCACTCGATGGAATGATAAAAAAAGGTAAGCGATTGAAACAAAAAGGCGTTGATTTCCGCCCCACAAGACGCAATATCTCGAAGTTGGGCAAAAAAATGGGGAACGCAGTGTCTTAACACTCGGTTCTAACTGCCTACTCTGCGGGAAAAAGCGTGAAACTACCCAAGTAATTAAATATTATTCACGCCGATATTACAGAGTTGCAAAAAGAAAGTGCTCACAGAAAATGTCAAGTGAAAAACTACTTTTTACGTAAATATAACGACATTTCACTTAAAAGGTAAACTGGTTGATCATGCTGCGGGACTTGTTGATATATTACAAGCTCTTAGTAAATCATATCAGTAGGGAATGATGTTTTTATTTTTTTGTTATGGAAAGAATATTGGCTCTAATAAGCCAATGATTTTTGTGATTTTTACTCATATTTAATGAATATCGCGTATGTTTAGTAATATACATTTTTGGAAACCGCTTGGAACATTTTGCAGTAGTTCGTGGTCTCGGGTAAACGAATGGACGGTGTTCTAGGTATCAACCAAATATATACGATTAATCTAGTTAATTTTTTCATTTGAAATATTACCTCTTTTGTCATATTGTCATAGGACTTTAAAAATATTATCGCTTTTGAAGTTTTCGTTAATGAGTATTTTTGTAATTCTTAAATTATCCATATATGGTTAGTCAGTAAAAAATTAGTACCTATTAAATATTTCATCTCTGGACTATACCACTAATTTATTTCTAGCGGAATATAACGCCGCAGTTAGCTTCGCTAAACCTAGTTTCATGTATAATAAGCGTACATTTAAAACATAATTCGAATTCACGACCATCGCAGAAACTCAGATACTGTCCCACTATAGTATATTTATATTTATTGCTTATCTTAATGTTAAACTTAAGCATAAACAAGTATACTGACCATATCAAAGTAATAGTCGAGACGCGACTTATCGCTGGAACATTAGCTCAGCAGCACTTGCACCGATAACGGACTAAAACTATGTATATACCGCTATGTATTTACATACTTAGATATTACTTGACACTATCGTAGCTCAGTGAAATGTCTGATTGTAAGCATTAATTGTGGGTTCGATCTTCAAATAATAACAAAAAAATATTTTTCGTCTGTTTGGCAAGCTAGAGAGCGGCGTTGAGTTCTTTCACTCTGTTGTAAAAGAAAAATTAAATTAAGACGGAATAAATGCTAGGTTTTCAGCGCTATAAAATATCCTATAGTTGGTAATAATATCAGAGTTGCAATATAATGTTGTGCTTATCATTTTGGATAAAAGAAGTGTTTTTCTTAATAGCTTGACCTCGCTCGTACGTATTAGTAATCGTAAACTACTTTATACGTAGATTTCATCTACTTAGGTAGGTTGTAGTACGGTAGGTAGAGAGAGAGAGTAGTATATGATGATACGATGTTCGAAAAAATGGGGAATTCACTTTTTCGATCCATTTTCAATACATTATGTGTTGTAAGGCGGACCTTAACGCCGCGCTTCGTCTTTGAGGAAACGCAGGTGGGAAGTAAAAGTATTATGAGTCATTCTTCAAGTGATAATCGAACCCAGGACCGTTCTGTTTACATTCAAACGTTGAATCTAAATCTAGCATTTCAATTAAAAAATAACACAGTAATCAACCGTTACTTTTTCAGCCTAAAGTAAATAGTAAGACTGTTTCGTTAGGCAGGCGCCGGCGCCCGATACCAACCAATACTATTTATGGCAAGGAATGTTTTAAGAAAACACCAACGAACTGTCCAGCAATTAAATATAGGCTCTATTTTTAGGTAATTAGAATATATAATCGCTTATAATTAAGGTATAATGTGTTCTTCGAAACGTATTGCTTTCTGCATACAAATTAGTTATATTAATGTCTAATGCATGTATATATCATATTTTTGTATGATCAGACATTTCATATACCCAATATAGGTGGAGTCAGACGTGATTTTTTTTTTTACTTAATTTCTATTTCCAACACTGAGTTTTGTCGAAAAAAGATAATGAAATAACTTCCATATAGGTTGGAGTATATATACAATTAATAGGAATCAAAATAGATTAACTCTGTAAGAAAGTCGATTTTAAGCATAAAATATATATACGCCTAGAATTGAGAATTTCCTTCGAGTTTTTCGGTTAAAAAAGTTTTTTTTTTATTATTAAAAGTAGGAAATAATTAAAAAATAGTTTACAATAATAATCATCATTAAAAATACTTAATTTTACATACAAAAAAATCTAATCATATCCCTAATCTGTAAGTTAATCAGTTATAAGCAGAATGTTTTAATATTACATGCTTAATCGTCTATGTTATCTATTATCTCGTAAGTAAGATATCAGGGAGACACGAATATATTTTATTAGGACTGTATATTCAAGGCCGTCGTGCTACCGGGGCATTAGCTGTGACTGTAACGCGATGGTTCTGGATGCAACCCCCATTCGGGGAAATAAATTATTATTTATTAATATTTTAATTTCTTCGTTCTGGCACCAAGCCAAATTTGGCGGAAAGTAGGGAACAGAGTGTATTAACACTAAGTTCCTTCCCTTAGGGACACAGCGTGAATACATAAGTTATAAATGTAACAATAAAATTTACCTTTTTCTATCATTATTTTATTTCTTTTCATCAATAGACCACTGAGTCTCCTGGCGCCACCCAGACGTTTGACCGCCAATTGATAACGATAAAAAACCGATAAGCCTTATCATTACCAACAATAACATGAGGTATAAACTGAGGTGAATAGTGCTATTATTTTTTTATGACAATTTCAAAACTTTAACTGGATTTATGGCTTTGTTACGTGGTAGGTAGACTATTATGTTTTTTATATGTCTTGCTTTGAAGATACTGTGTATATGTATATTCGTATAGTGTATGTATATTCGAGTCTGTGTATAGGCTTAGGATGTTAGAATATTATATTGTATTTAAATCAGTAAGTAAAATATCTATTGAGATATGGATATTGATTCATAATGGCAGCTTGGATCTTCGGTTTAATCTATCTAATAAGATGGACACAAGACTATTCTGGGATGGGCAAGGACCGACACAACTAGACCAAACCTCCTCTTCCCCATATTCCTACGCTCAGTGCAATAAACTTCTGAATTAATAGTCTTGTATGCCAGATCTAATCTAATTAATACTTCATGTAAATAATAAGCCTTATTCATCAATAACATCGAAATACGTGGAAACTTATCAACTGTTTTTTCATAGAATATGGTTTACTACAATGAGAATATGCGATATTAAAAATTAACCAAAAAGTGAATGAGAGCGTCGAGAGACATAATATTATGATGTTAAAGAAGATTTTGGAAGGTGCAGACCCGCTATTTACTTTCCAGAATAAAATATCAATAGAGGAGAGAGAGAGAGAAAAGAAATGCTCAACTATTTGTTATAAAATTTATTAGAAACTCTCGAGGCAATTGTCAACATAATATTCGCCTCAAGTGGCAGAACTTAACGCTGCGCTTTTGCTTCCTTACCAGAACGAAGAAATTAAAATATAATATATCTAATCCCCGAGGGGGAATAGAAACCACCATCAAATCAAGTTTACAATCACACGCCAAATCAAATTACTCAGTAAAAAATCGAGTTTAAAAATATGACGATACTTAGATTTTCTTATTTAACTAAAATTAACTAACTAATAGCCATTAAATTACACTGATCAATTACAAATTAAACGCGATAAGGAAAATTACTTTAAAATAACCATTTTCTCACAATAATGACAGGTACCTTCCAAATTTACCTACCTTATATTGTGTAACGAAGCAGACCGTTAACTTTTGGTATCGATATTATCCTAGATAAGAGCGCGGGCACTCGTGGCCTCGTTTGATAAGATATCAATATAAACAGAGTTCTGGGTATTTCGACATTTTCCTCTTTTACCTTATTTTTTAAGCAAGAAACTTAAGACATTCCTGTCATTTTTTTTCGATTTTGTCTTACACTAATTTGTTATATGATACTTAAGTTTCTTTATTTAGCAAAAAACCGCCTCAAAGTTACTCTTTAATTATAATTACAATAAATGTCATCTTAATTAGATCAATTACAACTAATTAAATATGAAAAATTATTTTATTTTCTTTAATACTTTATTTTTTATCTTAGAATAAAGTAATCTAAAAATCCTATTTTAACAATAATTATATTTTTACGAGTAAAGTCGCGTGTATTACCAGTTTAGTATGTACCATAATAATCCTTTCACATTAAGATATATTTATTTGTATCCATTTCATCAAAGACAAGACTTAAGCGCTATCGACATTGAACAGATTTAAATTAATACACAAAGCTCATTCTAATCGATTACTCTTGTAATACATGTATCATTTATCTTCAATTTATTTGAACATGCCACGTTCATTTGTATTTTTAACGAGGCGAATGTAACAGTATAATAAAGTTAGTATATGAGTCTTGTATATATTGTACTAATCGTGGCTGTTTGTTGCGTAGCCCGCGTGGACTTTCAGATGTTAAATTTGAAGTGTCGTTATTTTCCCACTTTTATTAATTCTTCTAAATTTCAACTTTCTAAGGCCTCTATTAGATATAAACTATTCTAAGCTCTGAGATCGATCTTGAAATGTTTTGTTTTTTTTAATGTTTTAAATTATGAATGATAATGCCATCTCAAGATCGATCTCAGAGTTCAGAGCGAATACAGGCTGAAATCTGGACTATACTATTGGTAGTTTAGTCTGTGCGTTGTCTGTCAGTCACTCAGTAATAGCAGAGTTTAACCTCTATTTAAAGTTGTACATTTGGACGTTTCACTACTTACAAAATGATTGTGGATCCAAATTCTATAGAAATAAAAGCTGGATAACAAATTATGGATTCGTGTTGTTTTTTTCATTATATGTCACATATTACTTATCAATATATATAAAAGGACTTGTCCTCATTGACTGACGCAAGACGCACGACAGCTGTAACCGCTGTGCGTAGAAACGTGAAATTTAGACAGATGTTTACTTTCGTAATCTGGACATCCACTAAGAAGGAATTTCGAAAAATTTTAACCCTAAAGGGGTGAAATAAGGGTTCAAAATTTGTATGGAAAAATATTTAAATCGGCACCGATTTTCATAAAATTTGAAATTAAAATTTTTAAATGTATTTAATTGAACACGTGTTTCATGGTTTATCAGAATTCACCCCTAAGGGTCCAAATAAGCAAGCGAAGCTGAGCGCGCCCACTAGTTCAATATAAACGAGTACATTTGTAGGATTCCCTTATATATTTATTAAAAATATTATTATTATTAAAATCAAAATATTTCTTGCATTTGTATGAGATTAGCATTATTTTCTCTATTTCTGGATTTCTTACAAGTTTAAGATAGTTTTCTTCATTAGTATTTTCCTTTCTCAATTGTTCCCTAAAAATATAATTTCATTATCAAAAAATTTCATCTACATACTTCACAAAGAATGTAAAACCAGAATCAAATTTCACTTTACACTCAAAAATTTAACCAAACCGTTAATTAATTGAGCAATTTAACACAAAATTACTCACTCTCGCAAAAGGAACTTTTCAAAATCGCATACATTTTTCACTGACACGATCCATACGCTCTTTTATTACTTATTAAAAGCGTAAAAAATTAAAACTGTTGATATAAAAATGAGTTAAAAAAATTATAAAGTATAATAAGTCAGGTATCATTTAATTAATCAGTGTAATACGAAACGCTATCGACAACATATATTATGTTGGTAACAGAATGTAATTACTGTTTTAATTTTATGTATGTGGGTATCAAAATACCCTTAGTGCTGTTTTCTTAAATGTATGTAGTCGGAATTAATGGATTTTGTCAAATTTATTGACTTGGATTATTTACTTTGGATGGTTCTTCTTTCTCACTAGATGATTGTAGATTCAATTCGTATTCGGAAATTTACAATCTAAATAAACAATAGTTTAACACATTTTTAATTAAAATTACCGAAAAAAGCTAAATAGAAGTCAGTTGTGATTTTTCTCATTTCTCACTATTTTTGATTTTCCAGTATTGTCAAATATCAGAATATTTAAGGATGAATATTAAAGTATATTTCGATATAGTATAATGTATACAGACCTAAGCAATGTACGGACAGATGGTTGATTACAAGATAATTTGTTTGGCCCGAGGGAAACATCACGGCTTTTCAGATCGTTTGAGAAAGCACCATTTCTGCATATCGAATCTATTGTGCAACGTTCATTTGCGTTGAAAATAAATCCATTTTTGCCTTCGGCGTTGTGTCTTGGTCTAAATTATCTTAGATCTGCTAGCATTATACTGTTAATATCACATACGTTGTAACGCGATTAAATATATGGAGAAGGAGTGGATGGATAAATCATCCATTTGGATGAAAATAGTATACCTAGTCTACTAGTCTAATAAGGTCAAAATTGTGCTCATCAATTATATGTTTACATATTATATGTGCAAAACTTTGTATGATTGACGCCGGTACTACTACTGAGTTCAGGAACCTAAAAATAAGTATATAGTTAGGTTAGAGAGTGTAGGGAAGTACTAAAAAAGGATTTCTCGAAATCTTTATGGCAACGGAAAAGTCAGGTACATTTTACGTTCCTAGTCAACTCAAACAAAGTTGCCATTGACAATGAGTTTAAGCAAATTTTTCAGAATCTTATAGAAATTTTGTAATATACGCATATACTTTTCGCCGCGGATTCAAATCCGGTACGTTCGCACAAAATTTCAATACATACTCGTAAGTCATAAGCAAGTATTTCATTATAATTTATATGTAATTGCTTCATTGTTTAATATTATCTTTTAATACGTACATTGTTCAGAGGCGACGTGCCATTTTTCTGGTTGTAACTTAGCGATATTAACGTGATGTAAAAGAGATAAGTATTGTTACAAAATTCCTTTACTTTCTATGATTTGTCTTTTAAAATACATTATTTATTATTATTTGTTTACAAAATTTAATATCAATAATTAAAAAATAAATTTAAAACAATAACTTTTTAAACTTTAAAAAATAATCTCTAAATAGGCATAAAATATAAGAAGGTTCGAGGTTAATGCGTAAATTTCACAATAGATACGCCGGTATATATTCAAAAATAGTTTATACGCGTTGAGAGTATCACAGTTCATCTAGAACGCTGGCAGCGGTTAGATCATTCTGATAATTTAACTACTGGTTTTATTACTGTGTTCATAATGCCACAAAAACATCGTAACATTGCAGGGAAGTCTTAATAGTAAATGCAATATACTTACTTAATCGAAAGTACGGTAAAATTTAAAGAAGAAAGACTAATATCTAGTGTGTATAATTTGTTATGTTTTAATATTAAATAAAAAACCTAACAATTTATTCGTTATGTAAATTAGGTAACAAGGAATATATATATTTTTTTAAATAGTAGAAAATAGTTTCTCTACTATTGTTACAAGTGCTGGTAGTATGTAGTGCTCGGAACTATAAATTATACTAGCTTAACTCGGGTGGCTTACTAGTAACCTCTTCACTATTCAGGTCCAGGTTTCCTTATCAGACCAGCTCGGAGATACCATAATATCGTATTTTCACCAAACTCAAAGTTCATGATAAAATTTATTAGACAGGTATTTAAATTTCTTTGGCTTTTAAAAGGATTTTTAAATAGCCTGGACACGAGTCGCTTTAGTGTCTTGAAAAGCCTTTTAAAAACGGGAGAAATTTACAAAATCACAATGAATACTTCATTTCTTAATTTCGAACTAAACTAAAAGACTTAAAACTAAAAGTTCCTTTTACTATTGTAATCCCACAGTGACTCTTATCACAGATGTCATCATCAAGTGATATATAAATTCTTTCCTAGAAATATGCTTCACTCTTTATACATTTGTCGCTCAGATAAGAATGCATACTTTGATAGTTATCGTAATACTGGAATTAAATTAAACCGTGTTCATGATATTGTTGGTCTTGAGAACTCTTAACGTGTTGGATCTTTTTTGGTATAATTAATTTACTTTAAATAGTTAATATAAATTTATTTTCCTATAAACTGAACCGGATTGGAAACCTGTATTTATTTTACAATTTAAAAATGAAAACAATAACAATAAGAAATCATTTATTATTTAAATATACTATACTAGCGGCCCGCCCGCGGCTTCGCCTGCGTGAACTATGTTATTAATTTCTGTGTTACCTACGTCCTATAAGTGACGTCCATGCAAAATTTGAGACTCCTAGCATTTGTAGTAACGACGTTTCATACAAATTTTCAACCCCTAAACGACCCCTTAGAAGTAATATTGCAAATCCCCGTCTTAGCGAGCACCCACGTCCTATAAACAACTCCTATGTAAAATTTGAGATTCCTAACACATGTAGTTTCTGAGATTTCGTGATGAGTGAGTGACCTTTCGATTTTATATATATAGATAATGGCTTCGATACCCACTTAGGGGATTGAAATATTATTATTTCTATGCGACAAAACAAACACGATGAGCTCCGTTACTATAAAATGTAATATTTATCATTTAGACAAAAACGGGGCGAAGTTTAAAAAAGTTGCATAAGGGTTAAAATTTAAAATTATAAAAAAAAATTACACCATTCTCCTAGATTAACTGAACACACAACTATCGTACACAGAAAAATACTTCCCATTTTGCCACGAATACGTTCCAATAATCCTAAACGTATTACAAATTTCCTGTTCAGCCATAGGTATGTAAGTAAGGCATTCAAAAAACACATCCTGTTGCAATTTTGATAATAATCACGCTGGTCCAGTGAATTGCAAGCGTCACGTCAGTCAGCGTTGGGAATTTCTATAGAGTAGCGAGATAATTTTGTCAAAACAATCGTTGCAAAATGACTGGCCGCGAACATCCGACGTGTATTGTACTCTACATCCTGTATGGACCAAGGTCACTAAATTGGTGATATTTGTTGAAAAAATAACAACTGCGAGTTGTATAATTTATGCATTATACTAATTAAAATATTGTATTGTCACTTCGAAGCCGATTGTAAATTGATGAGACTTAAAGAAACATAAATGAAGCTTTTAAAAAGCATTTTAATAAAACTTTATATTAAATAACCTACAGGCCAGAGAAGGTAGAAAAACCTACCCTGTGAAATGCAAGATATGTGAATGATATAATTTTGATAAGTAATTTAATTAAATTAAATCAAACCAACGAACAACCTTTATTTGGTTTGGTTTTTTAGGGTAAATTTTAAAATACTATAAGTTCTCCTTCCTCATTAGCCTCTTAAGGAAAAGAATCTACAAAAGATAAGATATGAATCGGTCAATTGTGTAACGCCTTGCAAGTTGTTCAATTGAAAAAAAAATTTTTTGCTTCGCATTTCTACCGAGAGCGTGATTAATTAAAATTTATTATTTTCTTGCTAATTTAATGTGGATACAGCATGATCAGTTAAAATAATGATCTTTCTCTTAGTTCGTACGTCTATAAGAAATGTTTGATGCTTCACGTATAGAAGAGTAGGCTGTGAAAATCTATTGTTAAGACACTCCATTCTCCATTTTCCGCCCGATCCCAAAAACAAGACTGGAAAAATTTAACGCCGCTCATATTTTTATTAGATATGAGAAAATTAAAATAATTTAAATATTTTTAAACTACATATTTTTATTATAGTATAGGAATCGAATCTGTTTTATCTGTTTTCGATTCCATTCCTTACGTTTATAGTCAGATATGCCACTGCGCCATAACGGCCAATAGATTATTTATTACTAGTGGAAATGTCTCTAACACTTTCTTATTATTGCTTCGAAACCGCATAGAAATTCCACTTAGCGAGTGAACAACGATGCAACCTGTGCCTTTGTTCTGTATTCGAGGTTAGCAATGGACGCCGCGTCGCTTAGATTTATATGTGTATTTGCATTGTACTTTAAGGGTGAAGTGAACAAATATTTTAGATGTATACATATTTGGGTTAATATTTATGAGAGTAGATTTTCTGAAAAAGTTATAATAAGAGATCGTCATGGTACAGTTGTACACCATCTAACTGTTAATGAGTGGTTGTCGGTTTGAATCACAGACGGGGTAGTTAATTATTTCCATTTCCTCGCCCTAGCTCTGGTAACAAGACAAGTGTGGCGTTAAGTTCTGGCACTTGCAAAGTCTTAAAAATTGAGCGATGCGAGAGGAATTTAGTATCTTAAGAATAATGGTTTCTTATGTGTCAGTACGATGTCTCCACAAACAAGAACACTTACTCTAAACACTGTAATCAACTCTTAGAGCAACACGTTTCCACTATTTAGTCCACATCAGACATTTACAACCTGTTTTAAAACAAATATTTCTATATACTCATAAAAGCCGTTTACTAAAATGGCAAGTAAGGAAAAAACGGTTACATCTGTGCAAACACTCAACGGTTACCATGTCAGGCACTGCCTTGCCGGCCGTTGAACTTACACAATAGCTTGTACGAGAGACATCTGTATAATTGTTGGCTGGAGTGGTTGGAATAACCTAATTTCTTACTTGTCTTCATTATAGTACATATGGCGTCCGACTGAACGCGCTGGTCGTAGGTGTGGGTCCTGTTTTGGGAAAATTATAACTATAACACGGAAGTATCTTAAGTTTAGGTTGCCTAATTTCCTCTGCCTATTCTGCTATATGCAGGAAGGCTAAGAAAAATCTATAATATATCTCCTCGATTTAGTAGTACTTAACACGGCATTAACTTCATGCATTAATTTCAACCAGATGAATATCTTTATAACCAGGGAATTCTGTATTTGTAAATACAGGATGAATATTTTCACAAGTTCTAGCAGATTGAGAAGAAATCTTTTTCGATTTAGAGTAGACTTAATTGATAAACGATAGAAAACAAGGACTCAATTCATTTATGTTTTATCATTGTTTTTCAGCCATATATTTATCTTCAATGTCTCTTGTAACATTTCTTTACTAAACACCTGGTATGAAAATATACCACCATAGTAGAATATTCTTCAATATAAAAAAAACTACTTTTAATGAATTGACAGAATTTACTGTTTCTGACTATAATTTGTGTGGTCGCATGTATTTTTTTTAAATTAGCTGTTTCAAGTGCCACTTGTGAACATATGTTCGCGCAGGAAGGAAGCTAACTATTAAGTTGCTTTAGCGGAAATTAACGTTATAATATTAGTAGTCCTTGGAAACTTCATTTGGTGGAGCATTCTTAAAATGTCTAAATTTGATATGGAAAGGTTGGTTGAACGAGCTTTAGGGTATTCCATTCTAATTGTTACCAGAGAAAGAAATTTAAAAGTAAAAATTGATTTGATTGTATGGATAATAAAAAAATATCAATAACTTTCAATCAAACAAGTAAAAACTATTTATTCGAAATTTTAAACATGGAAACTTTTATATTACCATTTACTAATATATGAACAATATAATTTCATTTTAGTGCATTTTAAAAGATTCAGAAGACGGAAATTCCATTCATAAATGTCATCGTAAAAGTTCTTTCACTGGCATCTTTAAATATATTGGCACTTGTTTAAGGCAGTGTGTCAGTTTAAGCATGATACTTGTGTGTTCAATCCAAACCCGGGAGAATGAATTACGAGTATTTTCATTTTCCCGTTCAAGCCAAACAAAACCCGGCGTTGAGTTTCGCCAATTAACACTCGATGTCCTCAAATCGATCAGAAAGCGGAGACCACTCTTGATTAGTCCAAAGTCAAATAAATAATTATTTTATTTTCATATGCCGTCTATTATATATGTACCGATTATAATATGTAGTAATTTTACTACTGGCATAGACAACTTGGTTATTAATTTGGGTAACTATTTTAGCGACAGAGTAAGGGGGAAATTTAATAAAAACATTTCCTTTCATTTGAGTGTGCTAATAATGTACATATTTTTAGCTCCACACTGTATAACGCACATAGCACGGTGGGTATAAGGAACCTGGGAACCTCTTTCCTACTTTCCGCCCCCGGTTTCTGGAGGCACTGCATGTTGAGGTTCAGAACTCAACGCCGGTAACTTACAAGCACAATGTTTATGGGTGTGTATGTCACATTCAGAGATTTCTTAAAATGATTTTATATTGAAAAAAAATAAAAATTCTTTTTCGTATATAATAATACTAATTATATAAAGTAATTAAATTAGCCCTATTGCCCTCAATTCGTTTTCACTTAGTATTTTTTGAACACGTCAATCATTTACAAGCAACATTATTAATTATTAATTTAAGTGATTTATTGCCATTCATTTAGAGTATTGGTAAACAAAATTATGCCCATAAAAAAAATTGAGGCCAGTTGTGGACCAAGTGTTACTGCAGACGCGACAGGTTGTTGGTTCCATTTGGTTCCAGTCGAGAAAATGAAATATTTAATATTTCCATTTTTTTCGCTCTGATGTCGTCGCCAAGTGCGGTGTCGAGTTCCTCCACTAAGCATATAATGTCTTTAGAATCTAATTCGGAGGAAAATGGGAACGGAGTGTTTTACGTCATTTACGTCCCTTTGTCTTTCCTGCTACATGCGGGAAAAGCGTGACGCTAAAAAAATATCAAATGCAGCTTACCATTATGCCTTATCAATATTTTTTTTACATTTGACATTTAAAATGGTGACAGTAATCCATTTATATTGGCAACGTGTAATTAGCGAACAGATTGACATTCAAATGAGCTGTTTCGTAAATATCCTTATAGCTCATGCTTAATTGTATCGAGATTGCGTAATGGGGGGTAATGTAGGGCCTGTGTTTTTTATTAATTTGTGCTAACTGGATAAAAAATTTATTACTATAGAAGGTATAATTTAAGTCAAAGTAAATTTAATTGAGACTATAGGTTTAAAGCTTACTAAGGATAAAAATATTCTAAATATAACATGGCATGTAAAATTTCTAAATAACTTCTATGCTATACAATAGTAGGTACATATCTAGTCATTTACGCAAACCCTATTACTCAACAGTCATGCTCCACGATGGCAGAAGAGGGCTTGTTTTAGCAAAAAACACATGGGTCGTGCGTCGTTTGACTGAATCGTGAGGGAATTAACGTAAAAGATACTGTTTAGATCGGACTCTGAGTCCTTGCTTCGGTTAGTCACCTATCAAATTAAGTTCTCAAGACTAAGAATATAGGTTTAACTTTAGACAGTTTAGTTTTTTTTTTAAATAGAGTTTTTTTGAACAGATTTTTTAATTTAATTTATCCTAAGTGATAAAATTCATAATACTAATTATTAAATTTCAAAGTTTCTTAGTAAAACTTAGCTTTACAATCATTTTGATTCATTTATTTGATTTCATCTTCTCTTGGCTTTTCTTTGGCTTCACTCTGTATCCTGAGCATAGCAGGGTAAGCAGAGAAATCTGAGTTCCTACACCTACACTTCGTTACCGCATTTACAACACCGTAAATAAAAATATTATTAAATCATTCCAGCCGTGGAAATCGAACCCACAACCGCTACGTTTACAATCACTATCCGTGCGTATACCCCCTTAATAATAACATGATTTATTATACAAAAATCTAATAATATTTATTACATGCACAGGTTTATCCCACGACATTTATAAAGACATTATTCATCCAGTCTAGAATGTTGAATGTAGGCATCTTCGTGACATTAAAGCTACCGGGATAAGCTGAATACCTAAGAGACTGTCAATCAGTGGCAAATTGCTGAGATTTCAAACTGTTTTAATTGACGGATCTATTTATATTTATATTATAATATTAATTTGTTCTAAGAAATAGAAATTTCCAAGATTTTTCCTTTTTTTTTTGTTTAAAATTTTATCAGTATTTTTTCAATTTCAAAGTTTTATGATATTTTAGAAGGAACCTGGTGACAAGATAGTCTCTTCTGCTTGCTCCGCATTTTATACTTCCCTGTGGGCGAATCCGACTCGGACTTAACCAGTTTTTTTCTATGTTGAATAAGTTTGTAAATATAAAAATAAACGTCACATTCACCTAGTCTTTATCATTTATAGTAAGTTGAATTCGACTCAAAAATATTACATATTGTATAGTTGTATACCATGAAATGGGACTTAGATATCGAATATCGGCAAACAATAGGCCATTTGCCTGAACGTACAGCACTAGCGAGACAATGGGCACCGGTCATCACTAATAGAAATGTTTCTATGCCTAAGCGATTTTCATTGACAACGTGAAATAAAGAAAATCTTTGTTTTTGTCGAGGCCGTCGTGACGCAGGAGCACAAGGGTGTGACTGGGTGTTCGATTCCCACTAGAGGAAATAAATTATTATTTATGAATATTTTAATTTCTTCGCTTTGCCACCAAGGCAAAAACCTGGCGTTGACTTTCGCCATTTAACACGCAAGACGTTCAAAATTTGGCGGAAAGTAGGAAACGGAGTGTTTCGTTCATCGAGGGTTATGTACACAAGTTTGAGGACTCGAGCTTTTTCTGAAATTTCAAGCTGAGCTTGGCCAGAGCCCTTTCATTACTTAAACTGGAGGCCAACTAAACCAAATTCCCCAAAAACCGACTCTTTAAGACTATTATTTTTTAAGATTTAACCACAATTTTTTAGTTTTCACGTAATATTTGAAAACTATAAATAAGATATATAGTTTTATATCTTAATGACGTTACCACATTTACCATAGAAATCGTAGTGATGAAACAACATTATTTCAATTTCTATTTTTTGTAGCCCTTCCAATATTGTAAATTGAATTACAAGTGACGAAACACTACATAATTAATTAACCAGACACTAAAACCTAAAACTAAGACCGTTAGCCGCGTGGGCAAGTTTCCCAATTCATGAATGAAGTAGTCAATGCGGTCCGCCCACGCCGTTGTATCAATGAAAACTTGTGTTACGCCGTTCTGTCTACAAATATGGTTACAAAACCTTTAGTAGTATTTATCTTTGACTTGTTTTGACATTTACATGACGCAGTTGCGTAGTGTTTGGCTGTAAACACTATGGTTCGTGGGTTCGATCTTTCTCTAGAAATATTGTCCACTATCGACCTGCTCGCGCTCGCTCTTCTCTCTTGAGTTACGTGAAAATTCGTTGCCTATTTCAAATCATAATTAAAATGGGTGTTACGTGGTGAATGGATTGTCTTCATTCGAGATTGTTTTGTCCATTTCCTATAATTGATAGTATCTTTTTCCTAGATTACTGAAAAAAGAAACAACACTATCTACTAAGGTAAACACTACTGCGTTATATATTTTTGTGCTTACCATTTAGATTGATTTTATTTCAAATTAATTACGTTTAGATAATTGAAAGTGATTACGGTTTTCTCGGATTATGGACTCTCGGACTGTCCTTGCTTACCTGTAACAAAAAACATTTTAATTAGTTTACAAATTTAGCATCCACGTAAATGGTTCAGAGTTAAACTTTATAATTATTAAATTTGACAGATACAGTCTGACAGATACAGATTGTCTGCCTTATCGATGGTTATATATTGAAACCTAACGAAATATATATTTAAATAATCCTTTAGCCTGATTCAATAAACTGGAGGCAGCATTTTCCTTAAGGAAATCTATAGAATAGATAGAAAAATCTAAAATACTTATAATAACAGTAGAAAATCTGTCAATATTTAAAATCTGACACCATTCATAATATATTCTTAATTGCCTTAACTAAATAACCATAAATTATAACAAAAGGTGTCAAAAAACTCATATTACATTACGGTTTATAAAAAGTACCGACATTAAAAAAAAGCGGAAGTGTTTCATTATGAACACGTAGAGTACAAAGTAAGTGCTTTAAAGCTTGTAACTTTCACGCGGCTCCAATCACTGAGGCGATCAAATGGAACAGCGTTAATCATTTTACAAATGCTAACTGTACTTCGGTACCTTAAGATTTGATGATATATAATATTAAGGGAAGATTCATACTATAGTGCCACACGTTTGAGAAATATTCTCGCGGCGTTTAGTTCCGCCAGTGGTTTAATGAGGATTGGAGTGTCTTAATATTAGGTTTCCAGGTTCCCTCTGCCTACTGTACTTTGTGCGGGATACAGAGTGACACTAAAAGAAAAAAATAAATATTCTTATATACATGATTGGACAGAATCTTGGCTGGAACGATAGCATGAGTTGCCGTGAATTGCAGTATAGTGTGAATTCTACCTTATTGTATCTTAATACTGGATTTTCTCCACGTCATATATGGAGTAATAAATAGAAACTAAAGCGACCAAATTAAATCCACATAAGTATATAAACAAAATTACTACAGAATGCTAGAGGCAGACAAGTTAAATGTAACAGATTGTTAGATTAGGCATTGTTGGGTTAGAAGAATCGATTTGAATCGCGCAGAAAAAAAATGATTATTATAGATTATTTGACTTATATTGATGTCTATTTCCGAATTACGGGTTGGAAATATTTAGGCTAAGAACATTATAGTGTTGTCAATCTACTTTTTTATTAGCTTCACATTGTTTTCCACACATAGCTCAGAAGGCGGAGGGAACCTGGGAACTTAGTGTTAAGACATTCCCATGTAGACACATCCGTTCTCCATTTTCCCCCGAATTCTTGAAGCACTGAATATTGAGTGGCGGAACTCAACGCCGCTAATACAATCATTCGAACTAATAATATATAGGTAGCTAAGCTCTGGGTAACTTTATATAGTATATCGTTATTTAGAACTGTCAGAACTTTAACAGCGATCGTGTCGATACACTGTCCTTGTAATTGCTTCCGACAACACTATGAAACTGTTAGGGCTGAGAATCATTGCAATTTCGATATTCCATTTACTTTCTTCTTTTATCTGTTAATATGTATTCTTATATTAATTTTAGTACTTTTACTAGATGAACTGGTATTGCTATCTAATATGATGAGATGAGATGATCTTCTGTTCTTTGGTATTCCGAACGTCCCATTTGTTAATTAATTACTTTGCTAAAGTCACGTTGTATGGACCCCGCGAATTTCACGTTGTATGCTACTGGAACGCGCAAGAGGTGCAGATTCAAATTCCGTTACGTTCAAATTTGTATAATTTTTAAAAAGTATTTTTCTATTCTGAGTGTGGAATAATACTTATTACACGATAGGCAATTGTCACGTTAAAAAGAATATTTTCTGTCCGACATGACAGTCTTTTTTATCCAATTCCCTGAATATAAACCCGCAGAGTATATAAAAATAAATAAATAGTGATTTAAGAATAGACACCTAATTATTATTAAGAAAGCGTGGAACTCGTCCAAGTATCAGGAGGTCATTGACTTCTTATCGTTTTAGATTCGATAATGTTTTGAAATGTAAGTATGTATATATTTTTTAGTTTCACTCTTGTATCTCCCTGCCCCTGCGCTACTATTGACCTACTATGTTAAAAATTTTCATATATAAAGTATTTCTAAAAATATATACATAATTTTATGCATCAGTGTCAAGGTTAGTTGAATATTTGGTAATCTATATGCATGTTTAATATGAAATATATATGTGGAATCAAAAAACTATGCGTAAATATATAATATGATTATTAGTTATGCCAACAGATATTATATAGCCTGTTTCCGTTTTTCTGCAGCTGCATTTCGCTTTTTTCCTAATTGGAACCTAGAGCGGACCAAGGGTTAAGATACTCTACTTCATATGTCCCTTTTTTTCTTTTGTTTTTATATGCAATATTCTGTTCAGAAATAATAGAAGAAAGCAAAATAACTTCAGTCCCCCATCTAAACTTTTTTTTTAGTGAGTGGTAAATAGACAACGGAGTTATGGGTCAATAAACGTTACACGATAGCTTTCTTGGTAAACAAAATAAAATTATATTATATATAAATAATATTAGTAGAAATAAAAATTAAATAAATCAAATCAGCGTCAAGGTGTAGTATCCCGTATACAGCAAAGTAGGCAGAGGGAACCTAGTGTTAAGACACTCCGTTCCCCATTTCTCGCCGAATTCTGGAGGCGTTGTTTGTTGAGTGGCGGAACTGAAAGCTGCACTTAGCCCTGCACCAGTATCATCAGCACCAGAGCGAAGAAATGAAAATATAAATTTCATAAATATTTTATTTGCTCGACTTGGGATCGAACCTACAACAGTCGCGTTTACAGGCACACACCTGTGCCCCTTTGCCACGACTGGCCTCAATACAAACTAAAATTAAAGCCTTGAGTAGAGACTTTGTATCTCGTACAATCATTATTTATTAAAGTCGAGCCGAGCGACGGGCGTATCAATCAAATAATTATATCACCGGGAAGGTATTACGTAATATCATTGTTATGATATCATTAATATTGATAGCAACACGTTGCTAGGTGAATGTGGTTTCCTCTTAATATTCATAACCGAAATTCAAATTTCCTTATATTTTTTACTTTATGAAGCTGTTGTGTGGCGTTGTGTGGTGTAATATTTTTCACCAAGCGTTGAGTTGAAACCCGGCGTTGAGTTATGCTTCTCAACACCCAGTGCTTTAAAAAATTCGGTGGAAAGTAGGGAACTGAGTGTCTTAACACTATGTTACTTCCCTACATACGCTACGGCTCTGTGTGCGGAATGCAACGTGGAGCTGATTTAATTTAATTTTTACGTTTCCACTTCTTGAGCTTCATCTAATTAAAACCTGCGACTTGATTAAATAGACTACAGAAATAAAAAAATCTCAGGCCATTTGGATTTGAACCCACAATTGCCAGTTAAAAGCTACAGGACTGACTTTGAATATTCATCGAAGTAAAATCGTTATCGTCATTTTATTAATTCACACTGTAATTATACTAATATGGAGTCGTATATTTTTTTCTGTATGTTAATTAAAGCACTTAAGTTTTTATTTAGTTTTTTAGTACAACATGATCAAATTAAGCTATTTTTTATTTGATAAGCTTAGTTTAGCTTTCTCAAAAATTGGACAGAAGGTTAGTTGGTTTGGAAAAGAGTGTATTCACACTTGATTACCTCTGTATTTTAATAAGTGCATTTAATTTCACAATTCTACATTGACTCTAAAAATAGAGTTAAAGTAGAGTGAATTTAGTCTGTGACTACCTAAAAAAATACAAAACGCGGATAAATTTACATTTAAAAATAAACTGTTTACATAACTTCATTCTAAAACTTGTTCCTAAAGCTCGAATAACATATTTTTACGAACAAACAGACGAGCTTTGTAAGGTTTTTTGGCCACGGAGTCAGCGTTCCTTAGCGATAACCATATTGGGTATTGAATGCCTCATGAATTATATGCCCTATAATTTAACATTGGTTTGTCGGTTTTTTAAAGCGATTTCAATTTAATATTAATATGAAATATTGCATATTTGTTGTTGTTATTTTTTTTATTTCAATTGATATAGATTTTCGTTATTATTATATGTGTATATGTAAATTGATAATGCATATCTTTACATAGGATGTATGTTTTATAGGGAGACAATTTATACTCCGTAGGAAGTTTTTTTCGCCAAAGCGGGAGGGGGAGCGGGGAGGGGGATATTTGGGTGAGATTAACGCCATTATTTTTTGGTATTACGTTTTGAAATATCTCATTAATCAATTTTTGCAAAGGTACATTCAAATAGTAGCAGAAGAAGTTCATTATAACAAACAAATTTGATGAAAAAAGATTTGGTTTTTTATGTAAGTGACATTTATAAGTAACTAATATTGGAATATTATTTAATAACTTTTAGAGTAATTTTTTACCACTAATATATTGAAAAACATACATTTTTTGGTCAAATCAAACATGTGGTAACTTACAATGTAGTGATATATGACTCATTGTGACCAAAGAAGATCCTTGTTCAGTGAAACTTATAAATATGTCCGCGACGTGAATTTAGATCAAGTCCGTGAACTTCCGAAATGCCAAGAGACGCGAACGTTATTGCAATGTAGAATGGAAATAAACATTAGAGTTATAAATCTTATATAACGTGAACGGGTTAGTGCTGTTTGAAATGTCAATGTAGATATTTTGTTTAGAGTTGTTAAAACGAATAAAAAAATAGACGAAATGAGTAAATTATAGACGCAAAAAAATTAAATAATGTGCTAAATATAATGTGGCGTTAAAATTATGAAAGTAAATGATATTATGTCTTTGTTAGAGGTTAGACGACAAATTGGTACACAGAGGGAACCTAGTGAGTTCATTTCTTACCTTCCCCCTAATGTTCATGAAAAAAAGGAGGAAATGAAAATAATTCATTTCTCAGCTTAAGAATCTAAGTAAGAATCATCACAATGCCGACTCAAATTAAAAAATATTATGACGCCTGAGTCACATACTGTCATTTTAGAAACTTAACATATATACAAACATACATGAAAACCATCATTAATACACATTTCCATACAAATCAACGCTTTGATCCGCATAATCAGCTTCCCACGGTGTACATCAGCTTTCTATAGATCAGTCCGTCTAATTAACTTGCTTACAATTAAAGCGCGTCGCGTTTGTTTTATGCTTAATCGACTATATCGGGTGAAACTTTGGCTGTCGTTGCCAGCCTTGTGGCATTTGAATCGTTCCTTTGACGTGGAGATAAATTATTTTATATACATACCTGAGTTGCCAGATTTAGTAATCGGGAAAAGCGGGATTTTTCAGGTCTCTAAAATTATTAGTTACTTATTAAAAAAATAAAGTAATTAAAAAAATCCCGCCGCGTTTCTCGCTATAGCGAGAAAATGAAAATAAATCGATTCCACCGGGTGGGAATCGAACAGACAACTATCGTGTCAAAGTCATTATGATAGTCTCGATAATCTAATCTAACAGTAAGTAATTTATATAATAGCTAATATTATCCTCTATATTTGAGTGTAAGCTGTCTGGACTGACTTTTTTGTGTTGTTAGAGAAAGTGTTATTACAGAAATTTAAGACTCATTCATTAACTGTAATAAGTTTTTGTAACAGTTTTTACAGAGAAATAGTCGGATGCTTATAATTTCTTGTTATCTTATGTACATAATATATAGATAATCTGGCAAGGAAATTATATACAGCATTCAGTTCCATCACTCAACGCAGTATGTCCCGAAAACTGGTAGTGCGTAAGGAACGGAGTATCTTATAACTAGGTTCCCTGTGCCTACTCTGGTATGTATGGGGTTGAGCGTAAAGCTTAAAAAAATGTGTGTATTAAAAAAACAAATTTGAATTAACAATCATCCCTAGATAAATAGAGTATCAAATTGTGCTACAAAGTTGTCAAAACATTTTTTTATTTACTTTACTATTGCCGTAGCGTTTTTAGCCTATTAAGTGTGATATCTCGAAAAGAAATCTTGTATTAGTGGGTTTTCTTAATTTTCGTTCAAACGTTAACGTAACAAATGTTCTAAGTAAAAGAATAAATACGAGAGAATGTTTATTTGCTTTGCTTTGCTTACTAGCGTACCACTAAACTCTATGAAGCTAGATTTATTATGAATTTACGAATTACTGATGAGATATGAGACATGAGACATCAGTCCATTCTACATATCCGTAACTTAACGCCACAGACTAAATGTTGTTAGTTAAGTATTTATCTATGTACATATATTACCTAAGGTAGCGAAAGAAAGTGAAGCATGGAAAGACTAATCACTTAGTCCTTTCTGTATGTAATGTTTTTAAAGAAGCATTGTGTTAATACACTTGTTTTATATAAACATGAATTGCTTAAATTAAAAGTAATATTTGAACAAAACTCAGGTCGGATCTAGTAAGTGTGCCTCAGAAAACGTTTAAACAAGTTTTAACAAAAGAACTTAGTTTACTTGCTCGACATTCAGTTTGAAATGCAGGTGGCTTAAAAATAACCTATTTTAAAATAACATTTATTTTATTTTAAAAAATTTTAAACCTAGTTAATTAATTGAAAAACCTAATATTTTAAAGTATAGGTCGTTGTAGGCTCTAGTCATATTTCATTTGTTTATCTATTAAATAAGAAAGAGCTAAGAGTGATTTATCTGCCCCTGTTTGACTATTTTAATAATAGAAAATGATACAAATAAAAATAACTGTTACAGTTTTCGAATTAACTCTGAAATCACATTTTTTTAATACAAAGTTATCTATTTGACACTAACATAATAACTAATAAAAATGGAGAAATATAAAAAAAAAGCTTAGTATTTTAACAAACACAAAGAAACTTAGTATTTTAACAAGAACAAATCAGTAATATGAATAATACATAATATATAAACTCAAGGGAACTCAACTAAAAGTTCCACACTCAGATGCAAAACCTAACTCGGTGAAAGCAACAAAATGAAGAGTTTTAGATGTTAACTTTATACTTATTACTGAATTTCTCTGAACTTCTGGGAGAATAATTTATATGGAATAACGATGATCCTTTCACACGAACACTCTCGCAATGAAACTGGATAGTGTGCTTGTTAGGTGTAATGATGTCTCGTACGTGCTAACAGCGTTGCATATGTCATAGTTAGTGGGAGAATATTAGTTTTTATTGGCTTCAAGCTGTATCCCGCATATAGGCAGAAGGAACATAAGGTTAGGACACTCCGTTCCTCACTTTTTGCCTAATAATATATATTTACAAATGTTAATATTATATACCATTAGCAAGATCTTGAGAGACACTTGAGATTCTGACTGGGCACTGAACTCACGAACTTAGACTTAGCGGTCAGGGTCAGCGGACCAACGATGTTTATAGATCCATCATCTTAGATCTGATTGATGTGTAAAAAATCTGATTATAATATAAACTATATAGAGATAGGGCTTAATAGTGAATTTATCTGTTAACTTCTTCAAAACAAATATTTATGGACAGCTTACATTTTTAAAACCAAAATTTGAACTTACTACTACCAAAATAGACAATTTAACTTAAACACGTTCCAATCACTACTTAAACTAAAAAGAAAAAAGACAAGTTAATTATAATTTTCTCCATCGCTCTTTATATATAACACTGTGAAAGTCGTTAACGGTACATACGTTCGATGGTACGGCAGTCAATTTATTACGCAATTTATCGAATACATCTAGTCTTGGTATTGCTACAAATAGATTTTATTCGATTGTAAATACAGGTTCGAATACAATGGGTCGATGATGTACGTTACGCAAAAGCTAATTTTTAAGCTCTTATTTAACAATATATTTCTTAAATATAAATATTCGTTTCTTAATAAAACGGCGAGTATGACAATTTAGGATAAAAGTAAAATTAATTACAGGAGAAACTAGTCCTATTTTGTGCTTTACGTTTAATACTTAACACTGCGTTTTGCCAATGTAAAATATTAATATATTTTCCTAATCTGATAATTAAAAGTGGGTTTATATGGAAATCGTAGAATGGAAAGTAGCTCCACGAAATCCTTTATATAGTACGTAAGTTAAAGATCATTGCAAATATAATAATAATATATAATAATGTATCTCAATATAAAGTAGTTGAAGTTAACACTATTAATAAATCAGTAGAACAAGCCTCTTCGTAGATTATACGCGCTGTCTTTCACGACTTGACCTCGAACGTGATCCAAAAGAAATTATGCCATCTGATTATTTCTAACTTAGTGTTAGTATTGAAGTGCATATAGCAGAGGGTACGTAGAGGAAAAGAGACACTGTTCCCTCTTAACGTTCTCCAAATTCCCCTGAATTCTCCATGCATTGCACTGGAACTAAACGCCATATTTCACTTCGTTACCTGAGCGAGTAAATGAAAATATCAAATATTTCGTTCGCCCGAGTGGGAATCGAACTCGCAACCGTCGCATCCACAGAAGATCGCATGAGCATCAATATTTTACTTAATTTATATGTTAATTCTTTTTACCAATGCGTTGAAATTAAAATAATTAAAATATTAATTTGATTTCTCCTCTTTGGGTTCCCTCTGCCTGCGCTGATATGTGCGGGATACAGAGTGAAGCTGATTTATTTTTATTTCACCAAATTATTTCTGCAGCTACTATCATCCGCCATAATAATAATACAAAAAAATATATAAGTGCAAGCAATAAGAGCTTTCGTAATAACAGGATGTCGGATTCCGAAAACGTAAATTTACACAGGAAATTCACTTTTTTGAAAGTGTTATTATATTTCTTATAATATATGCATTTATGCTATCAATATGTCAAAGGTACGTTATGTAACGTGGTCTTGATTCATTATTTTTGTTCTCGAAAACTCAGTGACCTTTAATTTTTCATATTGCATAAGTTAATTATCATAAAATAGCCGTGTTGTATGATAAAATCTGATATACTTTCGACACCTAAAAACTACTTGTTTCTTACGCCATTTGCTTTCTGTTCGCAATTAAATATAATAATATAATTTGTTGGTAATAAATTGTTTTTTCCTTTTTTGGTGTGCAATTACGGAAATTATTTTAAAGGCATTTGTAAGGTGTAGGTTCGATTTTCGCCCTAGGAAATTAAAAAATATATATTTAAAAAAAACTTTGAGGTGCTTAATTATTGTTTTCTATTAAACACTGTACGTATATAATAATAATTATTTTTATATAATAATATTTAAAATTTATTGGCATTCCGATAATAAATTTTTAATGATATTTTAATGATAATAGCAAATACAATAACATATAACTATATAGAAATAAGCTCTACAATATCTTAATACAGACATCAGAACAAAATTAGGTTCCATTAATCCTCTAAACGCAAAACCTTCGATAGGCAATCAATGGTTAATTGTCTTCTTCATAAATCTTGTATGGAGAACGAAATTCTATGAAAATACCATAGAAAATTGAATCTTAAATAAAATAAAATAGATATGCTTTTAGTTTGCATTAAGTTTTCGATTTTATCCAGAGAACTAAAATTTGAATGGTTTTCAAACTTTACTCGGAGTATATTCGTAATTAGTGCTTAAATTACACGCTTCTTAGTCAAGGATTAATGGTACGCTTTATCTTTTGTTTTTTGTATTATTATTTTTTTTAATATAACTTGCATGAGTTTTTTCTTAGCTTTCTGAACTTTTCGTTATCGATCATCTTCGTTTATCCTCGTATTGACTTTTCGTTCATCACTTTCTATGTGTTTTAGCAACATACAATTTTGAGATGCGAAACTAAACGCCGCGTTTTTGTGTTATCGACCTTAAAAAATAATCTTTTTAAAGAGATAAAGATATAAATCTACCCGAGTAGGATTCTGCTATGGTCGTTAGATATTAAATAAATAACAGTCTGATAACTTCGAAACATCTGCATCACAAAAACTAATGAATTTGCATAGGATTTTTTAAGCTTTTTGGGTTTTATACTGAACAAAAAGTGATCTCGATATTTTAAGACAAGGGAGATCAAATTTTGAGCGTCGGGACAGCAGCTGGTTCACCTTGCTTCGATTGGATGGGAAGTTTGTATTAAACGAAATAATGAAGCTTAAAAATGTCTGTTTTTTCTACTTTCTAAAACTGTAAGTTCAATTTTTTTATTTATTGTAATCCTAATATAAATCTTACTTTATGAAACAGAAAAAGTTATTAATATCTCTTAACTTACTTAAGGTATTGTATGTTGAGTGACGGAACCCAACGCCGTGATTTGTGTTGTTCGAGGGGGATAATAAAATACAAATTAGGTGCAATTATTCTAAATCGAACTCACAACCATTGCACTTACAGCCAGAACCTCAAAAACATAAATATTTTAAAAATTGCATAAAACATAAAATTTCTTTAAGAATAGTCTATTTCGAGATATAATCAGAACTGAATCGAAAACAATTTCAATTAGCGTGGGATCCGAATGCTATCGTGGAGATATTTAATTTTGTACAGCGACAGATGGTAGGAAGTTTAAAGCTAACTGATTTTAATACTTATACATAAGAGATAAAGTTGTAAATTGTTTGTACGAAGTACCTACAGTTGAAACGGCTAGGTTTTTTATAGTGTCCTTTTTTATACCATTAACAGGTAGTAATTTGTGTGACGTAACAAGTATATGGGAGTTTTTTGTATATTGTTTTTTTTTGTCATTTTGAATTTCATTTATTGTGTTTCTAAGTGTTACTGTAGAAAATGAACTCTTAAAAATATAAATGTAAGAATATTCGAAGACAATTGGGAAACGGGGTGTCTTAACACTCCTACCTCCTCCTCCTCTTACCTCCTACCTGACTGTTATATACGGTATCTGCATCCCGAATTTTTTATAAAGCAAAAAAAATATTAGTCACACTGCTACACGCATTGTGTCTATAATACAGTGTCATATTATGTCTTTGTTGGTGATTATATCATATATCTTATCTAATAAGAAGAAAAAAAGATAACTAACAGAATGTAATTTCTACTAAATGATATGAATAGAGTCATCATTTTTTCCTAATATTCATTGTTGATTAAAACAGAACTGACAATCAACATATGTTTATATCTTATTTTGTAAAACACAATCAAAGTTCGTATATATGCTTCTCTCATATACATTGGCTTATTCAGCCGAGGTCAAAGTTGGCTAAAAAAAATGATAATTGCACTAAATAAGCGTAATTTTTACCGTATTTAATAATTTCGGAGAGTAGTTAGAGAGAACGAGATGTTAAGACACTTTCTTCTCCACTTTACAGTTAATAATTTCAAAGAAAGCTTACATGCAGACCACTAAGGTTCAAATAAGTAGTTGTATTGTAAAAATATTCAATATTCGACAGCCACGGCTCAAAGATACCTGCTGTTAACCAAATTAGTTTAATCAAGAACTCTTTCTATAAAAACATACGCATTATAATGTTGATATAATTAATATTAGTATGGCTTATCAGAAAAGATTCCATTTTTTTTACATGTTATGCTCACAGGAAACAAACCCGTGCCTCTTGGAAACTGTCTAAGCATTCTGACCACTAAACAATAGATTATTATAAAGCTACGTCAAAATTTTAACACGTTTTTTTACTATGATAATAGTGACTTCGAGATTGTTTTCACGCTTATCCCGGTCAAAAGGCATTCTGTTTCTTAATTGCAGTTGCAATTCAAAAATTGTGTGACGGAAAATGAAAATAAGTCATTCCTCCAAGTGTAAGGGCTTACAGTTACATTTTATTACACTCCACCACGATGTCTTCATATTTAAAAATTTAAATTATATGCTTTATAATTCTTTAATACAATATTATATTTATTGTATAAATATATACGCTAAATTTAACCTCGTCTTAAGCTATTTTAAGTGCACTTTCTTAGGTTTCTCAGATATCGGCTTATATGTTACGTTTAACGTAATAGCGTTAGTATGAAAATAAACTTAATTGTTTTTTACTGTAAAAGTAGAGTATAAAGTAAACAAGTGTAACTTACAGTAGGTGGTTAAAATTATTACTGGTTAGATTTTTTTATTAAGTAAATAAGACTTTTCCTTTACTTTTTCTATATTGTCAGTCTGTTGCGCAATATCTTGGTAATATGTTAAATTAGCTTTAAATTACTTCTTTGTCCACGTGGTCAGATCATAGATACAGTAAGTTACATCAAAACCAATAATATAATATAATATAATATAACTTAAAGCATTTCCCGATAAATAGTCAATGCAACACAATTTTTTTCATTCCAAACCAGCAGTTCTTGAGATTAGCGCGAAAAACCAAATAAACAGTTTTCCCATAATACTACCAAATTGAGTATAGATGAGCAGAAACTAAATAATATGAAGATAAAAATCTATTTCAAATCGAATCTTCAATTGGCTTTATCCATTGCACCTACAATTGCATCACGTCGTCAATAGAAACGTAACGTGTATGTAAAAAAAATACAAAGGAGACTATTTAGAACCGTCTGTATTAGAAAAATTTAAAGTGCCTATTATAAGTAAAATAAGTATAAATTTCGTAAGTACTTATTATACAACAAACAATGTACATTTTTTAGAGCTTCACCCTGTATCCCATATATGGCGGGGTAGGCAAAAGGAACCTAATGTCAATAAGACATTACAGTCCTCACTTTCTGTTTAATTTTGGTGATATTTCGTATATAGTAACGGAAATCGCCACCTCGAACACTGTATCTTGTTTATTTAGTAGAGCGAGAAGTAAATAATTCTTTTCTTTTTTTTACTAAATTATTTGTATTGAAATATAGTTTTATATTAACAAAAACTTAAATATTATGATAAAAGAATATGCCTAAAATGTTATAAATCAACATCATATATATACCAATACGGTCAAACACTCAATCGATAGCGGCAAAAAACGAAACAAACACCTGTCCTTGAACTGACCCTTTATACTAACCCTTAAATTTAGGGTGCGTTTGAACAAAAAATATATATTTATAGGAACTATTACTAAGCTTACATACAAAGTAGGAGATTAAATCGTTTTTTTGTTTTATTCACTGTTTTAAATAAAAACATATTAGCAGTTCATATTAGTATGATTTTATCAATTTCGGAGCTCATTTGCTATGTAGAAACAAAGGAAATTACTGCAGTAAGCAAATAAAACTAGGTTGCAATAAATCTCTAAGAATTTCGACGCAGTTTGATAGGAACGTATGGTTTAATGGTCAGCGCTATAGGATGGCTTCCAAGAGGGTCAATTTTAAATTCCGCGCCGTTTCAACTCCTTATACGTTTTATAAAACAAATATCATTCCTTCTTTAAAAATATTAAATAATGATTTAAATATATTTTAAGAATAACTCTATATCAATTATTTATTTTATTTGTTTCAACAGTTAATATCACGTACAGACATATCAATCTACAATTTTAAAGTTGAACTGACTTCAGGTCATAGAACTCTGCTAATTTAGCGAGTAAACCAAACCCAGGTGTGTAATTACACCGTTTATAGTTTCTAGTGTTAATTATTGTATAGTACCGGTATATTGTTCCCATACAAGTTACTAGTAGTTCTTGAAAACCTAGTTAGAATTTAAGGGTTATTTTTTATTGTTATTTATTTTCACTCCATATATCACATAACTATAAACGAATTATATATAGCAGGGTAGGCAGAAGGGACCTAGTATTAAGACTCTCCGTTCCAGCGTTAAAAGCCTAACTCACAATTCACGTTTTTATTAAAATAAATTGTGAGATACCTGCACTAATAAAGAAGTTCACAAAAATCAAACAAACTGAAGACAACGCATTCAATACTACCTAAGTAAATATAAACAGAAACCGAAAATGCTTAAAGTGGTCGGGCTCTACCAATTTGTTATGTTGACCATGCTTTTTGGTAAGTGACAGGAAATGTATGGAATCGTTAAGGGGTAAAAAATAAAATGTACTTATAAAGGAGTAGAGGTTTTTTTTTACTTTTAGTTTCAGGCTTACTCTAAATAATCATTTGTTTATATAACTCTTGCAAAGTCATTAGGAAAAAGGCAAATAAAAAATAAAAGGAAAAGAGACACATCAGCCTATTAAATTAGAATAATTAAAATTCGTTTTTTTTTTAGTACAAATAGTAACCTTCATACAATTTAAACCATTTATATCATAATAACACTATTCTATCATTAAATAGGCCATTAAGCATAATATAATTATTTTATTTACTTTTTTCGTTAGTTTAGTTATACTGCTTTTATACGCTTGAGGGCTGGAATTCTACTTTTAACATTATGATTAATTATTTTTTGTCTCTAAAATTGTTTTGTCTTTGATTAGTAAGAAATATATTTGCTTACCATCTGCAAACTATGCAATTCAATAATGCAGACAGAAATGCATTCATCAATTTTCTAAAATGTATTATATTTCAAAAAAAAAGAAGCCATGAAGCCATAATATTTTTTTAATTATCAATAATATATTTTGAATGTTTAGAATGCAAATAATAAACAATGAATTTATTTGATTTAACCTTTTACTTCAATACCACCAATGTTATCTCTATCGCGGTAGGCTAATCTATCAATCGTTTTATCAAATCCGAATGAGGTCGCCTTTTAAAAAGCCGGTCATTATCTTAATGTTCGACGTACAGATTCGTTTTGCAGTAAATTGCTATATTTTTTATAATAAGCTAATTTTATTAAATTCAAAAAAAAAAAGAATTAAGCTCAAAAATTTTAATTGGTTATTTTATACCACCAAGCTAATGATATCAACCTGATTTTATAAGCCAAGTATAAGCTGGTTAGATTGTTGATTAACATAGGACTTGGTGCCCACATAGTTCTCCGTTATTGAACTTGGCTATCATTTCACCTTAATGTATTACATGTGGGATCGACAACTCGATTTTTTTTATTATTAAAGATACCTAAAGTGATTAAGAGTATACTTGTTTTTGGTAAAATGTTTTTATTTACAAGAGTATATTCTCCCAGTATAAATATCTCCCAAATTAACATAACAGACATCTTACTTATATTTTAACAAATTTTCAATGAATTTAATTTTTAGCAATATTTTTAAAAAACGTTGTTATAAAATTTTACCGGTTACTTTGCGACGCCCGCATTGTGCTCCGGGTTAACGGTCTACTCATCCTGTCTACGACCTTTAGCTATTAACATGACATTCTAATTAACATGATATTTGTTAAATTGCTTATTGAATTCTGCCATTCAACGAGCGATGTCTCGATAATTGGGGGGAGAGTACCAGACCGAGGAAATGATAATATTAAATACTACAGTCCCACGAATGAGAATCAAATCCACAATCGTCGCGTTTACAGTCGCTGACAGCAACAAAATAAAAACTTGATATCAAATATCCCTTGAGTATATATATATTATGGTAAGTTCCACCAATTGATAAAAACAGTTAATTATGGATAGCCAATTAGCCATTTCCTTTTGAATGAGCAAAATTATTTATGTATTCATTATTTAAATTTAATATACAATTTGGGAATTATACAAATATCGAGTCGCAGGTGAACGGACATTAAAATGTAACCTCGCGTGTTTTTTCTTTTATTTTTTTTCGTCCCACTGTATCCCGTACATAGTAGGGAAGGAAGACGGAGCATGGGAACCTAGTGTTAAGGCACTCCATTTAGGACAGTCGACTTTACAGTTAAACTCTTATGTCCCCCCCCCCGCCCACAACTGCCTCACCTATCCTAAAAATATAGGTTACGACTGAAGGTTAAATAAAACATTAGGTTCAAAGCTTTTTCCTATCTTTTGTATCTTCAATACCTCTTTCCGCTTCACTGAAAACTTAAGGGGTGTTAAATTTGACCCGAAGCCTCTCAAATAAGGTAGCCACAGTATTGGAGCATATGTAGGACGCATATGTAGGTATATTATATTATTATATGTTTACGGGTTTCTTTAGAATTAAATATTTTCTACATAATAAGATATTGAGACTGATTAATTTTTAGTGTAACCTAGATTAAACAAAAAATCAACGCCGTACCGCCCGTTTTGTTAAGCTAAAAACGGTAATATATTACGAAATTAGTAATACGTGGTCGCCGTGGTAGTGGGAAATAGTCTCACAACTTTCATAAGTGAAATATATATACAATAAATTAAACTAAACAGTAATTTCATTGATCATAAAAATTATTCCCACGAGATAGGGAATAGAAGATTGCTTAAGCTTGGATTACCATAATTAAGGGACATTTGATCCTTAAGTAAAGTATCGCTACGGGATAAGAACAGTCGATTTATATGATAATTGTATGATATTAGTTTGACGTTAGAAATATATTGTAACATTAAAAATTATTTAAAAAAGTATTAGGCTCCGTGATCTACGACGCAACGGTCTTAAAATAGGTAAAAACTCTTGAATACAGTGACATAACAATCAAAAGATGTATGAAAAAAATAAAAATTAAATTAACTATTATACTCGTATACATAATTATAGCAAACAGGAAACCTAGTGTTACACTCCGATCCTGACTCTCCGCTCAATGTTGAATGGCGGAGCTCAACGCCTCGCCTTAATTTATTTACAGAAACGATAATTAAAATAATTCGTTCTTTTCAGCGAGAATCAAACCCACGACCGTCGCATTTACCTTAACGTTTCTAAAGACTGACAAGAATGAGCATTTCTTATCATATCGAATTGCAATATTTGAATTTGTTCAACACAGCAGATATCGTATCAAGGTCATCCTACATCTACGATATATCGATTCAATGCCATATGTTTTAATAGAACTCGTATGTTGCAAGAAAACGTAATTTAAATCAATCTTAACGTGAAAAAATGATTTATAATAATTTATTAGAGTAGGTGTAAAGCTCGTGGATTCAAGCCAGAGGGAACCTAGTGTTACGATACTACGTTCCCAAATTTAGCCTAAATTTTGAGACATTGCGTGATGAGTGGTGAAACTTAACATTGTGTTTGAGTGAAGAAATCAAAATAATTTCTTCTCCAGAGTATCATAATAATGATTAATAGCACCCTAATGAATAATATATAAAGCAAACACATAGAGACGATACTTACTTTTTAACCAACTTCCAAAAAGAAGGAGGTTATCAATTCAATTGTATTTTTTTTAAATAACATTAACAATAAGTTATTTTTATTTATTACAGGGAACCTAAGACATAATTATCACCATGATACTTTGTGGTTTAAAGGTTAAGTAAATAACTTTCACTTTCTTCTTAGTAAAATAGTAGAAAATTCCAGTAAGTACCTACAATATCTGTCCAATTTCAAGTTCTAGTTCTAAATATTAACCTAAAAAAACCGAAGCTGTAATGTGATGCGACGCATTGTAATATTGACATACTTAAAGAGAGTCGAGCGGTCGTCAAGGCTTACAAAAAACGACCAAATACACTACTAGCTGCTTTTAAAGGAACCGATATAAATTATTGTCTTATAATATTTTAGTATATTAATTGTGTATTTGTAGCACAGCTACAGTTAAACACAGTTACAGTTAAAAAAGTTTGACAAAATCTTACTATTAATTATAACATTAAGTAAGTCCAAGAATATCCAAAATTCCATGCATGTATTATTTGTATTAAGTAATTGCAATCATTATATTGAAAACAAAAAACAACTGCTGAATTTCTTTTCGATTTTCAGCGGAAATGCTTTCAGAGCGGGTGCAGTGGTAGCAGGTTTCATTTCACGATTTAAAATTGCTAGCTTTAATAAAAAATATTTCAATTTAATACAGGGGACACAGGTTCAAATACTGCTTGTACGTATCATTGATTTCTATATAAGTTACCATTAGTATATATTTTATGACAACCAGTATAAATAACTATTTAGTCCAGGCTGATCAGTTATTATCCATCTATTCATAGTGAAAGCTTAGAAACTTGCTGCGGGATTACGCTTCTAACAGAAATCTCTTAAACACGCTTATCTGACTTTACTTGATCAAATACGTTATTATTTAATATCAACGCTGTAGTGATTCAGTTTAAATGTGACTGACTGGACGTGATGGTTACATGTTCGAATCATCAATCACTTAAATAAATAATTAAAAATACTTTCCTTGTTACTCCAATTGCGGCGTTAAGTTTCGTTAATCAAGTCAGGTGGACAAAGGAAAACAAAGACTTGACTTCTTAGTTGATCCTCTCGAAAAATATAATAAATATACTATAGAGAAGAAAAAAGAATATGTTATAATTTTTATGAGTTTTTAATATCGATATTTGGAAAGCTTGACAAAAGGTCAGGTACATTCGGAATTTTAAATTATCGTAATAACACCCACTCGTTGCGAAACATGTTTTCGTTAATGGCAAGTGTGTTGTGTTTTACCGTTACAACTTTGATTTTGTTCAAATTAAGAGGACTAAGCTGCGTGTGCGCAAACGAAGCCTTTATAGTAAATGTAAATTACCAATCCATATTGTTTTTATATATTTTTTTCTTTGTAAAAATATGTATTAATGGTATATAATAATGGCGTATGAGAATACGGAGTATTATTATTATAAATATTATAGATTCGAATAGTGATCCGCATATAATAAAGTAGGCAAAGAGTAACTAATGTGAAGACATTCCCTACTTTGCAGGTAATCTTCGAGATACTACGTGTGCAGTGGCGGAACTCAACACTACGCTATTTTCTTATCGGAGAAGAGAGAAACGAAATAATTCTTTCTCTCTAGAGCGGGAATGGAACCCATAACCGTCATGCTTACAATCACACGGTATAGCACTGAGCAATGATGGCCTCTAGATAAAAATAATCTACAAAATGACATTGCAATTCTATTATAACTATTAATATAATAATGACAATTCACCACTACATACCGTATTGCAAAAAGCATTTTGAAACAATATTTTTTATAGGTGAGAAAAACTAAATTTATCAATTAAAATATGAAATAAAAACTGTTATTCTCACACTTAAATATAAATTAGTTAGATAATTATAATTTTACACTGCTTTAATTGTAATTATACAGATTATTAATTAAGTCCCAGATTACAATGATAGAGGTATGGTCATAATATATCTCTATTAAAAAGGTACTTTAAATCCAAGTCGTTACATGACTCATTTCGTTAGTGAGTGATCACTTATTTCTCTCAAGCTGCTTCTTCGATGTGAAAGAAACGTACATACATACATACACATACACAGATTTATATATTAATATTATATGGTGTTAATTGGTATAACTCAAGCAAGAGTCTGTAGACCTTATAACCTTGAACACTTGCAGTGCTTTCCAATATATTATGTACTTTCTACTTATAGACAACACGTGTTAAGTTAATTATATATTTTATCTATAATGAAGACCATCATAGTGTGGCGGTAATGTTTGATGGTTGCAGGTTCGATTACCAATCGGGGTAATACATTATTTTCATTTCTACGTTGTGGGAACAAGATAGAGCACGATATTGAATTCTATCATTGAGATACGAAGTTGAAATAGCAACAATATCTCAAACATTAGTCGAAAAATAAGAATCGACGTCTTCGAACACTAGGTTCCCTCTTCCTACCCTGCTATATGCGGGATACAGCGTGACGCTAAGAACAATATAATACAAGACTTTTATCACGCAAAAAGTACGAAACAAAGTGACGCAACACTACATATCCTTAGACTTCTTTATATAGTGAACATGTTGCTATATAATTTAAGTTCATTAAGTTATACAAGATTAATGATAACTACTGTAGTATATAACCTTGAGAGTGATACTTTAATAAGACGTGTTCCATAAAAGACGAGAAACCGTTAAAACGTGTGAAATCTGTTTCAATTTACATTACAAGTAGTAAATAAAAAGCACGCTACAGCTTCACGCTTTTTCCCGCTTTAGTGCGAATTGAAATTAATTATAATATAATCGTTTTAATATATTCGAACCCCTACCCATGGCGGTCACAGCCAGCCGCTGTATATTTTATAAGTAAACGCAAATTTTAAATACTATATCAGTTACTTCCTGGAAATATAACCTGTTGGAAACTAGTTAGTAATAAGGAAATAAAGGGTACTATTTTTAGTACCCTTCTTGTACCAACAGTATAGTCGTTACCTTATATAGTTTATTGTGAAAAAATAGGTTCAAATCCATATTATAATAGATTTGACTAAAAGAATATAATTAAATATTCTGTGTTTTCTAGCTTTCTATTGTTTACTGTAATTCTTTATCTTTTTATATTTATTATATACCTGGCTTGGATAATTATATAATAGTTAATGATAAAATAATCTAAGTACTTATACTTCTGTATCATATATTATATACCTTAAAATGTACTTTAAAGAAATCATGGCACAGGTATCATTCGAACTGGTTCCTAGTTCCTGACTGAACGAAAAAAAAGAGTGATAAAACAGAGAGCGAGAGAGAGAGAGAGAGAGAAGAGAAAAAAAGACAGAGAGAAAAAAAAATGGTCTGACTCTACATTACAATGTAGAGTCGTCAATACTAAAACACCTGTGTTTCCAACAGCATAGTAAACAAAAAGAAACATTCACCGTAGGAATTGAAATCGTGACCTCCTATTTACCTTAATACCATTATAAATTACAAGCACAATACATAAAGTAGTAGTAGAAGTAGTAGAAGTAATTTTAGTAACGACAGTCTCACGCTTTATGACTAAATAAAAATAACTGATTGTACGTCCACTAGACTCCCAAGCAACGGTAATAATATCAATTTGAGTTCAAATTGCATATAATTCTATGAGATTTGATATCGAGGAAGGTTTTGCTTTAATCTAGTGTAAACTCTAAGCGTGAAATTAAACTTTACGTATAACTCTCATGTGTATGTGATATAATATTTATTAATATTTTCATTTCTTCGCTCTAGCACCAAGGCAAAAGCCTGGCATTGAGCTGCGTCACTCAACAAGCAGTGCCTCTAAAATTTCATTGGAAATTGGAGGACGGAGTGTGTTAACACTCTGCTTACCCTACTATGTGCGGGACAGAGCGTGAAGCTGATTTAATTGTCACCGTTATAAAAGTTTTATTGTTGAAGAAAACATGTACCTAATTAATTCAGAACAAATAATAGAAAAAGTAAATAGATATTGGGGCTTATGATAAATTTTAATTAAATAAATAATATTAATTATTAAATTTAGTTAACATTTTTACTTTTCAATAATTTCTCACAATTATATATTTAAAACAGTATGAAAAGCTTAAAAGCTTCACAACAATAAATTTAAGTTCATTAAAGAATCAAACAAAAGCGTCAAACACTTGTAATCTTAAAAATAATTCAACAGTCTAAAGCAACTTGTGTAAACATGTCTAGAACAGTCCTTCAAACTTCAAACCTTAGAGGTCATTAACGATGCCTTCAGTAATGGTGATATTTAGAAATATTGAATTAAATATGGATTGAATTCTTAGTAATTTTCCAATTTAGTTTATTCCGACAATTACTAGAATATAAGAGTTCATTGTAACATAGAGCAGACTGTAGAGATCCCTGAATTAAGATGCTTAGTCTTATTGAGGCAATTAAGGTCAATGGTAATACGTTTTATAATAACATCACTTACATACTTTTTAGTTAGTATTTAATGTGTAATTATTTAAAACAGCCATTTAAACTCAGGTGAACAGTGCCAAGTTGTAAGTACAAAAGTTGTCCTCATTAGAGCAGAAAACGGAAAACGGAGTGTCTTAACACTAGGTTTTCTCAGCCTACCTTGCTCTAAACGAGATAAGGCGTAAAACATATCACAGACTTTATACAATTTTCAAAATATAATGTTAAAACTAAGAACTCAGTGCTCTCCATATTTCGTCATTTCTGCAGATATAATATTTTGGGTGATACCCAAAAAATCTATGATTATTAAACATTTCCTCAAAATGAGAATATTACCGACAAGTTCGTTATGGCAGGATCATTTAAACTCTAGTAGAAAAAGTTTAATTATTATTATTGTATATCAGAATCCCTTTTGGAAATAACATTGAATAGCGCAAAGGCAGACGAACTCACACAGCCACAACGTAATGACTCGTGCGCACCTTTTCTATCCCCTAGCTTTAGACAGGGATAAAAGTACTGGTCCAACGCAGCCTGCGGCCAAGGCGAGAAGATTGTTAGTTTTATTTTTTTATAGATAATTTTGTATAATACATTTTAAAGTCAGTATTCCGTGATTTATAAGAAAATTGAGATTTCTTATACTTTCGCAAGGTTTTTGTGGGTGTTAGTTACTGTTATCCTGAGTCACACTTTAAAAATGACTATTAGTCACTAATACCTTGACTACACCGACTTATGAAATCTGATGAGACAAGTTAAAATATTTACAACCAAGAGAAATTCTCATTTAATTTCTAGAGTTATCACCGGCTCTAATAAATAATTTCTACAACGTCTCTACATTTATTAATAGTATCGAGATAAGCACATGGGTTTCTTAAATCATTTCCATTATCGCTATTGAATTGATTATTAATAAATTAATGTTTTATCTATAAATTCTATAATTATTCGTATATAATATTCAAACATGAACTTTTCGACACCTAGCTAGCCTATCATTGAAGGCACGTCGCTTCCTTGATAAAGATATGCGCGAACCATTCAAACTTAATTACCATATCTTATGTATACACTTTTTTTAATTTTGCTCATCTTCCGCATATAGTAAGGTATCTTTAAAACTTGCTCAAGAGATACTTCGTTTCTCATTTTCTGCTCATTTTTAAATTGATTGCAGAATTCAAGATTCAAAATAACAAAAGCATTCTCTCGAGTGAAGACCGAACCCACAGCCACTGTATTAACGATCACGTACTTTTCAACAGCACCGTGATCGCTTCTTGTATGTATGTACATAAACACAACAAAAGTGAAACAAAAACTCACCTAGACAACTGAGATTAATTTTCTCATCCACAGAGTCATTATCGTTAAAGTATTCCAGCTTTTTTGAATTCATTTTGTTTTACACTTACACACTAATAAGGTCACACTTGTCACACATAACTTAACTTATAACACTTTTACTAAGTTTTTAAAGTTTAAAGTTAATGAGTCAGTTAATTTTAACTGTTTAATTTAAACTTTTTCCGTTACAACGACAGCGCGCGACCGGTGCGCTTCAAGTCGGCGACGCGAATGCGAACGCTCAATGAGTGACGCATGACGCTGCAGCATAATCTGATTAGAGTGCCCTTTGCGATTATTGTTCTATTTTACTTTTACCATGGCCCGGCTTTGCTTAGAATATTTGTGTTTAATTTTAAATTATAACATAATATATTTTATATATATGAATATATATATATATATATATATATATATATATATATATATATATTCTAATATTAAATATATTTAAATTGAAAAACGGAGAGTCTCTACATAAATATATTTTATAGCTTTTACTGACACCTGCATATTTAAAGAAAGCTCTTCTTGCCGCCGTGGAGTAAAGGCAAAAGCGTGTGACCGTACTGTAAACACGATAAACAGTAGGTTAGACTCCCACACGAGGAAATGAAATATTTAATATTTTCATTCACTCGCTCTGGTTACAAGCTAAGTACGGCGTTTAGTTCCGGCACTCAGCATATAAAACCTCGACACTCCGGCGGAAAATGGAGAACAGAAATGTCTTAATGGGAATGCAGTGTTTTAAAAATAAATTCCCAGGTTCTCTCTGCCCATTCTGCTATGTCCTCATATACAGCGTAAATCTAAATAAGGTTAGAACAGTCAATAAACAAAAATTTTCAAATAAACAGACGACCAACTCAAAATGCTTATATCAACAGCGTTATACCACATAATGCGATTATTGTTCTACTTCCTATATACCATTGTGAATGAAAATATTGTTTCCCCGTGTACTCGAGCCATTGTTTTAATACATTTTAATCCTAAAAACCGCTATTTCTTTTGTTTATTAACAAAATTAGGGGAGTCGACTAACGAAAACAGCTTCTGAATTGTAGAGCTAGTACATTGAATAATTAACATAAGTTTCGCCAAGCATGATATTTGTTAGCTAATATACATATAGGCTTGTTATCTTATCCAATAACTTGTAAAACGGTGCCTGCTCTAGTTAGTGTTATCTTAATTTTGCGTTTAGCTGTGAATGTCGCGTGGTAGAGACTATTTTGTAATATTATAAGAAATTTTATAAAATTAGTGGCATATTTTTTTTATTTATCATTTGTTTATTGGAAGCTTTTGACATGGAAACTACAGTCCGATGAATAATATAAATATTTTTGAAATGAACGATAGTAGTTAGGTTTACTCGTTGTAATGGTAATCGTGTTACAGATGTATTGTACCTTTTTTATTACGCATTGAATAACAAAGAGGTGATGATAGAACAAACAAATGTATATTTAGCTCTAATGAAATATAATAAAGGTGTTATTTATTTTTTATTTTACTTAATTAAACTTCGAAAATCTATATAATAATTTAAAAAGTTTTGGTAGTACATTTATTTTGAATTTAAGTGCAATAAAATACATCCAATCTGTATATATATCCAATCTGTACATCACAACGTGTGAACGTTTACAGCAAAGTTAACTGGCATTGTTAGTTCTGTAGATAGAAACTATGGAAAAATACGACAAACTAATAACCCTTATTTATATAGGGACAGAGTTGAAAATATCACATTGTGTTTAAGGGTTGGTATTTAAATTGATCCGCCACGTTCTCGGAACAAAACGTGAATAGGTGGTAATAAGTTAACAGCGCCTCTAACTCTGAGTTAACAGAGATGGTTTTTAAAAGTAGAGCTAATATAAGGGTCGAGCCCTTTTGCAAATAATAATTTGTGCTTTACTTTTGCCCAAATTAAAATTGTTATTTTAGTGTTTTTGTCTATGGGTGTTATTTAAAAATGTAAATTATATAGTCTGTTGTCATTAAGTTTTGGATTAATGATTTATTATTATTTATTCTTTTTAGTAAAAATAAAAAAAATAAAAGATACTGATAAGTTATTCCACTGTTTATGACTTCTTATATTGATTAAATGAATAAAACATTTTAATTGAACAACCGTATATTATGCAAATTTATGCAAAATAGCCGTCGTTATTATTAGTAAAGCACCAAAGAAGCTAATATTACATGTGTGTACGTATATGTAATATTCTTACTTATCTCCAAAACGAAAGTAAATCAGACGAAACGAGCGTAAAATATTTAAATGAACCACAGGATACCATTATAATATAATTTAATTCCAAACTCTTTTATTATCATCTTTCATTAATTAAGACCCAGTTCGTTGTCACTAAAAGGAATATAATTGATTGAATATCACGTCGTAAATACATTAAGGCCTGCCATAAAAATTTGATCGGTCGAAAAAACTCCGCTGTTCGCCGCGCTTGTGAAGGTCAAAAAAGAAAGAATAGAACAAAAGTCGCCTTGTTCCCACACGGGTCAGTTTTTATGTAGACCAAAATGACTGAATGTATCTCTGGTACCAATTTTGTCGACGGAACCACACATATAATTTGAAGGGATCATCAATCTTTTTGTAATTTCTCAATGACAATCTACAGAAGTAAATATATAATTGTTTATAGTGAAGTTAACTACAGAGTTCTTTTCGTTTTGTTAAATTACAAAATGTTAGTATTATTGGCATTTTTAATTTAATTTAAATGTTCTTCTACTTCATAAATTTTATATGTCAATTAAAATGTATTGAAACAAGCTTTGCATACATTAATATAATGCACTAGTGGTGCCACTGGTGGTTTTTTTGTAATAAAATGTTTTATATTCGAAATACTGCATCACATAATTATAAAACCCAGTATATTTAAAACACATTTTTACTCTGATCTTGTAAAAAGGATATTTATATTTGAGAAAGTAGGTAGTAGTACTACTATGGATAGAACAAAATAAAACCGGACAAGTGCGAGTCGGCCCACCGAGGGTTCCGTACAAAAATTGGAAGTTTCGAGCTTTTTCTGAAATAAAAGCTTAGCTTAGCCAGAGCCCTTTTATCTGATACCTCACTAGAATTAACGGCTTTGAGAAGACAAAGCACGGTAATGAGTTACACAATGTCTCGAAATTTGGACGAAAAGTAGAGAACGGAGTTTCTAGACACTAAGTTTCCTTTATCTGCCCTGCTATATTGGGGATATGGGGGATTCTTTAGTCTGACAATGTAGATAAATTGAAATATTTTTTTTTGCCTTGCGTGTTCAAAAACCATAAAAAAAAACAAGGATCGATAAGAAAATGTTTTATTTCTCAAAAGCTACTGTAGCAAAGTCGAGGCAGGTCGATTTGGTATAACAGACAAATTAAGTGCGGCGCACCCAACCTGATACCTTGTCTCGCGGATACGATAACTTGGACTTTCACGATCTGTGGGTTTATTGGACATTTTGTGCCATTTTAATTTCGTCTTTTGATGAAGTAATCAATCTTTTTTACTTTTTGGTTTGGTTATGATTATTTTATTTAACAGGTATCATAAAGCACTTTCTTGAGAAGATATGGGAGGGAAGGCAAATATGTATATCTTATTTCTAAGTAACATATTCCAATCGACAATCACCAAGTTAAGACAGACATTTAACCACTGCGCCATGTTGACGTTAATGACTTTAAAATATTCAAAAGTCAATGAAAGGTAAAACATGACTATCTGAAGGCTAAATATACCTAGTACTTAGTGCCTGATTAGTACCTCCTTTAGTCAGCGGCGTCAGCTAGTTAGCGATAACTTAAAGGCCATTATTGAATCTCGTCTTGGAAACTGATTCTATATAACGACAGTCTTTTACACGTTTATGAGACTTCATATTTTCTCGATTTCCAATATAAATGAAAGGGTCACATTAACCCACTTTAATGGAGTTCAGATAATTCTCTAATAATAATACTGCATGGCTAGTTCCTTATGGTATAGCTTGAAACATTGTTGTTATCGCTTTCCTTTTTGGTTTTCTATATATAAAAGCTGTATATTATAAATACTTATATATATTTTCTAAGTAGTCATTGTCTTCTGTTTCTTGTTTCTTTACCATTGCCGTAGGGATTTTGAAAGATCTTTTCTTAGTGATCCCCTGCATACATACTAAATTAGAACTTTAGATCGAGTAGTTACGTTTGTGCGTTGTCTATGGACATTATTATGAAAGAGTATCTTTTAATTAAATCGAGTCTAAAAGACTGCCAGAATAGAAAATAATAATAAAAAAATACCAAATACCACATTTAAGTAAATGATAAGAAAAATTTAACATTTTAATATCAGATTTTTAAGTAAACGAGGATCAGCTTTTAACATAAATAAAAAAATAGAAACTATTTTAAAGAAAATAAGTCTTTTGCATCTCCAAAAAAAAAAAAAATATATATATATATAACTTTATATTACTCTAACCAAATAGTCCGAAGCGTGAAGGCTGCATAAAATTAATTGTTTTACTAAAAATTCCAAGCTAAGGTCATCTAAACCGAGTAGCTGACATTGGACCAAATATTTTTCTTCAAACCAAAGCGTCCCAAACTGTCCTTATAAAGGCATCTCTTTAAAATTCTCGTCCCGTCCGTAGAGAACATTTGGAACATTTTTAGGCGTCTGCCTCTTCGGCCCTTTCCCATAGTTTGTTTTTTAAGAAACTTTGTGGTCAGATTTATGCGATTTGTGATGTTATTTTAGTTTGGGAGATAAATAAATAGATAGCTGAGCCTGTAATTATCACTTAATTTATGTATTATGTATAAAATCCTGGTGATTTTGTGGTTAGAGTAAAATTCTTATATATATATATATACTAAAGATTATTGAGACTAGTCGTGGAGCAGGGGCACAAGGGTGCGCCTGTAAGCATAACAGGCTGTTGGTTCGATTCCCACTCGAGGATATGAAATATTTATACATTTTTTTCCTGGCAACGAATCAAAGCGCAGCATTGAGTCTCCACACTATAGGCCTCCAGAATTTGGTGAAAAGTGTGCAACTAAAGAGCCTTACTATGTTATGTAATTATAAAAAAAAATCTTGAACAAACATTCACGTAGCGATTTTATTTTTGACTTGTAAAACTAATATAAATATTATTTTATGAAAACTAGTTAGTAATTAATTACACTAAGGAGGTCGTGGCTTTAATATAAGCAAGAAAATATTTATGTACAAATATATTTGATTAATCATTAACTAATAAACATTATTATGTAGCTAGCTTTCACTTGAAAAATGTTTAATATATTGTTTTATAACTTTAAAGAGCTTCACTGTTGCTTGGAGTATGCAAATTTTGCACTAACTTAGTCCATTACAACTAGACATTTATCATTTACAATCAATTATTATAGACCTGACTAAAAATATGTGTTGAACGACATAATCTCAGGAACTACTGGCTTAAACTCAATAAATCTTTTTGTATTGGAAAGTCAATTTACCGGAAAGAGCTGTAGGCTAAAGAACTTGATTATTCGATGTAAACAATTGCACTCGTGTCATGTTTAACTAAATGAAGAGTTATATAATTTCATATATAGTAAACAATATTACAAAATATAACATGACCCAGCTGTGTGAGCTTTTTTTAAGCTTAAAAAAAGCTCAAGTTCAAATATAAAAACATAAACATTATCAACAAAAAAAAAAAACAATTGAAATCAACAGTCAACACTAGCCAACAAAAAAATCAATAACCACTTAAAAATTCCACTAATGTCGATACAAATCTTTTACTTTTATGATATCATTTCTTATATTGTACGGCCCCGGTCACCTCAGATTAATTGACGTGATAGTAACACTATGGGTATACGATATGAATACATAATGCAGTAAACCAACGACTAAAAGTAAACATATTTCTTTTTAAAACATAAAATAGGTTGGAACGTGAACTGAATGTTTAATTTTTCTTAATGTTTTTATTTATATAAGCTTTCTAGTTTCGAATTACTATAATGTATTAGTGTAAACTTTGGAATGGTGTAAATACCGCGATGGTTTATAAATGATAGGTTGTCTCTATAAAGACGGTGGAGATCGGTTCAGCTTTAAAAATGGGTGAAAACTGAAGAATGAGGGACGTTACCAATAAGCTTCCTAAACTGTATGTAGGAAGAAACGTGTGATATAAATTTATATAATTATTTTTTTTACAGGTTCACGCTATTTATCATATGCAGCAATGGTACTGTTTATTTAGTGGCGGAACTCAACGCCGTATCAATTTTTTCTTTAAGTTTTTCTAAGTAATTAATAAATAATAATCTTTATCCTTAAGAAAAATTAAATGTTTATATTGCAGTCTTTATAAGACTTCAAGCATTGTTCTGATGCACTTGGGAATTGTCAGCCGCGTGATTCAAATACCACTCGAAGAGATGTTTATATTTACACATGTTTAATTTTTCAACTCAGTGTGACAAATTACGGCGTTAAATTCCGTTTTAAATACACGGAATTTCTCTAAATAAATGCAAAGTGTTACAGAAAACTTATTACGACGTTAAGTTCCATTTTTGAACATATATTTTTTTTATTAATTAAATAGCGAATGGAGAAATGTGTCACTATATTTTTCTGCCGTACTCAATGAAAGTGGCATATAAATTGAAAATCGTAAAAAATATAAATAAAAAGTAAAATAAATGACGGCGGCAAGTATAAAACAGTTCTACTTACAGGTTCCAACCGATTTACTTTCTCTTACCTGCGAAATGAAAACCAACTTTTAAAACGTGCATTAATTGAAATTATTATGTAAGAAGGATTTTTGATAGTAAAATAATAATTTTAAAGTATGTTTTTAATTAATTAACATGAAATCCTATGTTGAGGCCAGTCGTGGCGCAGAGGCATAAGCGCGAGACTGTATAAGCGACAGATTGTGAGTTCGATTCCCACTCGAGGAAATAAAGTATTTAATATTTCCTTTTTTTGGTCTGGTATTTAAAGTTTTCATTTTTTGATCTGGTATATAAAATTTTTATTTTTTGCACTTAGCATATGCCTCTAGAATTCGGCAGAGGCGGCAGAAAGTGTGAAACGGAAGTGTCTCTATGAAAACGGATGGAAACGGAGTGTCTTACTTAACACTAGGTTCCCTCTTGCCAATGGCAAGCAGATAGTCAGTTACAGCCTGAAGCTAAAATATATCCCATGTATTATGCTTATAGCTTCAACTCCCACGTGGGAACATGTATTTATGACAATAATGACAACAAGGGCGTTACACTCCCATGCTTTGGAGATAAGGTGAGATAAGAAACAGTAGGAATAAAGTTAGGGACGTTTTAAGTAAAATATGAATAAAAATTATGCTCATAGCTAGAAATCTAAATGATTTGACTGTTATTTTAATTTTTTTACATGTTTTTATATATTACTGACATTTGTATATTATAAAATGGCCAATACCTGGATTTTGAATAAAAAAGTCATCAACGATGCGTTTCAGACGCGACTCGAACATTGACCGACCGTGAGTCATCGAGCAAAAAGTCGAAAGTGACTAAAATGACGCTTTTTTGTTTCCCTTTAAAATACAATAGATCTCCAATTACTGTAAAAAGTGTATTGTTTTTTAAACACCAGCTTGACACTTCTGTTCGTGATTTTGGATGCGGAGAATCTCTGCTTAAAACGAAGGAAAATGTATTTTTAAATAGAAATAAGTAGTAATAGTTATTTTTTGGGCATGGAATTCAAAAAGTGAATCATATATTAATTCAATTTATTAACTGCTGTTTTATATAAATTATTATATAGTAGTAATGTGTCCTTAAGTAGCACAAAATGATAATTAGATATTAGTAAAATAATTTTGTATTATACAAAGCCAACAGCGTCAGCGGGTCAGCGGTGTTTTAAGTGTCTTATTTCTCTGAGTTTCTAATAAGTAAATTATGTACTACGAGTATAAATGGCGTTGCAACCTGTTTCCATTGTTATTCTCGGGAATACGTGTCGGTACGATTTAAGTGGCTCGTGTGAATGAAGATGTCACTGTACTTACTGTATTGTAAAAATATAGGTATTTCTGGGGTATTTTCATTCCTTAAATTGTATGTATGTTTTAAATGATTGTATTTTTAAATATTTCGCCAAATTAATTTGGTTGCTTATACATTATTGTTTAAGAAAATCTATTAGGTAGTTTGTTTATTGAAACTGAGTCTAAAATATATATTACATACAGAGAGGAAATTTATTTACAATCAAAATTTTTTACGCTTCACACTGTATCCAGCAGGGTTGGCAGAGGAAGCCAAAGTTGAGACACTAAGTTGCCTAATGTCCGCCCAATTTTCGATAGTGACAGACCTTAACACCGACCGCACTTAGTCTTGGTAGCAGAGAGAAGAAATTGAGATAATTCATCCTTCCGAGTGGGAATTGAACCCACAACGTCCTATTTACGGCAATTCACTGCTGCAATACCACAAAGTTCAAAATATTATTGTAAATACCATAAGATATATCCATATCATATACGCAAATAAGAGTTTTTTATCAGAACACCTTAATTGCTTTTCAATTGAACACATTCTATTTCTATCCACAGATTACGGAAGCATAAAAAAATTATAAATATTTATTATTATCCGTTGCATCAGCGCATCTGGCTTCTAAACGAACCTAGCTTCCGCGGCGGACCGCTTTAATCTTTGATTGTTATCATTTAGATACCAGATTTAAGTTTTTACTTGGAATCAAACTGTATACAATTAGATGGTGATAACAATTATTTTTATTATTTTTGATAAGAATATTATTATAGATACGAGATAGAGCCAGTGACTTCTGAAAACCCCTTGTGTATATTATACACGCCTAATTTTAGCTTTTTATGTGCAGTAGTTTTGGCTGTATGTTGTCTGGGAGTGACTTAGTAAGGGGAGAATATTATATAAGACTACTTGTAGAGCGCCATGTTTATTTCGTTCCTGTAGAAATTTCGGCAATTCTTCTCTTAATACTCCCCCCCCCCCTCCCTAAAATACCTATATGATACATTTCTAAATCTTACTAAATCTAATAGTTTCGTCTATGCGTTGTTTGCAGTCACTCATTAGTAACGAAAGAGATACGAAAAAGGCGATAAAATGTGAAATAGGAAATTTTATAAGAAGTGATATTAAATAAGACCGCAGTACACTATGCAGTTTTAATATCTAATGAAATGTTATAATTACATCCAAAACAAAACGTATCTGAGTAAACAGAAAGCAGAAAACGACCCCTAGATCTGACCCCTAACTTAAAAAAACCCCTATTGAAAAAATGTCTAAACTCCAACGAAATTACGAAATCAAAAAGCATTTAACCTTTCGCTAGGTGTGCTCATATAAATTGGCCGTCCATCACGATGTAACGAAACAAAGGCATCTACTATAGTAATAATACAACTCATCTAAATTCGATTATACAAACTATTGAAGTAATATTTATTGACGCTAATGGATGATGGAAAAGTAGGTTAGTACCTTATTCCAGTGTCTTTATAATTATTTTTAATTTTATAAATTATATAGGAGGTAATTTGGTGACTGAATATTACGTCTGTTTTTTTTTTTTTTTTTCTAATAATTGAATGACATATCGTCAATCGAAATGACGTACAACTAAAACATTTAACACAAATATTGGTTGTGTTGTTGAAAATTGTTTTCTTTCATCGATATTCGCTGAAAAAAAAGAGGGTAATAACAAATTAACCAAGTGTCTGCGTGGCCTTATTGAATAAGGAATATTTAGATTTTAATCGATTGAGAACTATCTGACATTTTAACGATATATGTATCCCCTGCCACCACATAGAGAGCCATACGTCACAACCACGCCATGGCAGTATATAATTCAAATTATATACAGATTTATGCTCGCACGTCACTACCTAATGAGCCGTTACGTGCCAAGCTTCATGAGCATCACTGCGGTTCAATGAACTTTATCAATCGATTTGTTATTGACTAGTCGCTATAAATTGATAGAGTCTTAAATGTTAGTGAAGTTAAAAACTACTATTACTTAATAATAAAATATTGTTATTTATTATTTATTAGCTTCTTGCTGTATACCGCACAAGTCCCCTTGACTACTAGTCTTCAAGACTTGTGAACCTAGTGTTAAGTCACTTCATTCATCTTCAAGGCACTTTCGTCCTACGAAACTCAACGCCGCGCTTTCCGTCGTTACCAGAGCGAGGGAGTAAAAATTAATAATTCTAAACATAACCGTCGCATTTACATTCAGCCAATACTGTAAAGCTACCCCATGATGCTCAATTATCCTTTAACCAGCTATACTAGTGATGATATAGAATTCGAATCCACATCACCGTATCTTCAATACGTTATCTTGTAAGCAGAAATAGTAAAAATACCATCACTTCAAGTTATTTCCATTGACGCCTTAATTGCTGTGAAAGTAAGATAGGACATTCTGGTGTAATTACTGCTAGGGCAGAGACACACTTGTATTCAAACTTCTGTGCTGTTTTCGAACTTTGAAATTATAAAACAGTACTATATTGATGTATTCTCGCTCTGGTAACACAAAAGCGCGGTGTTTAGTTCCGCCACTCAAAACGCAAAGTCTCAAAAAAATCGTGAAAAGTGAAAAAATATTCCCTTAGTCTACCCTGCTATGTATGGGATACATCGTCGCTTCGCTACAAAGGTTTTCGCTTAATTATATAGATTAGAGAATGGCGTGGTCTATATAATACCGTAAAAGAAATCGATAAAGAATATTTTTTTACATTTTTAAAGTTATAGTTTAAAAAGAAAAATACTTTGTAATGTTTTCTCAACAATATGATTAACTTCTCATTTAAATTATGAATTGAATATTTATTACTATATCAAAGATAAGTTTGCCTATACAAGCCCTTAGATACCTTAATAGAAAGCTGATACATTTTTGCTAAAACATACATATGTGCGTGCGAACGCTATCACATACTCGCATTATGGTAGGTACGAATACGTGGAAAGTGTATGAAAGTGGATGCTTGTCAGATAATTAACTCTAATACTTGTATATGAGAATCATTTAAATACTTTAGATGATTGCAATCTAGGTTTTGACCTGAAAGAAGTCTAGTTAAATCTATACAGATATTGGCTGCATATATTATACTTAAATATACATAGTACGTGCAACCAATATCTTTATAGATTTTATTGCAAATATAAACAAGGTCCATATTTAACACGACGGTTGCGGATTCTATACCCACAAGGGGAAATAAATTATTTTCATTTTCTTGTTCTGATAATAAGACGAAGTGAGTCGTTGAGTTCACCGGTTCTCGAAAACTAGGAGGAAAGTGGGGGAAGGAGTGTCATAGCTCTAAATTTTATCTGCTAACTTTCCTTACCTACTTATGTGTGGGGATAAAAAATGGAACTTAATTATACGAAAGGTATACGTTTCAGTTAATTAATTTCTATTCAGTTAACTCAACTAGACGCTTTAATTACACATGAGATGGATAAAATGAAATTACTTCGAGTGGGAATCGAACCCATAAATGCCACGTTTAGAATCAAACATATATGTGTGCCACTATAAAAAGAAAATTTTTCCCACAGCGTATACTAAAACAAAAATTAATCTAAATTGAGTTAAGCTATTACAATCTATACTTTAGATCTAAGCAAAACGTATTATAAAACGACGTCAGCGATNATGCTCTTGTATATCAGCCCCTTGAGCTTGGGCGGTATTCTGCGGTCGCAGACCACACCAGTGACCTCCCGCCATTTGGCCCAGGCAGCGCTTATCCGGCCATGGACATCGTAGTCGATGCCTCCAGACTCGTGCATAACGGATCCAAGGTACCTGAAGGTCTCCGACTTAACGGCTGGCTCAGGACCTATAAGGATGGTGCTCGAGTCCCGGCTCCCGCAGGCCATGTACTCTGTCTTCGACACATTTAGTTTAAGGTTTAAATTATACGAAAGGTATAAGTTTCAGTTAATTAATTTCTATTCAGTTAACTCAACTAGACGCTTTAATTACACATGAGATGGATGAAATGAAATTACCTCGAGTGGGAATCGAACCCATAAATGCCATGTTTAGAATCAAACATATATGTGTGCCACTATAAAAAGAAAAATTTTCCCACAGCGTATACTAAAACAAAAATAAATCTAAATTGATTTAAGCTATTACAATCTATACTTTAGATCTAAGCAAAACGTATTATAAAACGACGTCAGCGATTACTCTCGCGATGATAGATGGACGCTGGGCACTACTAATTGAATATCCTAATGACACTGATGTAAATAGCCTCTACGCTTTCTATTATTGAAATAATATTATAAATTTATAGTCGCTATTAAGGTGCAATGGGACAGCATCTGACTTGCGGGTTCGATTCTCGTTCGGAGAAATTAATTATTTTCATTTCTCTAAAAATACTCAAGTAAGTAACTAAACTTAAAAGAAACAAAATTTAAGACACTCCTTCTCCACTTTCCACCCATTCCCATCCACATGTCGATCCTAAAACATAAAATCTCTGTAATTGGTCACAATTATCCCAATAAAGTTGAAACAATTAAGTAAGTTACTTGAAACATAAAATAAATCAAGAGGCAAGGTGATCTTGTTTCTCAACAAAAAGCTGGCTATAACTAATAGGTAAAAGAAATTGTTCACAATTTATATGTCACGTCGAATAAGCATGACGTCGACAGGTGTATTTCTTTTTGCAATATATACTTAAAGGTTTAGATTTTGCGAAATTTTAGTTGGCTTATAAATTCGCCACTCAACACGTAATGCCTTCAGAGTTTAATGGAAAGCGTGAGATGGAACTGTTTTAATGGGAACGGAGTGACTTAAAACTAGGTTCCCATGTTCCCTCTACCTACCCTGGTAAGCGCGGTACAGTGTGATAAAAAAAGTAATTTCAAAGTACTTTAAGATTGTACAAATATCTATTATTCTTTACACGTACACTAATTGAATGGAAAGGCCCAAATTATGTATTGTTGATTTATTGGTAACTAAATATTTATATCAAGTTATTAAATTTAATAAGTATAGCTCGTACTATGTTAATTAGACAACTAACATACACATTTATATACTTTAGAACATCGACAGACAGTTTAGCAGCAATAAAAAGCTAAAAAAATACTTCAAATTTACATTTGACCTATATAACGTACTTAACTTTAATAGGTAAACAAAGGGAATAACTTTCAGCGATACTCATGTATCAAAAACTGTTGAACCGATTTCGATGCAACTTAGACTATTTCCTAATCTAGAAGGTACCTTATTAAAACAAAACGCTCGGTACGATTTTTAGTCGCTTAAAAAGCATTAGTAAAAAAATAGGTAAGTTAACCATAACCATTTATCTCTACATTTAATTGGAGCCGACTATAATTGAATAAAAGCTATAAGAAACATATTATTTAACTTGCAAAGATTTATTTTTAAAATACAGTCCTAAATCGTCTCGTCCTCATAATAGTAGTAAGAGAAATCGAACGTATATAAAGAAACGTACATTTATCTATGAAGAGAGTAGTACATCGTTCATTTAATTATATAGAAAAAAATATATGGAGCGGACTCTACATCACGAGTTCTGAGATCTGAGAAAATATATTTCAGTATGAAGTACCCATGCTAGTCGTGATTGACGGCAGTGGGTGACCAGGCACAATGGCGTGGCTGCAACGCGACGGTTGGTGGGTTCGAAAGCAGTCGAGGGAATGAAGTTATTTAATAATAAATATTTTCATTTCTTCGCTCTGGCACCAAAACAAAATCCCGGCGTTGAGTTCCGCCACTCATCACGCAATGCCTCGAAAAGTTCGGAGGAAAAATCACATGTTTATAGCTATAGTACCTTATAGTACTTATTATGTTTATTTTCAAAGCAAATACATATTGCACAAAATTTATGATTGTTGTCAATATTATTGAATTTTGAAAGGAAACGGTATTGTTGATTGCTATATTAAGCCTTACAACGTAATAAAAGTAATAACGAAAGATTTATGTCTATTTTATAACGTCCCATGAAATATAGTACTGGCAAACTTTAGTATGATTAATAAAATAATACTAACAGAACAAAGTGGAGAACGGAGTGTCTGAACTTTGGGTGCTTGGTCCCGCTATATGTGAGAGAAGTTTGAAGACTCGTGACGTAGTTGGAACTGAACTGATGATGTTGGGTTCAAATTATTCGGATATTAACCTTTGGGATCGGGATATTTTGGGATATTTTGTGTGTACATTGTCTGTCAATCACTCACTAACATAATATAGATTAAAAAAAAAATATAATTATAAATAAAAACAACACATACGTACAATTAGAGCGGAAAGCACCATCCCGATCAAGATTTAAATCGAATCGTAAATCCATCGCTCCAGAACGTTAGACGATAGTAATCGTCCAGGGTATCTAATTGGCACCGAGATTGGCGACGGCCTACCACCTGGTTATGGAGGATGGATACACTTGTTAGCGGTCGCTATAACTAGTTGGACTGGAGTGAGGACTGTTGATACATTGTTTTTTAGTAATGTGAACAGGAAATTGTTAGAACTTATATAGTAGTTTTAATTAATTGCTGTGAATTAGTTTATTGAGTTATCGAGGTACTATATAATATTTAATATCAGTTGATTTGAATAAATTCTTTGACAACATTGCTCGCAAAAACTCCGGAAAAAATAACAACTGAAAATTAACGACTAATATTTTATTATGAAGGGTATATTTAAGCTTAAGATATCATGAGATTGGAACATAAGTTATACATTATACAAAGATACTACAAAAATATATAGCGTATATAATGTAAATATATTCTACAGCGATTCTGAAATGTAGATGCCTGAAAATTTGGTCCTTTTCGCATCTGACCATAAATTTGGTAATATATGTGTGATATATGTGTGTGTGAACTGAACTCATAATAGCGTCGTAAGCTAGAACACTAGGCATTACGTTAAATGATTTTCCTTTGCTTTGTTAACTCTAATTCAAATTTTGATAACACTGTCAAATATACCAGTTCTGGATTCGATTCCAGCTCCAGAAGTCGGCGGAAAGTGGATTACGCAAGTGTCCTAATGGAAACGGAGTGTCTTAAAACTAGATTCCCAGGTAACTCTCTGCTTAAACTGCTATGTGTGTGAAGTTAATAAAATTACAATCTATTACATATTTATTTAATTAATTTACGGATAGAATTCTCTCTCATATTCACGAGACAACAAGTTTTATTATTTTTTATGTGATTTCACAACGATTTCACATCCACCATAAAGAAAATAATACATACGTATTGAAACATTCAATTAAGTTGAGTTAAATACTGAAATTTACTTCGGATCGCTTTTACTTAATAAAGCAACAGTAATAAGAGATTAACAGATACGATTGCTGTAATTTATGATTTTTCCTTTATTTTTCGAAATTTTTAGTGTAGAATTATAAACACGAAATAACTACCACATTGTAGCCGTAATTGTTAAATTTTTGATTGTAAAAGGTACAGTCCGAAGAAATATTACATATGGAGAATATTGTTTGACTTATTAATAGTCTTCTACAGTATTTGTTGACAGCAAAATATGAATGCATGATTTTTTTTTCTGCACGCTTTTAAGTTAAAATATAGTGTAAAGACACTCCTTTCCCCTATTCCCGTACAAAATGCGAAAAAGTGCGTATTGATTTCACATAGTGTAAAGAGGACAATTGTGCCTTCAGTTGAACGCTGCTTACTGAGCTACCACAGTTTCAAATACAAAAATAGATTCTATAACATTTTATACACAACCTTTATAACGTTTAATTAAGGCTTTAACTGTGGATAAATTACAATTTTCATTTAAAATACTACCAAATGATAATAAAATTATTAATCTAATTAGGCCAACAGTACCATCGTATAAGTAAGTGGGTTGATGATCGCGAGAGACATTCCTGCGTCTAGACTAGACTTAAACTTATCTGAAGCAGTAATGTCTTGTATAGAGCCCACGGTGGCGCAGTGGGCAAGTGTGTGACTGTACAAGTGATGGTTGTAGATTTGATAGCACACACACTCACTGTTATATATCAGATCCACCACTGCGTGCTCCATCCTCGTTCGTGCTCCAGCATCGTCACTTAGCACCAGGTGAGATTGCGGACAAATGCTTGCTATCTACAATGAAAAAAAAAGACAAAAGAATATTGTACTCAATGTCTTAGGTTAGCTAATTCCCAATGAGTACTTTTGAATAAATTATGAACCCTCAACTACCATATGGAATCCTATAGGAATGTTTTCTGAAAGTAAAAAATATAACATTAAGTTCACCACCATATATACACCCACCTCGCAATAGCTGACAATCTATAATTTTACATTTTATATTATGTTTACTTTTACATTTTTACTTAGATTCTAATATTATAAAGCTGAAAAGTTGATTGTGTTTAATACACTAATCTTAGGACTTACAGGTCCTGGTGGTAATCAAAAAATACCCGGTCAGAATTACTTGGAATATTTATTATGTCATACACAACTCTTAGGGGACTCAAGAGAGAAAACTAGTATAATATGAAGTCATAATGGTCGTTATAATACAAACAGGTACTGATTGTGATGACCGTATTGCCAATATCGATATTAAATTACATTGTAAAGGTAATTTTGAATCGACTATAAACTTAAAACCTCTTAGGTCGACTTGACGCCATTGAGGCGCAGTTAGTACGTCTCTTAGCACGGTGGTTGTGAATACAATTCTATTTAAATTGTTATTAAATAATTTTTATCGACGTCCCGCTTTATCCTAATATAACAGGATGGGTAGAGATAATTAAGTGATAACACTAGTGGAGTACATTTATGCTTTCTGCCCGAATTTGAGCCAGTGCGTATTGATTGGCGGAACTTAACGCTGCGTTTTGTCTTAACAAAACATGAATCCACAACCACGCGTTTACAGTTAGACTTTATTAAAAATGTATGGCGTATGTACGCCAAAAATATACTTACTTAATTAAAAATGTTATTCGATATTTATATTAACTTCACAATATTTTTACGAATGTCCAAATCGAATGTAAATAGCAATAAAATTTATGTTTAAGCCAAAATTTCTTAAGATGTAAAGCACCAATGTTTTCGTTTCATTAATATTATTAATAATTGTAATTAATAAACGATTTATTTTAATTGAAGTTGTATGTATGTATTGGTTATGGCGTAATCTCTCGAAAGTATTGAGAGCCAGTGTAAGTGGAGTAGGGCTTGAGCTTTACAATGTTGTAATGTGAGACTGTTGGTCTAGTGACAGGTTAAATGGTTTAGTGACTTAATTCTATTTTTTATTATTTTCAAAGTGTATTCCGTACTAAGTGAAATATTTTTTGAAAACTTACAAGAAATTGATCTAGAGAAATCTAACTTCGATATTTGCCAAGGGCACGGTTTGAGTCCCGCTACCTTAAAATTTTGCAAATATGTTTTCTAGAAAATTTAAATTTTTGAATACGGAGACCTAACTATAATTTTAAATCCTGATGGTTCTGAGTTCAATCCTCAATCGAGGAAATAATTATATTTACAGGTATAAATAAAAAATATATAATTTATATTTTTCTAACTTTCAACAAAGGTAAATTGCATCCGGAAATTGCATAAATATCTAAAGCATGAATATATCTACTTGCAGCGGATGTTTCACATAAAAAATGCAAATATTTCCGAAGTTAGTCCACTTTACTGGGCAGCATACCATTAGGCTGATATAACTTTAGGAAATATTTCTCGATTTTATATAAAAGAAAGACTGTTAGTACTGATTCATCACTTACATACTCGTATATTATATGTAGTTTTAGTGTTTATTATAATAAGAAATTTATATCCATAATTTCCGTTAAATATGTGAGTTAAACAGGAATGTGACATAGTATTCGTCCGTAATAAGGAAACCGAAAAAGCGCGAGCCGGGCTCGCCCACCGAGAGTTCCGTACAAATTTTGTCTTTTGTATTTTTTATTTTATAGATTTCATAATTTCAAAAGTAAGATATTAGATAAACATTATATGGAGAAATTAGAAAGTGGCGTGACCGATAAATGTACGTCATTAATTTAGTTAACGACTTTAACACGTCGATGGTTAACTTGTCACGTTTGAAATTTATACAAAACAACTGACAACAGTGCTACCGAATACATTTGCTTAATCGATAAAAGATGTTATTTTTATATATTAACTTAACCTTGCCTATAAATAAATTTAAAGTGTTTTGAAACCTGTAGATTATATATATATAGATTATATATTATATAGAATTTTGCCTGTAGATTACAATATTGTTAGTTTAAATAACTTTTTAGTTTTTTATTTACCTCTAAGTAGTAACTAGTAATGTATTACAAACATTTTTCTCCTTACATAAAAAAAAATATAATTATTATAAAACAAAATTAAGAATGAATTCAAGTCTATGGTTTTCAATTTAAATTTTTTTTCACTAAAATTGTGTTAATAGTGATTTATCTCAGGGTTGCTTTTGGTTCACCAAACCCATAAAATATCAAAAACTATAAACCTTATAACACTACGTTCCCTCCCCCGCCAAAATGTGGGAGAGTGTAAAATTATAAAAAATAAGCTCCATAAGGCCCCGAACGAGACTGGAACCCACAGTCATTGTAGTACGCAAATAAGTTATTATTAATCAACTGACGTCAGCCCTACTTTTTTCGCAAAACAAGTATCTTCGGATAAAATATGTGCTTTATCCTAGAATTGATTTAAAATCGTTAAATAAATCAATAACTAACGGGTTATTCGTGAATCTTACGTGGGATGGAGATTATATTGATTTACATAATAAATTCTCTATTGATTATAATTTGTGATATTTGATGTGGTCAATGGTCTTAGCTAGATGGAATGAATGTAAGTTTTACAGTGTTATTATTAAAATGAAAATATTTTATGGCAATTTTTTAATTTTATTATAATTCGATTCCCACTCGAGATGATGAAATAATAATTTTTTTACTCGCTCTGCTAACGAGGCGCGGCGTTGAGCTCCACCACCTAAAACACAATGTCTCAAGATGAATTCGGCGATAAGTGGGGAACGGCAATGTTTTAATGGAAATGGAGTATCTCATTGCTAGGTTCCCAGGTTTCCCCTGCCTATCTTGCTATGTGCGGGATAGCGTAAAGCTAAAAAAACATATTACTGACCTTGATTCCAAGCAGATGTAATATTTTCATGGTAGAAATACTCGTTCTCCTCTTCATCCGACCACAGAACACCTTCAATGCTTGACGTTATTCCACTTCCTTCTGGACCATCCACAATAGATCTTCTAGAAAGCTGATCATAACTTGGTGGCCTCGATAAAGAACATGTAGATATATCAGCGAGAGAAGACCGAAAATTCTTTACACTTCTACTATCTATAGGCCTGTAATATCTTAGGGAACGGGTGTCTTCGGACTTAATGGACCGTAATGATCGGCAGTCGTAATTAAGTCCATCATTTGTGATATCCCCTAAAGATATTTTGAAGTTATTAGATGAAATATCACCTAACGGTACTTCACATGATCGTCTTTTCATGCTGGTCTTTTGGGGGGTTTCCCCAGTGGCTTGCATGTGTCGACTCACACCTGCGCTGTGCAGGAATTCGTTAGAATTATACATTTTACTAAATAATGCTATAGGAACTCTTTTTTGACTACATTTGTATGGAATTACTCGTTCGTTCGTTATCTGAAACAAAAGAAATAACATTTAATATTTGGTTCATACACTTAGAATCATCGTTATCTCTTCCAACTTTGCGTAGCCTGCTAGGCCTATCAAGTTTGAAATTGGGAGATTTCCCCTAGGAAACCTCTCAATTTGCAGAGGGAGTTAGGGACACTACGCTTCCCACTTTATAGTGAAAGCCTACAAGCATTTCGTGCGAGTGGCGGTACTCAGCGCCGCACTTTGACTCGACTCCAGAGAGAATTTTTTCTTCGTATGGGAATCGAAACCACAACCAGTCGCGCTTACAGTCACATGATTACACATTTTGACTAAAGCAATTTAAAAAGAAACAGTGACATCTAGGGGAATAAAGTAACATTACATTGAAACGTCAGCAGTTCATGCAGCATTTGCTTGTGTATTCGTAGTTTTAGAAAAATACTGTAGATGGTGCTAGTAACAAGATTGTGCCAAAAATTAATACAGTTAATAAAATAATAATAATTTATGATGTTAAAAATAAAGTTAATTGTTTTAAGTAATAAAAACATATAATTATGATTTATATTAAATAATTTCTTCTATATGGACTATGTCTGTAATAAAGATTTATTATTATTATGTTTCTCTTTAACGATTCACGGGTTCAAAAGAACCCGGTCTTTTGGAAGGCTTGGGTACACAGGTCCAACATGTAGTCAAATGTTTTACTGTGACGCATCAGCCGGGATCCATTTCTGGGTAACCACCGGTTAATTCTTAGGAACTATGGAAAATGTGGAAATCTAAACTAGGACTATGGAATGGAATTTAGATGGACTAGCTACTAGGCTATTGAATGAGACTAACGGACGTCCGCCTTTACAAAAGTCTCAAATTGAATGGTTGGCGGACGGTGACTCGCCTGCCACTAGATGGGCGTAGTGCCTTGGGCGCAACATCGGCGTGGTCGGCTAAGGGTGTAGAGAGGTGTGCACCGGTTTCACCGCTGTTACGCAGATTGAGCATTTCCACCCTTTCGAGCATATAGCTCTTGTGCTCCACTCTGCCGGCCAATAAAGGCAAGCCAGAGGCGGGGGATAGATTACAATTCCCCTCCGGAGGTGTCAGGTCCGTGGGGTCGCCACTCCCCCACAGCTCGCCACAAGCTGCCCTGCGGCTTTATTATTATTATTACTTCAATGCCTTTGTGGCACAACAACGCAAGGTTGTGACTCTAAATACAACGGTTTTGAGTTCGGTTCCCTTTTCGAGAATGAATCGAACTAGGAAGGAATTGAATCTACAGCCACCGTCACACAGTCACACAGTTTGCCACCATGGCCCCTGGATTTCTTCATTATATGTATTAAGCTTTAAGATAAATGGTGAATTTTATTTAATTAATTTTGGTATTTAGTTTTTTGTTCTGGTATGCAGACCTAACGCTACGTTGAAATCGCTAGAAAATAGGGAACTAAGTGGATTAACACTAAGTTTCCTCTGCCTACCCTTCTATATAAGATATACTTACAGCGTGAAGCTAAAACAGAAAAAGAAAAAACAAAATATTTCCAACATAACACAATACACAAAAATAATTTCTAGTTAGAGGAAATTAAAAAGGAAATGGGCATGGCCTCTATCCCTTTGTATGGTATATTAGGTTAGGATCTTCAGCCAGGATATGATATAGCCGCGGGCAATTAACTTATTTTACTTTGTTTTGGTTCCTCTGAATCTCTATAGGTCGCTTATTGCTTAGATATTAGATATGTATTTATTAGATGTTTGAATAAATAATACATAGAATCGAATTTATATACTCCTTTTCTCCACTTTTCGCTAAAGTCTGAAGTGGTGGAAGTCGACAATATCGACAGAAAGAAGGTCATGAAGTTTCTTAGCGCTAGGTACCTTCTGCCTATCCTAATCCTGTAATGTGGGAAAAAGCGTGCAGCTGGTTTTTTTAATAAGTTGGATTGCTGTAGCCTTATAAGAATTATGAAGTTCTTATATGAAATTCCAATATCTTTTTGAATTATAGTTGTTTCTTTTTGAAATAAAATATAAATAATAAAAACATTGTTATTTAAGAGGAAAACATTATGCTTAAACTTTAAATATGCATGCTTTGCGCTTAAGACTCCAAGAATCTCTTTTATACCAATTGAATGTAAGATAACTATGAAGCCTTAGAAAATTTATAGACCGCAAAAAGTTATATTAAAATTACGTTATATTTTCTTACAATAAAAAATTGGAGTAAGCTTATAAAAATACAGGTGATTTTTTAGAGGCCAATGGTAGCGCGGGGGCATAAGTTGCGCGAATGGTAACGAGGTAAAGCAATCAAAGAACTAAAAACAATATACGAACTTATATCTTTGTAAAATCTTATATTTAATTAAATTTTCCAAAGTATAATTCAAAGGGAACCCTGAAGTGGAATAATCTGTACACGTGTATGGGCTTAGTTACGCTGCTACTTACAAAGTGAGATGCTTACTGATTTAGGCAAACAGATTAAGTATCAAAGTTAAGAGATGTAAAGTGTTATGCGTAATCTGATATTGTACTCGATGGAAATTTCGCTGTTCTAGTGTAGTTGAGTATTAGAGATGGTTCTGGGTTTAATTTTTATTTCTTTAAGTGTTTTTTGTGATAATATCTTGATCAACGACTCCACGGACGAAAAACGGTCACTCATTTTCAGGTTCCGTCTGAGCGAGAGTGAGAGGGCGACACAGGCGAGAGAGAGGCACGATATATACGAGGCACGAGCAATTAGGCAAAAAAAAAATTGAATTAATAAATAAATATCTAAAAAAATTGTAATTTTCAATTACTTTGTGTTTTTCAACTTTCTTTGTATATACTAAATTCCTTATATGACAATAATTCCAGTCAATTCATAAGACGATGCAAATGTCATAAATGTTTTCTTATAACGATCTCTACTTTAGGCCCTAGGAATGTAAACTAATTCAAAACCTACTGGTAAAAACTGTACTACAGCTAAAGTAAAAAAAATAGACAATAAAATCTTTTATTAGCCTAAACAAAGTCCTCAGCCAACGATACAAAATAACGGGAAACTCAACTCATATAAGTCACTACCATGACATTTCAACTTCAGCAATTCTGCAAGTGACCGCTCGCTGTTCAAATTGCTTGCAGTAATTTGCAAAGTTGCATAATTACCGCGATTGTCGACCGAAAGAGGAGTATTTAGACCGAATGGAGTTAGGATCATATTAGTTGGTGGCTTAATTGGGGCAGAAACTATGTTTATATTATAACTATTTGTAGACCGCAATTCTACTTCTGTGAAATACAAAATAAGCCTAATGGGAGTGTCTTAGTATTAAGGTTCCTAGGATCCCTCTGCCAACGCTGTTTTGTATTTTTATTTTTATTTGGGATATAGCTTGAAGCTAGAAAAAGTAAAACTTCGTTTATTCTAATTTCTGTAGGAATTTCACTACACTCGACAAAGACTCTATATGACAAATTTCAACGTAGTAGTATGCCAGGTAGATGCACTTGGTCTACTAGTCACTCAGCAAAAGTTAAGGCTTTGTTTCTGGAAACCTAGTATTAAGATATTCCGTTCCCATTATGACCCTTTCGTTTGGCGGGATGATCATCGTGATCATGCAGCAAAATTATCTATATAGCCTTACATATATAGGTATATAGGTACCTGTATACCGAGATATATAAGGTGCAAAAACATCACATATTATTTTTCAAGCATAAATTTTATAAATTTTTCATACATTTTAAACCCACAGATCACAGTCAACACGTTGCGTCAAATAAAATATATATTTAGTACAAATCGCGAATATCAATGTCAGAAGTGCCACATACAAAATGTTCGAGTGAATTTGTCCAGCTGACGGAGTTTTGGAACTAATGGCGGCCACAATTTAAACTGAAACTCCCGGGGAATACCCTTGATAATTGTCGCTTGCATTGGCTGTGAAATTTTTATATTTTCACTACATTTTTGGGTTGGGCTTGAATTTGAAGCTACGAAATATCTATAAATATTTATGTGATCATATTGCGATAGCAGATTTACGTGTAGATTTCTCTGTACAAATATTTTTACATTTTTTCATTTTTAATCTGTGGAATTGTAGCGCGTGTGTACTCGTATATTCACATGAATATTATACATCGACCTGACGTTTTGACAGTACACACATGCGATTGTAAGTGCGACAACGGGTGCGGGTTCGAAGTTATTCCAACAAGTACTATAAACATAAGATATTCACTTGGAAAATATAAAAAACAAGCTAAAAAAGCTATTCAAAGAACTATGAAAGTTCATAACGAAAACAAAGTTGTGCAGAAAGCTTCGCGAGCATTGTTAAATCTGACAATCGTGGTAATTAGCCGGCTTAGTAATTACAACAACTAAAATAGCGGTCAGTTACAGCTAGGGAGTTCAGAATGGCTTTAAATTTTGTTGATACAGTGTGTCCACTATGTAAGTGTATGGGAAAATGTTTTTTTATATTGTGTATTTTTTATGTTTAAGGTAATAAGTTGAAGCCATCACGGCGGAGACGCATATGAATGTTACTGTAATGTGACGGAAGTACACAGAGGGAACCTAGTGTTAAAACACTCCGTTCCCTAACTATCGGCAAATTCTGCGGGCATTGCGTGTTGAGGACTGGAATTCAGCGTAGTGCTTTGCCTAGAAACCGGAACGAAAAAATAAAATTTTACCCATATATTAAATTTCCTAGAATTGAACCTCCAACCAGTCGCATTTACAGTCACACGCTTCTTCTTTGCGCCGCGACTGGCCCCCAAATTTCCATTATAATATTTTTTAATTTTATTATAGTTTTATTCAACTTGCACTTCACACTCAATAAAGTTTACAACTTTAGAGCAGAGTCTATAATGACAATGGAGTTTTAATATCTAAGATGCAATAGCTAACAAAGTCTTTGAGACTTTAAAATTCTTTCTAGAATAATCTAAAAGCTTCTTTGTCGCCAAATGGAAAATTTATTTTAAGTTTAATGAATAGAAACTATAATGTAGATAAGACGAGATAAAATGAATTCTGAAACTGATAGAAACTTCTGTGAATTTAAATTATAGTATGTATGGAATTGGTTTAGAACTTCATATAATTGAATTTTTTGGAACATTTCAATCATAGTTTTTTTAAATAAGTGTAAAGAAATTTGTGTATAAAATTTTTACAAATGTAAAAGTTAAATCTAAGAAACATGTGCTCGTAGAAAACGAAAAGCCTAATAGAAAAAATAAATCCATTTTCCTTATCTGGTTTTTTTTGCTTAAGTTATGGATTTATATCGTGTATATACACATTTTCTACTCATATTTAAAATTAAGACTAATTTGATATATTTAAGCAAAATTACATTGGTTTGTGGTACAAAAATTATTTCATTTCATATTTAAAATATGTAAATCGACTTTAGTAATTAAAAGAATAACTATTTTGCAAGCTGTACCAGCATATTGTTGTATTATTTATCTACAATACTACTAGTTTTATTTTCACATTGCATCTTAGCACTATCGAGTTAATATAACGCTTATATTTAACAATAAAAATATTCTTTCATATTGCAACGTAACGAACGTATTAATTGCTACGGCGTAGCAGTTTTGTAATTGGTAAAAAAAACTATCTAACTGTAACGAATCTAGGTAATGGAATAATAAAAAAATAAAAACCGGAAAAATCCCACATATATGAAATATGTATATTTAAAAAAAAAAAAGCGAAACAAAAAAAGCACCAAAATGTATATATTTGCACTCACCTTTTGTTACATTTTTACGTGGAAACTCTAAAATTCGTTTGTATAGGACTGATTGTGCCCCGCTGCAATGATCAAAGCGGGTGTATGGCGTGCGGGTCGGGCGACGTCAAAGCTACGGACACTAATTACGACGCTTATGTTGCCTCGACCACGTGAATTTGAGTATATTACATTCATGATTACATGTTATATATAAAATATACATATTTTTATTAGATTCACGGTGAATCCCGTAATGACAGTATAGGCAGAGGGGACCTGGTAACCTACTGTTAAGACATTCCGTTGTTCATTAAGACTTTCCGCCGAATCCTTGAGACATTGTATGTTGAGTGGTGGATCTCAACGCCGCGCTTTGCCCCGTTACCAAAGCGACGAAATGAAAATATTAATTACCATTGATTATCGAGTGGAAATTAAACCCACGACCACCGCGTTGTAACACCTCAGGTGCCTTAGGTAGGAATCGAGCTGGAGTTAGAAATACCTAATAAATTAAATACAAGCGAACCAAATAATGAAGTACGCTTCGAAAACTTTTGGGGCAACGCCCTAACTTATTGTCGGACATAAATTACACCAACTTTTGACGATAAATACTACTGACTTGAGATTTAAATAACTTAGAAGAGACAAATGTCGAAAAAAAATACACAGAAAATTCATCATTTCGGTTTAAAAATTGTCATAACAATGGATTTTTTAATACATTTTCCATATACAGGCATCAATGAGTTACAGTTTTATTATATGTATAGATATACAAATTAATGATTTTCTGTTGATTGTTTTTGATATAAGTATTTAAGAAATTATTTGCTGAAGAAAATATTCCTTACAACATCTTCTTCACTGTGAGAACTGTAAAGTGCAGGCTGCATTTATTAAAATTGTAATTTTTAAAAGATTAATGTTGTACAGAGACGGGTTGTAATTGATCTTTTTAGGGTTCTGTACCTCAAAAAGTCGTGTGGATCAAGCTCAATTAATATGAAATATGCAGATCTATTGTCTTTTGAGGCATAAAAAATCTAGTTTTTAAGTTAACACAATGAAAAGATGCGAGCATTTCTACATAGATTTTGTATGAAATTCGCCATGTAATCAAAACCTATAGGATATTTCCCGTCTTCTTACCCTCTGCTGTGTTGTGTTTTATAAGATATACCTACCTCTTGACTTACAATTAAATGTTTACTCAAAAAAAAAATGTTTTTTTACTATAATATTATCTGGACATCTCCAGTATCATTCTAGATCATTGATATATTATTGTGTACAGCAAACAGTCGACAAAGCCGAAGTGTGAACGTGGAGGCACGAATTAAACTTTTCAAAGTATTATAAAATGAGTGCGGATTAGAGACCGTAAATATTGAGAGTAGGTAAGTCATAAAGCTGACTTATTCTTTATGCATATATTTTTAGAATTTATTATGTAAAATTGTGGAACGCAGTGTCCTAACACTAGGTTCTCTCTGCCGACCATGCTGTGACCAAGATACAGCGTGAAGCTGATTTGATTTTGACTTGATTTGTTTGAACAGATAGATAAGAACCGCGGCGATAAATAAGGCTTTCGATTAAAAAAGCCACATTTGTATATATCAGAATCTTTAATTTAGGAGCTACAGTGGCACATACAAACACAGAGAAGTAAAAGAAGAAAGATATTATAAGTCGAACTTATATTCTTTTGCGTCAGGAGCTACAAACAAATATATTATATAAATAGATGAAACAAAAATATTCCCATATTATATAACAATGGTACCTACTCCCGATATTAACGCCCATCTCATAAATATATTCAGATCTTAAGAAACTGGCGTTTCATTAAAATTTTCGTGACACATTCTCTCGAAGGTGTTAAGTGCTTCTGTATTATTCATCGGGGCTTTTACCTTTGTCTGTCTCTTACAAAGACGCGCTCCCAGCCGAATGCCAATTCGGTTATTTTTCTATTGATTTCTAAATGTAGGTTTCGAAGTGTCTACCTAGGCTATGTTTGTATTCACAACCGTGAGAATGAAAACATGAAGATTGTGGGTTCAATTTCCACTCGAGGGTATTGAAATATTTGATGTGCTGCCCTTCTTTGTGCGAAGTACAGCGTGAAGGAAAAATAAATCAAAAAATAAAATGTTAATTCACTCTTTAAAAATGTTGGTATCTGACTATAAAGGCAATGATCATAGGATTACTCTCAAATTAAGGTAACAAATGATTATATTTATATTATTTTTATCTTATTCTAGTGGAAAATAGTGGCGTTAGGTTCCGCTACTCAATTCATAGTGTACATATCATTTTGTGACCCTTACACTGTATGAGAAAAATGTATGAGGCTATAAAACATCTATGGCCATACCTACCTATTCACTTAGACAGAAGTATAATCTGAAAATTTTGTCATAGTTATTGCCTTAATATTGTAAGTCTAAAAAAAGTGTCGCATCGCTGTTTTCCCTGCATATTTGTTATAAATAAAGTATATGCTAAGTTGCGTAACTTAATCATTAAGAAAAGAAACATATTTCTATGAATAAATTAAATTAATTAATTAAACCCGCAACGATCTTTTAATATACAGTGAACATACAAACTATTGTAATTCTTTGTCTAAATTTTGAAGCCACGCTGCCTATTGATGAGAAGTACTAGCGGGTGAGTTTGTCGAACGTAGATTGCTGTTTAATATTTAAAGTCACTCCGGTGCACTCTATCAGCACAATGTAACTAACAAAATTCATATTTTCTGAGGAAATAACGTAAGTAAAATGTAGTTTCCTTTTATCACCTATATCAGTTTGTATATCTATCTACCCACTCCCTGTATATATATAAACTAGCACTAAAGTATACTTAATATGAATAGTAGTCCAAAAAGCTGGTCTACTTTACGCAAGACAAATTGCACTAACATTTTTATCTCCCGCCACATAATATCTGTTTAAATGAGCATATTTTTAAGCATGCTGGACGCAAATGGCGAAGGAAGCGAAAAAAATTTAAGTCTTACTTCACTCTACTAGTTAATCTCAAAAGCACGGTCTATCTCCATCTTTTTCGCTTCATTCTCAAGCTTTTAACGGGTCGGGATAAATCAAGATTTTTAAAATGTTTCCAAGCTGAAGGATGCTATAAATTCCTTAATATACCATTTGGACTTAGAGTTTCTCGTGTATTTAGGTTTGTGTATTTTTAAAAGTTGTTTTTGGCATGAGTGCGAGGTTTCGTATTAGGTAATTTTGCGTGAAACTTAAAAAACAAACAGATAAATCTTTAGTTACTCTAATTTTTGTATTTTTATTTATATCTTCAAATATTCCATAACAGTGTCTACCTGCACGCGCGATGATGGTGGCTACGATTCACAATTGGGATATCTTACATAAAACGGAGTGTCTTAACAGTATGTTCCCATGTTGTTAACAGTCTATGTTTTCTACTTAGATACAGCGTAAAACTAAAAATAAATAAATAGACCTCAATAAACCCCAAAGTACATTTACGACCATATTTGTTACATAGAGTAATGATTTCCGGACCAATGCATTTTTTTTGTCCACAATGGCCGATATACTTCTGCCTACAATGGCACTAAGGCCTAATAATATTAAAACATTACAAATTAATAATCTTACCACCATAATTAAAGCTGTTTTCCTTGCGATAGAACTTTAAGTCAACATATACAACAGGAATCCACATTTAACCCAAGGATAGGCGTTTATTGCTTTAAATTTCACATTGGCAAGCAAATTGTTGGCATACTTCGGTTGTCGCATGTACAGAATTCTGTGAAAGATTTCGGAATTCCGTTACACTTAGCAGTTTATACTTGAGGAATATTTTGAAGTTTACATAATTATGGTTTTCTTGGGTATTCTTGCCTTTAATAGTTGTGAAAATATGTGAATTTCAGGCGCGTCTTGGTGAAGGGTACAGTTTTAAAATTATAGTTGTTTAGATGTTTACATAAGGTTAGTATATATGTTTAGATAACTATTTTCTTTTTAATATATCTATAAGCGCCACATTTATTGGTCCCATCTTTTGGGGTGTTTTAATCTTGATGATTGGTGGAGCTTTTGGTGTTGCATGTTGGGTGGCAGAACTGAAAGCTGCCCAAACCTTTACAGCCAGACGCTGTCATATAACGCCACAAGTGGGATTTAAGCCTGCAACCATCATCAAGAGATGAATATCACGATACTGTCACTTATATGTAGTATTACATCTCGCAGTTAAAATCTAACATCTATATTTAAGGCATACTTCTGACGCAGTTAGATATCGAGCGGTAATAGAGTTGGCTCGTCAGGCTCCTGGCGAGTAATGATCAATTTAACCAATACATTCAAACGATTTCCACAAAATATTAAGTCGTGTAAGTTAATATTTTATTTACTGTATTTCTAGTTCAAAAAGTAGTTGTAAGTGGTACTAATTTGTTTGATTTGATCAGCCGTCGTCAAAGAGTGACGTAGTGTCTCATCATGAGGAGTCTGTCAGTTCTTTTGCTACCCACGACAAAGCCCAAAAACAGTTGGTTAACCGAAATCACTTTATTCTTCAAACTTCGTCAATTTTACAACATTCTGAATCGAACTAATTAAAAAGGATAGGGTGTTGAAGTTCTCCACTCAACACGCAATATCTCAAAAATTACGCAATATCTCGAAAAGTAGGAAACGAAGTGTCTCAACACTAGGAAAACTTTGGCTACCCGGTGTACTATTCCTGCCAAATAATAAATTACTCATGTATATCCTCCTCCTTTTTAATTTCCAATAAGGAATTTAATATTCGTCCTTTACACAAAGCAAAGTCTCATTATTTCGTTTCACTTATAAGCTTATATCACAAAAGGTACCTTAATTGTTGTTTGTACGCAGACTGTACTGTTTTATTAAAACAAATATTATATAAAAGACATTGTGAGCCAAAAAGGTTAATTACGTTTCATAAATTAAACTTTAGCTAATTTACTTTTAATGAGAAGATAATAAAATATGTTTGTTTTTATAATATTTAATTTAGGTAAGGGTAGTAAAGTTCAATGGCCACAGGCATCCCGTTCTCGTAAGAATTTTAGGGGAGCTCCCTGTAGGTTCCCTACATACATTGCTATACTCTGTTTGTTAGTCCTATAGTTGGTTATAGAACCTATAACCATTACTCCAACTGAGCAACATGAGCTATTCAATCATCATCATCGTTTTAATACCAAATATTTATGATAAAACAGCGTAGTCCCTCGATGCCTTCAAGCAAATATTTGGGCGGTCCGGAATGAAAGAATTTTAATACTGTATATCACAACGTCAACTCTAATTTGTTCGACTGTCGACCAGCTATTTGTTGCGTTTTAATATATCTTCTATTTTGGGTACTTTTTTCTGTGAAGTATTTTATATACTCGTAATATACTGTGTGTAATATGTTTATTGTCCTTTTAAGTTAGTTGTATGATACTATAAAATATATTTTAATATATTCTTATATAGGCAAATAAGATATTCGGCGTATTAATCAATATTATTAATACGAATTTTTTAAATGATTTTTGTTACTGTAGGATAGGACATTATGGCGCAGAAGAATAGGATCGGAATGTAAATGTAATAGTGGTAGTAATGGGTTGGGCTCAAACTAAGATAAATAAATTAGTTTCATTATAGCTATCCGGGAAGTTAAGTGTGGTGTTGAGCTTAGCTGAATTCAACGCGTAAAGTCTATATCGAGTTCAGTCGGAAACCAAAGAACTGATGTCTTTTAACTCTAGGTTCCCTATGCCTACCCTGCTGTATGTAATTAAGCGTCAAGTTAAAAAAAAAATAAAGTGATTAGCTAGTGCTAAGCCATTTCCCTAAAAAAAACACATCCCTATAGATAATGTCTAAAAACTCTTACAAAAATATATTCGAACTCTAATTTCTTCGACTGTCGACCAGCTATATTGGTTTTAATATCTTCTCTATCTATTTTGGGTAATTTTTTCTGTGAAGTATTTTATATACTCGTAATATACTGTGTGTAATATGTTTATTGTTATTTTAAGTTAGTTGTATGATACTAACTCAATTAATTTTATTTTATTAAAACCTAACTTCCTATAACAAAGCATATAATATAATACTAAAACATCTATAAAACAGAAACGGAAATAAGCAACTTATCGAAATATTTTATTTGTAATTCTAGTACAGTTGATTTTTCCACTCGAATGAAAGTTGATTTTTAATGTTATTTGTTCGAGAGAATTATGCGAAGGAAGCATCGGGCGTGATGGAGAGACTGTCAGAGGCATTACCGAGGCGAATCAATTTCAACGCCCCTACCATGTTTGGGCATGGTTGGAAATAAATAAAACGTCATGTGTAATCGTATTTTTAACCTCCGACGCAAAAGGAGGGGTGTTATAAGTTGGATATGTCTGTGTGTCTGTCTGTGACTCTGTAACTCCTGAATTAATGTACCGATTTGAGTGCCGTTTTTTTTATCGAAAGAATTGTTAATCGTGGTGGTTTTTAGCTATGTTTTATAAAAAATGGATTAGTAGCTTAAAGGCTGCGGGCTAAGGGTTTTTTAATTAAAAATTTGTTACTTCTTAAACTGCATCGCATAGGGGAATTTGTTCTAGGTTTCTTCGTATTAAAAACCGATGATTAAATAATTGTCTGTTTTTGTTTCAACTGTTTTTTGGTAGGTTTTGAGATCGGAAAAAAAATCATAAGAGAAAATTATATAATATATTATTATAAAAATAATATATTATTTTAAATATTTGTTTTATCTAGTTAAGAAAGGTAATTAATTAATTATATTTCACATAACACGCCGGCTTGTCGAAAATACTAAAAATACATGAAGAAAAACACATTTAAAAAACAGTGAACCGTTTCTTAAGCAAAAGTGCAAAATGACCTCGTAGCCGAAATTAATATATATTCAATTAATTTAGAGGAGAAATTCCTTGCTTTAACAATATTAAAAAAATCTCTAACTCTTAATTATCGCATCCCGTAATTATAGTAGAGTAATATTTCTAATTTTTTTATTCAACATTCAAACTTATAAGGTAGTGTGGTTTTCATTTATTATTCGAGTCTTCGAGTATTGATAGTAGTTCTGTTGGAAGATGGGTATTATCGACAAATAATTTCCTATTACGGGCACACACTAAGCCGTCTCTTCAATTTTACAAAACAAACATCATATTGTGACTTCATTGAATTCGTAGATGCAGTTTCTATTTGCAATAGGTAATATTTCATATATTTATGTTTCTCTTCCTCTGGTTATATTAAGTGCGGCGTTGGGTTGCGTGATCAAATATGAAATATCATTTAATTAGACGAATAGATAAAATTTATGCATAAAATTTTAAAATATTAGGGCTGGTATTATTACTAAAAAATAATTATAATGTAGAAAGTATGTAGAAGTTTTAATATAATGTATTCTACATTGAAACACAATGAACATTTTTATAAAATATATTAGATTTTCATATAATAATATTTTTTCTTTCTCATATCATCGTTTATAAAAAGAAAATAAAATACAATAAAACGAAGCTTTTTAAATGAGGCAATATTAAATGATAATATAAGGGCGTAGGGGCACAAGCGTGCACCTGAAAACGCGATGACTGTGGGTTTGATTCCTACTCGGGGAAATTAATTATTCAATATTTTCATTTTCTTGGTTCTGGTCTCACAATCTGTCGCTAGTCGGCACGACTGGCCTCTGTTTCTACTCTATTACGACTATTGGATAATCTATTTATCGAGGAAGGCTAGATTGTGATATCACTTCATTTAATTCGGTGTAACCCATTCTACCTGTCAGTAACCTCAGACACTTAGAGCCGCAGGTAGGCACAATAGTGATAATAACATAAAGTCAACTTCACGCTGTATCCCGCACACAGCAGAGTAGGCAAAGGGAACCTAGTGTTAAGACACTCCTTTCCCCACATGATAACATATACGTAAATATAAATAGTAAGCTGTATTTGTTCCAAAGCTTTTGTTACAGCAGGATTATGGAGAAGAATGCTTATATTATGTACGTATTTCATATATGTAATAATAGAACATCGCCTTTCAATTTCTAGGGTTTTACATAATGAAAACTATTTATAGTAGCAAGCAGTTTATGTTTGTCTTTTGTTATTATTACATATATATAGTCCAACAGAAACTTTAGGGAAAATTGATTATTTTGTATCATTTTTTGGTTATTCAATAAAAAGAAGAATACTTAAAAATAGTATATAATGAATATATGCTAAATACTTAAGCTTGTAAGAATTTTGGCGTAGCTTGATAAGACCATATAGGTTTAGTGGCCGATTTTTAAGAGGCACAGCTTCAAATTTATTCAAATTTCTAAAAAGAATTTATTTTTCCTAACTTACTTTATTAAATGTGGAATAACACTTAAAAACAGTACAAATGCATTTAAAACTTATACGTAACAATGTCTATCGCCATTGAGCTTACGGTTTGTAGAAACGTCCCTTGTCAACAAGTTGAAATCCTCGTCGAGGAGCTTGTTACGTGTTTCGTACTACGCGAACTATAGAGAGCAAAAATAACTAAATCTTCTTTGCGTTCGTGTATCTACAAGCTAGAACTAAGGTAAAACATTTAAGCATTTATTTTGAATAGTAATAATGGCATGTATATATATTTTTAACTCGCTTATAGCCCTAGACACACCATAGCCAGGGAGAACTTAGTTTTTAGACACTCTCTTCTTAAATCGAAATCTTATTACTAGAGAGCAGAAAAATATTAGATAATAATTTTATTTAGTGGAAATCGAATCCGTTACCGTCGAGTTCGTCAAGCCATAACGTCTACACCGACGGTATGGTCGCTATGTTATGTGACCCCATTCTCCTTTTTTCCAAACCATTCACTATTTTCGTACTGTGTCTTATGTGTAATAAAGAACATAACAATAAATACTCCAATATTTTGAAATAACTTCCATAACTGAAAGTTCTATTTTTTCAGGTTTTCTCTGTATCCCGCATATAGCAGGGTAGGCAGAGAGTACCTAGTGTTAAGACGCTCCGTTCTTTCCACCAAATTTTAAGGCATTACGTGTTGAGTGTTGGAATTCAACGCCGCGCTCTTGCCTTGGCACCAGAGCGAAGAAATGAAAATATTTGGTATGATTCTTTGATTATGGCGTTTCGAGCATACCATTTGGGCACATATATGAAAATATTTATTCTTATGATATTTCTAGTTTCTGTATGTAACTGTCTAATTCCTGCTATAATAATTTTATTTTTACATTAAATCTATAAATTTTACTTGCTGGAGAACTTAAAGTTATTCAAAGACTAAGGAAATGAAAAAGGAAATTACTTTTCGACTTGTGAATAATAAATTCTAATGTACTTTTTGATGATATTTATTACAATCTTTACAGAAATTAATATTTTATTATGAAAATCAGATCCGACAAAAATATCTTATTTTCATTATCATTATATTTACTAAGTATAAGGAAAATCCTCTGTATGAAATTGAGATAAGTTCAATGAATGCTTATGTTTTTGTATGAAAATATACACATTGTAATATTCATTATTAATTTAATATATTATAATTATTTTAATTAATGTAAATAATTAAAAACTTGTTATTAAAATATGAGTTTATAAATTAAAATTAGCTTTTCGCTCCATACCGTATATAGTAGGATAGGCAAAGGGAATTAAGTGTAAAGACACTCCATTCTCCAATTTCCGTCGAATTTTTCAAGGTATTGCGTGTTGAGTAGCGGTCGGATGTGAGGCGGCCACGACGTCCATCAGTTCATAAAATATATTTCAAAATTATTGAATTAGCAGCAACCTTTAACCAACGATTATTAATAAATTACCATCGTTTGATAATGTATATCCAATTAGTAAAAAAAAAATGTCAAAAAAGTAAGAAAAAGCGGAAGGTTGGTAAAACATCTGTACGAATTGGGGTAATTGCCACGTGCTCGTCACGTGACGTCACACGGGGTGTGATTTTTTACCACTTCTTACCGCGGTAATTGATTCTACCTCTGTTATTCTTTTTAGTTCCGTTCCTTAGATTAAAAATAACAACACCAATTATTAAGTCAAACTTACAATATGAATGAAGGAAAAATTAAATGAATAACTATACCTTTAAGGCTACCAGGTGAGGATTTTTCTTACAAAAATCTATAAAAGGCTACAAATCTGAGCTCGAGACGCAATGAATCATAGTTATCTAACGCCCTTCGCTGGCTATTTGCGTCCGTATATTTTTGGAACGGAAACCGTCTATCCATTTGCAGGGGGTCTGAGGGCGTTGCTCTAACGTTTAGAAGCGGTTCCGACTAAATATTTGTCATATTTTGTATGTATGTTTGTATGTATGTATGTATGTATGTTTGTTTGTTATGTGATTTCTAGTAAACATAAGTGTGTGACTGTAAACGAAACGGTTGTGGGTTCGATTCGCATTCGAGGAAATTATATTTTTATTTATTTCCTCTGATACTGAGGCAAATCGCGGCTTTGAGTTCCATTACATAATACGCAATGACTCAAGAACCTCGCACTAGGTCTCTGTTTCTTCTGCCTACCTTGCTATGTTCGGGATACAGCGTCAAGCTAAAACATAACAATCAAATAAAAATAAATTTTGTTGTGTGCCATTTGGTTGTGAATTTTGAAAAAACAGAATTTCTCTAAAATTGAAAACCGAATCGAATTCAAAATTTATTTTTGTATTGTCGGATACTTAAAATGTGTCATATAAATAAATCTTAGTTATTTCCATTTGAACAAGCGGGCGAAGCCGCATACAAAAGCTAGTATATTATAAGTTAAATATAAACAAAAATGATATGACTGTATTGAATATCCTATCAAAATATTTCAAGTCATTTCTCCCCCTCTATTCCTAAGACCATAATTCCTATAATCCCGTAATCTAAATAGCTTTCCCTAGATGTTGATTTAGAATTTTTTATCTACCGATTGAAGTAAAATAATTAATACGTCTAACCAAGCAATCAGTTAGCGGGTATTCAATTCGATTCCAATTTGAAATACTGATCTAATTTGCGTGAGTAAATGAAGGGAAGCGCGGCGGCGCCGCTTCCGCCGACTTCACTGGGCTCTGTTATATCTAACACCGTTTTAATATTTACGTTATACGTTAATCTTGGTAATATTTGTGTTGAACATTTAAAACAATATATATTTCATATATTTCATTAATGAATTTATTGACTAATTACCATAACTTATGATGTAAGCCTCCTTACAGATCCTTTTTGGAGAATGCTTGTATTTTTGAGATATTTCATTATTTTCGGGTCGATTTATCGATTCATATTAATTAAAATAAATAAAAGAATACACCAGCTACAAATGCCCAGCGTACGCTCGGAGATATAAATTATATAAGGCTCAATTCGAGTGGCTTACTAGTTACCTCTGAAGGTTTACTTTATTCAGGTCCTATCTTCATCATCAGATTAAGTTGATGATACTTTATTCTTGTATTGCCATAATGATACAATTATTATTTGTAATCTCCTTGCGGATCAAATTCAGTTACTTAGATATAATGTCAAAGATAGACAAATTTTAGTCACTCTTAAACTAAATATGTTATAACAGACTAAAAACTAAATATATAAAATGGATGTATGTGTAGGACATGTACGTATAAGTAAATACCATATTAATATTGTTCCGGCACTAAGCGGACGTTGATGTCACAGCGGAAGAGACTGCAATGACAATTACTTCATATTTATATTAGAGGAATGGTCGGTTTGGTCGTTTGTTTGCTACTCTCAGTTTACTGTTATATGCTTACTTTACTTAAATAAAGAGACTCTCAGCAAAGAAACTTAAAAGTTTTGACGGAAATACTTTTTATGAGATATGAGTACATTTTAACTTAAAGAATAATACAAGTTTCATCAAAATCGGTTTAGAAGTTTTTGAGGTAAGCGATATCCATGCATTTCAACAATGGTTGTCTAAAATAAGTAAAAATACTTATAAAAGTACAGTAAATCTATGAAAGTTAGATATAAAAATAAATAAAAATGATTAGAGAAAATTTAAACTGGTGTAGCACCAAGTCAATCTGTCGCTCGGTATGCAATCAAATTTTCCCGTTTAAGCCACTGCAAATATTTTTTTCATTTGAATATAAACTTTTTACGGCCGCCTTTTTCTTTAAGCTCAAATATTTTAAAATAACTTTTTAATCACATATATATTTGTTTCTCCATAATAAATTTTGTGAAATTTGTATATTCATAATAAATAAAATAGGCATTAAAAAAGAATTTAATTGTGTAGGGGCGACAGTAAATGCGATGATTGTGGGTCATATGCAGATTAATTAATTATTTTCATTTCCTCGATCTGGTACAAACTGCAATGCTGAGTCACGCCACGTAATAATTTGAATTTCGGCGAAAGGTAGAGAACGGAGTGTGTAGGCTCTCTATCTATTATGATATAACCCTATGAAGAATAAGCAAATTTTTAAAGTATTATTCCATGTAGGGTACGTTCCATGTGCACTAGGATGCAAGATGAAGCATGAAGCTAAAATTTTCAATGTTATTATAATACGCATTCCATTTGCGAAAACTTAAAAGAATACATTTCACACCAAAATAAAGAAAGCCCATTGTTAAGATATACTTTTGAAACAATTTAACTTTTTTAAAAAAACGGAGCATCTGATAATAACAGTTCTTACCGAGTTTGGGAACAAACAAAAGGATCTTTTATCTCATTTTGCAATCGGAACGAGTACGAAAAGCCTTTGAGGAGTGAAAGGTCGCCAAATGCATGTAAATCGTGGCATTTGTGTTCGAATGCTGTTGGAATCACAAATGTAGAGAAAAATAAAAAAAAAGCTTCGAAGTCAAATAATTGCATTATTATTAAGTTCATTCCGAACAAATTAGAACATAACCTTTGATTTTCGTGTTTCCATACTTGCTGTGTGGCGGACGGAACGATTTTTTTAGGTACTTCTACAGGATAGGCAACCCTGCATATGCAGGAAAACAGCGTGAAGCTAATAATGAGTGCCGTTTCAGTTTCATGTATGTCTTGCGTGTTGTAGGGTAGGTAGGTGGAATCTTGTGTTAATACCTTTCATTTCACTGTACTGTTTTGAACGTTCGAGACATCTTTACCTTTTAAATGGCGAAACTAAAAATGGTTAAATTAAAATATTTTAAATTAATTTTATGCTTATTAATAAGTTAAAACATACCTTTGCTTTTGGATTTAATATCTGAAACAAAAAAATCAATACATAATAAAACCAATGTAAAATAATTTTTCAAAATCTACCACTGTGGATAAAAGTCATAAAGATAATTAAAGAGTTTTTTAGTTTAATAAATGATACAGTATGGAAATCTCTCATACATTTTATATTTCACAGGATGTAACAGTAAAAAATACATCTTATTTTAGTCGATGTTTTAGAACTCACACAAAGAATATAGAAAAAATATTGAAAAGAATGAAATATTTAATATTTCATTTCCTCGATCTGGTAGCGAGGTAAAGCGCGGCGTTGAGTTTTGCAATTTATTAGGCAATGCCCCCAGAATTGGCGAAAAGTGGGGAAGGGAAGTATCTGAACGGAAACGGAATAATTTAAAACCAGAATTAAGAAAATACAATAAATGAACTAAAAAAATACATTATTATCCATCAAAGACTTTTTCTAGTAAGCAGGGTTGGCGAGAGAAACAAAGAATATATACATATAAAACAGAAACTGATGACAAAAATATGAGCAATTGGCAGCATCTGGTCAGAGAATTTGGTGCATTTTTTCTAAAGCTTGCTAGTACTAAAACCACTTGATGATTAAAATATACTTACGGTACAAATAGACTACGACACTAGACACGATACACTAAATGTATACATCGAGTGTCTCTGTACGTCTCTAATTGCAAGATTTATTGTGAGACGATAATTAGTGTCGCATCAGCCGGGTGTCCAAGTGTCTAGTGTAGTTGACAAGTTTTCGACTAGCTTTGACATTTTCAATACACCACGCCGAGCACAATAAATCCATTACACTATCACTAGTTTGTTTGGGAATAGTTCAGACACAATTTACGTACACTTAGTAATTGCATAGAGGCTAGAGCATTAATGTTTAATGTTTATAAGAGAATTTTTGAAGCAATTTTAAAAATATCCTCCTAATAGCTTTATCACTACGTTAAACATTTAAAAAACTCATCTTATTCATAATAAACAAACTGTAAATAAAAGCAAACCGAGTAGATACTACTAAAGTAATAAAGTAAATATATTTAACAAAATTACGTATCTAATATTATATTTACAATTTCCCTAAGCTCTTAAAACGGGAAGCCTCTCGGTGTAGAAATCGGGGCGCACGTAATACTCCTCCAGTGCCGCAAGAGTACTTTGCTCTTGTTACACTATGGGTTCTTATGGCGTTGAGTTTTGGTTGTAAAAATAAATGATAATGTCATATTTAGTAATTTGTTATGTAAATATTATGAACTTTAATTTTTTCGTTTTTTTTAAAATTAATTATTAATCGTTTAACATTTATTTGAAATGACTCATAGTTAACTAAATATGTTACATGTTCTAATATTTTATATTATGTTTTTATTCCAATTGTTTATGACTACAGCAAAACATTTATTTTAGATAGCTGTTGAGGATTAGATGTACGATCTTATCCTCATCCTCGTATTTATCTTATTATGAAATGAAATGAAATGAAAATTTACTGTCAAAAAATATATGAATACAGTAACCAGATACAAATAAATCAATCCTATTTATTACAACATACTGATAATTTCACTCTGGTTTTATGAACTCTGGTACCCATTGTTAGATTTAACTTGTGTTTTGGGTACCAGTGCTCATACAATTTTTTTAATAATACAAATAAGGAAATTTATGAACGCACATTTGTAGCAAAAAACCTCATCAAATGAATCATATTATGTTTATACGCACTTAATAAAGAAAAAGGAATAATTTAAAATATAAAATTATCTTAACGTTTTTAAGAAAATAAAACAAATTCTTGTAATAAATTTCAACTCGTAAATTACTCAAACAATGTCGAAGTTATAAGAAACTTTCGTGATAGCAGTTTTCACCTTAATATATCAATATCTAGATTGTTTGTTTCAAATATTTAGGTGAAAATTTATAAAGTGTATAATATATATTTTTTTGTATTTAAAAAGATAATGATCTAATTATCCAGTGATTCAGAAGCCGTGCGATTGAAAAGGGCGACAGGTTGTCAATTTGATTCCCATTCGAGAAAATGAAATATTGTCATTTCTAGTTTAATGAGAACTGAGTGTTGAAACTATTAAATTGAAACTTTTAAAGTTAATTATGCTAGTACAAGGATTGGATAAAGTTAGGGAGGATCACTAGATATAAATATACTTCTTCCTTTACTTTTAAGAGCCTTCTCATGTCTCCAGTTTAAAAATTAATGAATATCCTATTCAAGCTTGTAGGTACATTTTGCTTTAATCGCTTAGGATATGGATTTGAGTTGCACAGCTTAAAACTGAATTAAGAGCATATAATTGAATAAATTTTGAACGTTATTGATGATTATACCGTGATGATTAAAGTTTCTTATAGGAGGAAATTGGTTCTGTCAATTAACTCGAATAGTATTTTTCTGTAATTACATGAAGAAGCTGCTATTATATAAAATATGTCAAGTTCTTATTATTGTCATAGCCCTTGTGACTTCATTTACAGAACCATAATCAAATGTAATATAAAAAAAGAAATATTAAATAATACTAGCGATCGAAATGCGGTTTCGCCTGTTTCAAGTTATATTATAGCCAAATTATACAAAATGTTTACATACATTGTATCTGTGTAATTCTGATGTATAAGTAACATTACTGTAAAGTTTCATCTAAATCCGTCCAGCCATTTTTGTGTGAAAGTGGTACAAACATACATCGTCACTAACTTTCACATTTATAATATTAGTGAGATTTCGTTTATTCAATTCATTATACACTAAGGTTTTTGGGTAGCTAGGCAAATTACAATTTTTATATCCTCCAAATGTAAGATTTTTCAGCTTCCTCACATATCTTAGCTGTAACAAAATAACGCAATTATTTTAATGAAAAAGAAATTCCTTCTTACTTCCAGCCTCTTTAATATTCAGAAGCTGTATTCAATTCAAAACAAGCAAAGTGTATTTTTAAACAAAACCAGGAAAGGGCGGTATAATTTCTCGACAATGGTTCCGTATGAATCGGGCACTGCACTACATTTTTAAATTCTAGTCATAAAAAAAGATGTAAATCATCATTATAATATGCTTATGTACAATATACTCGTATATTTCATTATATCAACAATGAATTTCAGCGTACCTCTATTCTTTATAAATATACTTTTTTACTATTCTTACTCTTTACTTAGATACCTAGAAGGGGAGAGAGGACAGAAACATCGTTAGTCAAGTGACGGCGCCTAACGCCGTATTTTTTATTTCCAGAAACGGAAAAACGAAAAAAGAAGACTTAACAGTGGCATTAAAATAAATTGAAATTCATGCATGACGTTTATCATTGTATTTATATTGTAAACTACTAGCCTAGCCTAAGGCCGGAAATATAATAAAAACATCATAATATAAATATAATATTTTCTTACTATATTTACTAATATGTCTCTAAAATTTTAACAAGGAACCCAAACCAAGAAAAAATAAACTCAGATGGCATTTCGGGTCACGTACCAAATTTACGCTTTTACTTGATCTCAAACCCGATACTCGGTATGGTATCCTATCACTGAGCATACGGGCACGTGACAACCGTTTTTCCACTGATAAGCCTTTGTTGGTAATCTCAAAAGCGATTTTATGCCTGCTTATACGCCGTTTAGAGATAACATTGCTTTATATAGGGCAAAATAATTTACACCCTGTCTTTGTATTTTCAATCTTGTGTGTTTATATTAAAAATGGACGAAAAATTAAGGTTATAAAAAAATAAATAAAAATAAATAAATTCTTAGACTTTATATATTGTAGAAGTATTAGATTATAAAATAATATTATTATACTACGTTTATATAAATAATTTCAATAAACTTTGTACTGTCGCTGCAAATTTCAGATTATCCTGATAGCGCGACAAGCGAAGCCACGGGCTGTCGCATATACATCATGTTCATATTATAATTAACGGCATCTGCAACTAATTGGACAGTTGTGACGTCGAATATAACTAATTAATGTATTATTAATGTGTAGGTATTAATATTATGTGAAAAAATATATTATTTTAATTTTACATATGTATTTTTCACTTAAGAACTTGAGTTAAAGGTATGTTTTTATATGTGTATTTTTAATGTTTATAACACTAGTGATTCATCTTGCTTTGTCCACATTATCACATCCTTATAAAATTATTAGAAATTATTGTATGAAGACCTTAATACCATACATATATTCTGATACAACTATTCTACGAAATTATGCTACGAGCTTTTCGAACCATTCTACGAATTTTTGGTATACCTTTTATGTAGAATCAGGACGTATATAGAAATTTTAGAAAATAATATTTCCATATCTATTATTATATGTGTCTGTAACATAGGGTATTTATAATCAGAAAAATAGAAATATAACATTTTAACTATTAAATAAATCAATGCTATTAAAATTACAAAATGAAATTTACCTAACGATTTTTTGATAGTTTTACGCTGCCGTATGTATTTGAGTATGCAGAGGGACCCTAGGGAACCCTAATTAACCCTAGTTTAATTAATTTTCATGTATCGTACAATTTTCAATTCACTGCGTTTTAAATTACATGGGTGTGAGGTGGAACTCAACACGCTTTTTCTTGTTACCATAGAGAGATATTAAAATAGTTCTTTTCGCCAAGTGGCAATCAACCCACTACCGTCGTTTACAGTCAGACCCTGTGCGGCTATGCCACAATGGCGTCCATAATATATATAAATAAACAATAGGTATATACGATATAAAATGAAGTACACTTTAGGGGGCTCTAACTAAAATCGAGAGGCGCTCTCGAGGGGCACCGAATGACTTTTATTTCGGGAATAGCATGTGCCGACAGTCTTTTCCTACTCTTTTACAAAGTTTCTGTTCCGTTTTGTTTTCTTTTCCCGTTATATATATATATATATATTTAAAATAGTTTTAACAGTATAAATGCTCAACCGACAAAAATATTGCTATTTATTATTTATTATAAAAATATGATTATTTATTACATAAATATTGTTTAATTAAATAGTGTTCAGAATACCCATTTGGCAAGAGAGTGCTATTTATTTGTAATTTTGAAAAAGGAAAGTTTTATTAGAAAACACATGGAATAACAAAATTGTAAAAGATGACCAAAATATTTCATTGAAAAAACGTATTGACGAAGTTTGAATAAAAAACGAGATCTAAACTTCTACAGATCATAAATGATGATATACAAACGTAGTTATATCAATAACTATTTATAACCTATTGCTATCATACGTCGAGTGTCGCCACCCTTGTAAGATAACGGGTTATATAGGGGTGCTATTTTTAGTTTTTTCTCCACCTGGGCCTAATGTTCAATGTTCAATCATCATTAATAGCCGTTCAACCCTAACTTTTAGATCTAAGGTTAACGAGTTGCTCTACGTAGCGCCATATGTCAAATGAATATGAAATGGCTTAAGGGCTTAAGGGTATAATGCTTTTTGAAGAGCAGAAAGTTGAAATTATATGTTAATAATTATATTAACAAATTTTGTATGTCAATGATATTATAAATCATACGAGTATACGCCAATCCTTAATGTGGAATTTGGGTGGTAATATTGGTGGATTTAAATATTTTTGAAAAACCATGAAATACTCTATGACATTCACGTTAAAAATATTGTTATCTTCACGCTGTATTTCGCATATAACCGAGCCCCTAACTGGAAAACTAGTATTAAGACACTCCGCCCCCATTGAAACACTTCCGTTCCTTTCTTTACACCGAATTCTGCAACGGCGCACTTTACCTCGTTACCAGAGAAATTATATGAACATATGAAATATTTTATTTCCTCGAGCTGGAATCGAACCCAAAACCTGTCGCATTTATCGCTGTGTTTCTACTGGATCTGTAATAAAATTCAATCTTTTATGTTATTTTAAACTATTGATATTAGACTTTCTACCCGAGGGCTTACTACCATCAACAAACAATATGGAAGTAAACAAAAGGGTTTGATTGATTATACGATGATAAAAATAGAGAGTGTAGAGCGGATGTACTGAACGATGTTTGCAAATATTATTATATTACACACTGTTGGTACAGTGTGGGTGGTCCTTGGAATTGTAAATTAAAGTTACTAGTTTGATTTTTCGTTGAAGTAAGTGTTTGTATTTATATATGTTATTGATTTTATACGTATTTGAGTTTTAAGATAATACATTTTCTCCACATATTTTCGAAAATTAGATCGGGAAAAAAAAACCAAGGTAGAAAAAGAAATATTTGTTAGCCTTACGCTGTATTTTACAAATAACAGGATAAGAGACAACTTTGGCTGATGACTTTAATATTATACTAGCTTAAGGTCTACAGCTTTTTTGAATTGACCTACCTGCACTTAATATGCATTAGCATTTTTTTATGGGTTCCATTCCGCCTCGAAGGAAAGAAATATTTTCATTTCTTCGCTCTTGTAAAATTGAGTTCTAACACTCAATACGCAACGTCTCGAAAATTTTGCAGAAAATTAACACTCATAATATAAGTATTTCATTATATTTATTTAATAACTGAAAATATAACTGCCTTCATATTAAATACGTTTTTAAATTTTATAACTGGACAACCGTTTACGCACGATTTGGCCTTGATTGAGCATAACACTCAAAGTTATATTTCAATATACCTATTGAGACTGAGAGCGCTTGTATTTTTACAGCTGGATGAGTGCAGAATTACTTTTATTTTTATGTGAATTTGATAAAATGATGTGTGGTTTTGTTTTCCATAATCATTTAGTGAGGTAGGTACGGAACCTAGTGTTAAGGTACTCTGTTCAGATTTTTTTCGTATTAAAGAGATATTGTTTATTGTAAATACATAATTGAACCCAAGACCGCTGCCCAACTATGCATATCGACAAATTTTATTTTTGTATGTACAGCTTGTTTCGTAGAACATCCGACATTCAATATTCAATACATAAAGTTCAATTCTTTCATACAATAGGATTCATTTGTACCGACAGAGACATAGTATTAAGCTATTATAGGAAAAACTAATCATGTGATGAATGAAAATATATTTAAAAAGAGTCGCATTTATATTAGCACACTTTTGCCCCTTTGCCACGATGACTTAAAAAAAATTAACGTTATAAAATTAGCCCACAATTCAGTATCAAATCCTCCTCCTCCTCCTCATGTTAGTGTCCATATTAAGTAGCTGAACTCAACGCTGCGATTTGTCTTTTTCCTCGTATGGGACTAGAACCCACAACTGTCGCGTCTCACTTCATGCCGCTGTCTCAAGATGGACTCAATAAGAAAATGAAGAATCATACAAATCAATTTTTATTAAGTAGTTGCTAAATAAAATTATAAATAATATAAGCCATACGTTTTAATGATACAGTGGTTGCCTCTTCCAGCTTTATTTTGAAGATTAAATAAAACATCTCGATTGTACACGTCTGATCATTGATGTAAAATATACTAGATAGTATACAAATTATTGGATATATTTACTAATATTATGAAGTTGAAGAGTTTGGTTGAACGCGCTGATCTCAGGAACTATAGGCTCGAATTGGAACATTTCATTAGTGAACTGATATGAATTTTGCTTATAAAATCGTATTTCTTACGTAGTCCCATTGCCATCAAGTCAGGATCTGAAGATGAAATGAAATCCCTGGGACATTAAGGGAACCTTTAATTTTTTTTGTTATTATTTGACGACATTGCTAAGGTGATGATGATCGGAGACCCAACTCCTTCAGGATATGAATGAACAGGAATCATGGGATAGTCTTTTAAATAATATTTGAACTTAGGCTAATTGTACACTATCAAGTTAATTGAGTAAATTGCTCATATAAAACGTATTTCATTATAATAATGTATTATTAATACAAATATTATAATAATTGTATAATACATATTTCATTATAATATTGTATTTGTACACACTACTATTATATAAATTAGAAAACAAAAGGCTGTTCCAGATGCCACAGTTCCACAGCGTCTCAGTACACACTCGTACTCTTATTAAAGGGCGAATTATTTATGTGGGCAGTCTCTTACAGCTTGTATTTAATTTGCTACCTCCGCATCTGTGGCTTTGTTTATTTCGTAAACTCACGGAATGAATGGTGCATATTGTTTAAGATGAAAACCTTGGTACCATTTGTATCAAGGTTTTTGGGGATTAAGTAGAAATATAATCTTAAATTGTAGATTTTTTGCAATTTTTGATATATCCAAACGATATCGTTAACTTATCATGAATGTAAGTATTATTCAGGCCGACTGACTATAGACGAACGTAGATTCGATTGTAATTCGGGAATTATTTAATTTTTTTCATCTGACAGATAACAAGACAAAGTGCGACGTTGAGTTCCGCGAAATGATGGAGTTTTTCAACCGTAGGTTTCCTCTGCCTACTACTACTATACGTGAAGTTACAATAATCGGGTTTAAGCATAACAAAAATATACGAGCGTTGAATTGAGACCTACTTTCGGTATTATCATCCGTAAAATAACTAATTAATGTGTTAGAAAAGTTGAATATTTCATTTGACCTTTTAAAATATAGAGCATGACTAATAAACTAGTGAAACTATGTATGTACGTACGTAGTATGTGTGTAGCACATTGCGTAAAGGACATGTTTTCATTAGAAATATATTTACAGATTCCGTACCGTTCGCAGCTAAGTAAATATTAAAAACAGATTTTAAAGCTTACTAAATAGAAAGTTGCTATGACATGTAATATAGACCAAAAACATGATTTTAAATTATTGTGCCCATAGTAGAAAATACCCTTAACTTTATTTAAATAGAATTGAGAGAAAGGGTACTGAAATTTATTTTTTTTGTATATTCAATGAAAATCCAGCGGGACTATCGAATATCACAATTGACACCTCCAAGCTATCATCGTTAACCAAGATATATTTTTATTCCTTAAAGGTTTCAAATTGAATAATACTATTTTTATAAGAAAAGAAGGCTTAAATAACCCAACACTCAACAAGAAGCAACAATATGAAGCAATTTTTTTAATTCATATAGCTTCATGTAGCAGGATAGGTAGAGTAAATCTAGTAGGACACTCTGATAATAACGTAATACTAGGTTCCCAGGTTCCTTCTATCTACCCTACCATATGTGGGATACAACGTAAAGCTTAAAAATAAATAATTCATACTTTTTATTTTTAGACTGTATCCCGCTATAACAGGGTAAGTAAAGATAACTTAGCGTTACTTAACTATTCCCAATTTTCCGTCTAGTTTACGAGAAATTGCGTGTTGACTGACGGAACTGAACGCCGTGCTGTTTTGCTTACTATATTGTATTTCACTTTGCAATGCTAAGTACCTGAGGACGCGTTAACGTATTTTAAATTAATATACAACTTTTATTATATTAAGCTTAGCATTTTATTAACATAGCACATAATTTGCTTATATACATTTTTCTTACACATGCTGCATATTGTATTTTTTTGCTATCTCTATATCATTATGTAACGACCCAGCTACATTTATAGTCTCTTCATTAGTTTCGCTTCAAGCCCGTTGCTTTAAAAATACTTTTTCTAAGAACCTAGTAATATGAGTCTAGCCATAACAAGAAGTAATAAGAGAAAAATATATTCTAACGTTATATTATACGGACATATAAAAGTATATATCCCTTGTAATTCAGATGTAATTCAGTTCTATTAGAACGCAATGTATGTATTATATATGTGATTGTAGGTTCATATACAAATATACTTTTGCAAGTAGGTGGATTGTATTAAATTTATTATTGTTCTTCAGCTGCACGGCGCTGAACTCCGCTCCGCCACTCAACACGCAACGTTTCGAAAATTGGATGAAAAGTGATAATTAAAGTGGCCTAATTTACAATACTTATTTAAGACTAAATATAATAATACTATGTTTCATAAAATATAGTATAATCAGATACTAAGGTTTTGCTAGATTTCGTATAAAACAAAAGGATGTCACTATATCTAGTTCCAAAATATCCAAGATAAGCATCAGCATCACCATCCCTCCGAGGGACGTATGCTAAACCGTTAACGCAAACGTGTGATGGGATGCGCCTCGTGATTTATGTGAGCCTGGTCCATTGTGCGCACGTTTGTTGGCAAATACGCGGGGAATAGCTGGAGCGGCTGACGTGACCTGTAGTGGCTGGAATTAATTGCTTTGTGTGCAAATAGATACAGTGTGTGTGTTTGAAATAAAGATTTTTTTTTAGGTTAAATGCGGCGTTAATTTCCGCAATCTAAATATAGAAAAATAGTTATGGATCACTTTATTTTTGCAATATGTTCAATTTAGGGTAAGTGACAGGTATTGTATGAAATAAAAATATGAAATATTGTATGAATTAAAATGTTCCTCGAGTGGGAATCGAATCCACAAACAGCGTTAACAGCCACGCGCTGTGCTGCTGCGCCTGACAGCCTCTATAACTAGTAAAATTATTGTAACAAGAGTATATTTAAAAACCAGCTAAGGTTGTACTGTTCATGTTATATGGAAAAATATGTAAACTTCTATGAAGTTACCTAATGGTAACTCATTAAGGAGTTCTACTCGCGTGAATTTTGTGAACAAACAAATGTAAATCTTATAATCGGCTTTTCCTGTTATGTTTAAAATTTATACTTTATCAAACTTAAAGGTGCGAGTGTATTTTCTTTATATTCATGTAGGAGTTTATGCTAATAAGATATAATCAATATATAATTTGAGGTAGATGGAATGTACTAATACTAGGTTCCCGTTGCCTACCCTGCTGTGTGCGGAATACAGTGGACGGAAAAAAAATAATGATAACTTCTGTTTACTTGTAAAATGTTTTATATATATGTATGAACGTAGCTACAAATCTTATAATTCTCATATAAAACGTTGTTTTTGTAATAAATCTAGAGACCCATGTCCGAAGCTGTCTCGGCCAGGCTAATTTGAATTGTGGCTAAGGTATCTCTAAATAATGTAGCGAATTAAATAAATATATTTTGTTGTAGTTTGTAAATAGATTAAATATAAATATTTATTGAAAACAATTATAATTGAAATGCGAATCTGCGTTGCGTTATGAATTTTTTTTAAAGACAGGATGAGATATGTTTAAAATTTTTAAATATCTTAAGGCCGTCCGAGATTTTGACGAAAGTGGAAAATAGATATATCATAATGGGAACAGAGTATCTTAACATTAGGTTCCTAGGTTCTTCTGCCTAACTTACTCATTGCGGTAAACAGCGTGAAGCGTCTTTCAGTAGAAGCCATATTCAAGCGTCCGGCTAAAAATTATGTTTTATGATATTAATGATTATTATAGATGTACTCGTATGTATGAATGTTAAAAGAAAAATGAAAGTTAGAAAATAAAAATAAATTAGATATAGTCTTTCTTCCGACTGATTAAACCCATAACCATTCAGAATTCAGCGTTCTCAGTCAGAAAATGTACCATGACGGAACTACAAATAATTTAACAAAGTCATAACGAACGAGTAAATTTAAAAAAAATGGCAGAAAATGGAGAAGGGAGTGTCTTAACATTAGTTCTACTACAGTTCAAGAAGTACCACTACAGGGGGGATACTGCGTGGAACTAAATAGTAAAAAAAAACAAAATCATAAGGATAACAACTAATGTATATTTATAAATACAAGCAAGAGTATAACATATCAAATAATAAAGATTTGCGTAGAGATTCACAAGCCATTACTCGTGTAGGGGTAATACAGTACTTTGTATTCGTCGGCCGCGGCACTCCATCTGCACTTTACATGTGGATATGGAGCTTTTTATCAGATGTCGTGATTTCATACTTTTGTTAAATGTCTTCATATTCTTTTTTTTCACGTTGTATCCCGCAGGCAACAAGGTAGGCAGGGGGAGCGTAGTATTAAGAAACTCTGTTTTTTACTTTCTGTCGAATTATGGAAGTATCGCCCGACATGAGAGTGAAGAAAATGAATTTATTTCCACGAGTGAGAATTGTCCTAAAACTTGTCTAGTTTACAATCACACGTAACACGTTTGTGCCCCTATTAATAATTAATTAGATTTGTTAATTATTAATTAGATATTATTAATTGTCCTCAATATTATTAATTAGATTAAAAATATATTTCATGACAATCTGGTAGGTTAAAACCTACAGTTAAAACGAATCACGTACGATGGTGACTCGAACTTCCAATCTCATTTGAAATTTATTTTCAAACGCACATGTTTGACATTAGATTTTTATTAAAAGTTAGAGCAAGCCATGCTCATTAGAAACACGAGTGTTAACTGGGTCACGAAAATATTTATATATCAGTTCAGTTTGCTTATAATGGCGTGTGAACGCATGTCTAGAATAGTAATACAGTTTCATCATAAAGTCATAAAAACAGTAAAAAAAATCTTTTACCCCATGTTCATAAGAAGTTTTAGGTTTGGATTTATCGGTTTTTACTTGAGCGCATCCGCAATGGAAGACTTAAAATCTTAATATACTTTTTTTTATCTTCACTGTTGACAGTGTAATCCGCATGTAGGCAGAGGAAACCTAATATTAAGACATACCGTCCCCGAACTTTCGAGACATCGTAACTTTTCTTGTTAAGAGAATTAGAAAATAACAATTATTTATTTTTATTCCCCCCCTCTCCCACTTCCCCAATGGGAATTGAACCAACAGCCATCGCGTATACAGTTAGATGCTCTATATTAACAACAAACAAAGTATTATTTTATATAAATAAAAATGTTCAGAATGGATTTTGTGTATGTAATTGGCTGCCATGACGTCAAAAATGTGCTACATATTTTGTGACCTTCTACTATAATTATAGAATACTTTGTAATCAATCATCAACCGTAATTACGGAAAAACAATAAAATGTTTAACATACCACTAAAAATACAAAAACAAAATTTTAATTTCAGTACAAAATTAAGTAAAAACCGGTCAAAAATTGCGTTATCCGAAGCAAATTAGTTTTATTTCTGAACGGATTGTTGTGTCCCGCCCACGCCTGGCCGAGTACTCTACTTCCGATCTGTGTCAATTGGCTAGCGAAAAAACCGAAATGGTTGCCAAGTTTGCATTTTTTTGCCTCTCTATAGTATAGGGTTGATAAGATGAAATATTCTCTTTTATGATTTTGTTATTAGATGTCTCGTTGTTGATAAAATTAATTAAATTTTATATTTCGCTTAAGTTTCCATTTTAAGATCATTTAAAAATATTATTAATAGGTTCCAGGATTATATTTCCTTTCCCCCGGAAAGATTTTTCATATCTTGAATCGAAGACTTAAGTGTATATTAGTTTATTTGTAAAATAATGTTCAAATTCCCATCTGATCAATTATATTTTGTTATATCAAAAGATATATGTATTTTCTCATAAATTACGAGTAATTGTATGCCTCGATATGAATATTAAATTTAAAATAACTTTTAATTATAAAAGATTAGATGTACTTGTCAGATTCATGCTGGATCCCCTGTACAGAATCATAGACAGAGGAAAGCTTGTCTCAAGACACTCCGTTCCACATACCATCGATTTTTTTATTTAAGTTTATCCCAGCCCTGGTCCAGACCAGTCTATAATACAATTTAGCACGATACTGTATTAGTTTCAAGGCTAAACTCTTATTAATTATAGTGAAAACTTTGAATAAGCATTTTTATGTTCTATAGAAAAATTCCTGGATTTTATAATACTATGAAATAAATAATTCTAGTTTTACCTATGAAGATCATTTATACAACAACAACACACAAGAAACAACCTTCCATGAAAACTTTGGCAACAAGTTTAGTAGTTTTAATTATTAGCGTGACGGATGTGAGTTCGAATCCAATGGGGGGAATGAATTATTTATATAACCTAGCTATGGTAAAAAACTCAACACGTTGTAATTCTATACCTAAGTAATAATAACATTTTAATAACCCGCAAGATTTACTTATAGAGATTGTCTTTAACTTTCCACGAAAACTTGACAATAACTTCGTACACAAATTGTAGTTACTAGTTACAAGCTTAATTAGTTTCTATTTGAGTTCGTGTATTTAGTTCTAGTTGTAATAGTTTATTAATAATATATTTAACAGCCACTACTGCATTTGAAGATATTATGTTGAATATTACAGATATTGTTTTTTTAAATATAATTTTGTATATTTTAAAAGAATAAAATGAAAACAAGTATTAAGTAAAAAAATATCTTTACTTGTTGTTTCTAGTCTAGAGTAGATTTTTTTGTATAATAGTGATTTCCTTTAAATATTAAATTAATATGGGTTTATTTATTTTTTTGAGATACATACGTACCCAAAACAAAACAAACATTCACAAAAGAAAATATTCCTTTGGAATAACAGAAATAATTCCCCATAATGTAATTTACATATTAATTTATTTTTTACACTGACGTCTAGTACTGGCACGTGACGGTGGAGAACCGTCGTAAACGTGATACGGCTATGTTTTACGATCGATTATACGCTTTTATGTGAATACTCATCGCCTTAATACATTTATAATATTATTATGAATTTAGCTTTATGATTCTAACTTTTTTAATGAGGGAACTTGGGAACCTAGTTTTAAGACATTGCATTCTCATTAAGATATCACCGTCTCCAATTTTTCACCGAATTCTACAGGCATTGCTTGGTGAGCGGCGGCACTCGACTTCGTTTTGCCACGATACCGAATCGAGGAAATTAAAATATTAAATATTTCATTTCTTCTAGTAGGAATCGAATCTACAGCCTGTCGCATTTACAGTCACACGCTTGTGCGTGCAATGTCAATAGCCTATTTATATAGGATAAAAGTTGTTTTTGATCTAAACTAAAAAAATCATGTCTTACTAATTTGGCGGAAAGTGGTGCACGTGCATATTAGAAGTTTTTGTTTTGGTATGTTTCACTTAAACAATTACCTGGTCATCACGTATTGTAGACGATTTGCCTGAATTTATGAAACCGAAATTTTATATAGACCATATTATCAGTCTCTGTTTTGTCAAAAAATAAGATATAGGTATTTATCATTAATTTCTATTCATTTACAAGAAAAATAAGTAAAAAAAATGTAAAATAATTGAAGACTTTATACGGAATACAAGATAAATCTAAGTATAAATATCACTAACTCTCATACCTAAAACCATAATAGTAACAAAGGACTTGCACGGTGTATGGGAACAGATACGTTCCTTGATTACCGTTTTTATCTTCATTAGTCAGCATCCTGACGAAATAGCTGTATAGCACGCAACGCTACAGAAAATATATGGCGACAGCTCTGAGCTCTCGTGCAGTTCTGCTAAGCTTTCTAGTAAAGCATATATATATAAAGGTATACTATGTACTTATATTTAGAATATAAGTACATAGTATACCTTTAATAATAATGGTGTTAATAATAAAGTATAATGGTTGAAGGCTGTGTGCATGCGAGGACGTTATAGTAGTTATAGGTTGAATTCCTGGTCGAAGGAGCTATTATACTTTACGTTTTCGCGAACGTAAGCACTTAATTTGTATGAAATGAACTGTAAATATAAATTATTTTACTTGTATTAATTGCTTGCCAAGTGTTCTAATTGTAATTCAACGGAAAATAGCTTATAAGTTTTGATTATGCTGCAAATTCAATATAAAATTCAGCAAATTATTCTATCAGAAGAAAAGACAAAACGTAGAGTCTCTATATTTTAATCTGTAAAGGAAATCAGCAATTATTTAAACTATAATCGTCTTTTATATAATAATATAAAAGCTTTAAACCACAGAAAATAACAAGAATATTCAAATTGTCCTGTCAAAAAATTCTATTATGACCGCACAATTGAATTTAGTATCGTTATAATAATGAAGAAATAAGGCTCTCTAATGTGGGGTCAATAGTAATATTATACAGGCAAGTGGACGGGTCCGACCCTAAATATATGGAGCGTAAAAATATTGCAAATAACAGATCGAATTTACATAACTATGGTAGCCAATTAAATTTTGTTTATATAGGAAGAAAATAAAGAAGGAAGGGAAGCGAGAGTAATAAAATGTATTGAATATAATTCAGTAGTATATTTTATACCAATTAAATTGGATAAACAATTGGTATAGAGGAGGAATAGTGTTGACACACTCCTTTCCGCAGTTATATACAAATTTTAATATTCTTGTTTTTTTTCTTCTTTTTTTATGTTTATTGTGTGGTTATGAGTTAAAATTTAATCTGATTATGTTTAATCAAAACCTATCGCGTAGATGGTGCAACAATGACGTATTTGCACTTTTTGTAAAATATTTCAGGATAATCAAATTTTATAAATAGTATTTTTTCATACATTTCGCATATTAAAAAATAAAATAAACAATACGATAAAACCAACCGGTTGAAAAAGATCAAATATAACTATTTTCATAAATTTTAATAGAACCTACAACCATAGTACCTACATTCAATAGATATCAACTATATTATTATGACTACTTACGCCAATCACTCAAAAACATCTTATATATTGGAGTATTTAATATATTATTCGACGAATATAATTAAGGATAGCTAACCCAAAAGAGGTCAAAAGCTAATTGTACATCAATTGCTGAATCCCTGAAGAGATTTAGGAGATGAGTTTAGTAGTAAACAAACATTTATAGATAAACTTCTGTAGTAAAGTCTGCGTTACATAGTTAATTATATATAGTTTATTCGGCATATATTTTGTTCAGCTTTACGCTTTGTCCTAGATAACGTCAAGATACTTCTTTTTCCTGCTGCTAATGTTATTGGTAGCTCCACTACCAGAGAGAGAGAGAGAGAGAGAGAGAGAGAAATAATAATGATCCCCTGAGTGGGCATCGAACCCACAACTATCACACATGTGGGCTTTGTCTAACTGCGCCATTATAACTTCTAGAATTTAATAAGACGTTAAAAAATCTAATTTCTTCATAATATCAAGAAAGTGTAACATTGATTCCAATTAAACGGTATACCCCGAAGTCTTTATAAACATTTTAAAGAGTTTAAAACAAAAGGGTTAATTAATTAATTTTGTATAACATTTCAAAATGAAGGATCAAAAAGGTGCAAAAGTAATAAAAGTTCGAACGATCGCCATTCATTTAATATTAATTATGTTAAAGTGAAAATTTTGCTCTACAATTAGAATTTTTATGTAACTTTTTAACTGTTGAAATATGTAGTTATATTTTTATAAGAAAAATATAGGAAAACTACAGATGTTATAACTATATAATACTGTTTGAAATGAAAATATATTAAACATTATATTGAATTTTCAACATTTTAAACTAGTATACATGTAGGAGATTATGAAATTATTTGAAGCAGATCTGAGCACGTATATCAAAAATTCCAAGAATCTCATACTTATTAAATTTAAATATTTCGGTATATTTAGTTTAATGTATCCTACACAGAAAGGCATAGGGCACCTAGAATCTAAATATTACGTTCTCCAATTTCTATCTAAATCATTGTGTCTGTAAATAAAATCATCATTGATTTAATTACGAAATTAACCCGGAAACTGAACTATGTTTATCTTATACATACGAGTATAATGTAATCCACTAATTAATACTAATGCGCTAACTAAAACATACTAAAGGCGATTATATGAGGGGGGTACCCACAAAATGCCATTCTAACCCAAAGTAACCCATAATGTTCTCAACGGAACCCATTTTCCATTGTCCCTGTCCCATAAACCACTTGTTATTTAACTAAACGCCCTAGAGACAATTGAAATAGCGCTACTATAACAAAGAACGTTTATCCTTAATGTGTCTCTTGCGCCGAATTTCCTGAAGCTGATAAAGTCCGGTACAGCGAACAGGATATAACTCATGCATATTAGTGTTGGTATCTCAAAATTTTGAGCTAAATATGGACACTAGATTGCCTTTACTTCATATATTACTTTCACATTTCGCTTTAAATTTTCTTAGTGAAAAATCATTCTGTTATTTTAAACAAAATACTCTCCGTTATTAGATAACGGACAATGAAAACAGCATCTTATTTAAGCAAAGTAATTGTAAACACAACAATTGTGGGTTTGATGTTCATTTGGATGAACTGAATTATTATGATTTTTTCTTTTTGTTAACAACACACAAAGATTCGAAGATTAGGCGGAAGATGTACCGAGTGTATTAACACTAGGTTCCATCTGCCTACCCTTTTATATTATACAGGAATAGCCATGGCGTTAAAGGAAATATTAAAAGTTTATTACGCTTCAGAACCCAATGCCATAATACAAGGTTAAAAGCTTAAATTGCCATAATTTAATATAATACTAAAAAATATCAGTGATATTAATAGAAATAAGAATAACAATTTTATCCACGTTAAACCATTTTGTTTCATTTTAATAGAAGAAGCTTTTAAAATGACGCTTTTATACAAGACTCTGTGAAATATGATTTGTAAGATGATACAGTAATTGTTTCGGGAAAAAACGACTGCTCACGTTGTTTGATGGATTATTTCATTTCATTGTTATATCTAACGATTTTGAAAATGATTTTTTTTGTGAAAATGGATTGTGTGAAAAAAAACACTTTTAAGGTATACTCTCTACTCTACCAACTGTAAACGACTATCCTTAATAATTAAAAGCTTAACTCTACCAATCTAACAAAAGTAAAATGTAATGACAATTTGAAATAGTTCAGATAGTAATTACTGTAATGGATGTTTAAGCTACGAACTTAGTTGACAAGTACAGTTTATTAATTGCAAGCTTCTGACAATCCTAAATTACTACCTAGCATAGTGAATTGTTATTATTATTTTTTTTAATTATTATGGAACTTTGTGCAAAAAATAATAATGAAAAAAGAAAAATAGCATCACGCTTATTCCCGCAAAGCAAGTATTTGTATGATTCAATACTGCGTCACCACTAACAGAGGAAACATTGTATTAAGACTCGTCTTTACAAACACATGTCTGATTTTAATCAAATACTTAATATTTTCACTTTCTTCGTTGTGGTAACGAGGGCAAAGCGCAGCTCATTCACCACGTAAAGCCTTCAAGTATCCTCAGGGAATTGGGAAACATAGGTGTCGTAAGGAGATTGGAGAATCTTAGCTTTAGGTTCCCAGGTCCTGCCAATCCTCCTATATGCAGGACACTACAAAAAAAAATGTACATACATATATATATGTACCTAAATTTTAATTGTATTTAACATAGAAAATTAAAAACTACGACAAATTCTCCACTCTAACTATATCGGACGTTTACATAATGAAAAATCCATTTTAAAGAATATCATATAAAAATAACTCACCAAATATGCCTTCGTCCGAACTATAAATCTTGTGTCTGGAACAAAAAATATTTCTTAATTAAGCAGGCTTTGTTTTCAACGGATCCGCACACAACATTCGCTGCTACCCGGTGTCCAATTACCCTTGAAACGGGTGACATTTATGAAATATGCTTTAAAGCGATAATTAAAAAGAATTTGCAGTAAAACAGTATTTCGTGACGTATGAGTGGATTAAACCACTCGGATAGATTTTTTGCTTTATATAAATATTTTGTCCTAATTTCGAACGTGGTGCAATAGCACAAGGTTATGGGTTCAATTCCCAGTCGAGGAATTGAAAAATTTTTTTTTCTTCGTTCTGATTAGCAGGCGAAGCGCGGCGTTGAGATTCGGCAAGCAAAACACAATACTTCAAGAATACGGCAGAAAGTGAAGAACGGAAGTGTGTTAATAGGAACGAAGCAACTCAAGACTAGGTTCCTAGGTTCCCTCGGCTTACGCTACGCTACTTCATGCACGGATGCATTAACTAGCGTAAAGCTAAAAAAAAGAGTAAAGAAAAGTATAATGCATCTATAAGGCTTACTTTAAAGATATAAAGTTTTCCAGTTCTATTGCTACTGGATCTTAATGTGAGAGTGGACAATAAAATTCTATTGTCCGTGGTATTGCTCTTGTATACGGATAATAGCTTTTGTTGAAATATTGTTAGTTTATTTAAAAAAGCTTAGAAAAGAGGTTTTGAGGCTAACATCCTTCTGACCTGGTTGTTACATATGAATATTATATACTGACATTACTGACGATATATGTAAGTAGTTTAAGTTAATGCCTAAAGGTTGGTATAGTTTTGAATTTATGTTACACTAGTTATTGTACGATAACTACTAGTTTTGAAGTTTTGTTTGGTTAGGTCTTTATAACAACGTGGCCTACTCGTATCAAAAGTTCTATATTTATTATGGTCAAGGAGAAAGTAGTAAAAAACTAGAGAGTTGTAGGAAATTTATCTCTTCTGACTTTTGCGCTTGATATAATATTTTATATCTGCATACATTATATATTAACATGTTAATGGACATTAAAAATATATATTTTGAATCATACTCAGTCTTTTTATTTAAAACAAGCAACCTGCCCGCGGCTTCGCCCGAGGATTTATGTCGTATTAGAATGTTTAAAAGTCCTCCTGGCGAAATTAATATTTAATTCAACAGTATGTTTTATGCGTTATCAAGATACTTTAGTATCTAGCATTTGTTGTCAATAGATAGCGTTACATGTGTCTATTTCTACTATCTCAAATATGAACTTCTTAAAAACTTAAATACTTATATCTTTTGATAGAGTGAAGCGGTTACAATGAAATAAAAACTAAAACCTTCTCTGAGCTACTTATAATTTTTATGTATAAAAGTTGCTTAAATTTGTTGTGTGCTTTTTACGTGATACGTGTTCACATAAACAGACAAATAGACAAACAGACAAACAGACAGACCGACAAACCGACAAACCGACAAACAGTCAAAAATTCCAAAAATGCTGGAAATGGATTCCGTTAGTTATCCTTTAACACCCTGGCTATTTTTTTTTAAATATTTTCAATGTACAGAAACGACTTTTCTACAGATTTATTATAAGTATAGACAAGGCTCCGCTTGCATTGTTCGCTGCAATAAAAAATTAAATACTGATGAACAACGACGTATTTTTTGGTTTGCAGCATTACGACACACGACAGTCCTTCCATAAACGATTTTCTTGATTTCTGTCTCCTCTTGCTTGAAAAAAACACTAACACATAAATTTTACATACAATACAAAAATATATTATATAATTTTTGACTAGATTTCACAAAAACACAAAAAAAAAGAAAAAAAAAAGAAGGGAAAATATCACAATTTAAATTCGTCCATACATTATAGGAACAGACTGAAATTATCTCAATAAGCGCAACCGATTACATGTCACGATCGAATGCATTAATTTAAAAGCTTCATGTTTCGTATTTTAACTGATGACATCGATAAGCATCATGTGGAGCTGAAGAGAATGAATGTTTATTCGCACGGGAATGGAAATTAAGAACTGAATTATATATGACGTTAATTTTGTAAATAGCTCTTGAAGTCACATTTGGAGCATTTTCCTTGTCTTTTGGAGTTGAAAGAGTGATTGTTGCTATATATCATTGGTGTTGTGATTTTTTTATTTCTTAATGTACATTTTAATTTTAATGTTATATATTTTTGGAAACTCGGTATTTGGAACAGTTTACAGTTGTTCGTGGTCATACGTGGTACTGAGTATACTGAGGTGGAATTCGTCTGTCAGTTAACATAATTATTATATCAAACTACGGTCAACGATTTTTAATTGCCTCGCGTACTGCCCTGGATTTCTACAGAATGAGCTGATCGTATCTTGTTCTCTTCTATGGTGAGTTTGGGACTTCGAAGATTTTAGTAGTGGCACTGAGGTGATCAAAAGTTTATAGTGGTAATAATTATGTCAACTGATCTCTCTACGAAGAAAAGAATGATTACCATAATGAAATCTAGGCTTATGAAATCTTCTGTATAAAAACTAAATAAAACTTTAAACTATAATTAAAGTCATAGCGGTAAACCAATATTAGCGAACAGGCTTTAATATCAACAAAATTGTATTGTATTTTTCATCAGACCAAATGAATCGTTGCAATCGACTACTTGTCACAGTGGGTAGGTGACAAATGAAATTTTCCAACGTACTGACGGCCGGCGATAAGGCGAAATGACATTGTGCAGTCCGTAGTACAATTTTCAATATTATTTCTATTTATTTCTGGAGCTAGGCTGCAAATGCTTTATTATTTTTAATGTATATGTATTTTTTTTAAGTGTATATATTGGATTCGTTTTATTTTGAGTTTGTGGTAGAGAGAGAGAGAGAGAGTGAGTGAGAGAGAGAGAGAGATAGAGAGATAGAGAGAGAGAGAGAGGGAAAGAAAGAGAAAACGCTAGCAAAAATATATCTATTTTTATAGCCGCATGCTTTATCTCCGTGGGCGGAGGGAACCTACTTAATTGAGGTACTCTATTTCAGACGTCTCTAAGACAGCTATAAGAAATTGAACGCTGCGCGATTTGAACCCGTGCCTCGTGGAAGCTGTCCAAGTGCTCGTACTAGTCATGCATTTTCGAGCGTCTTTGTAATCATGTTTTGACGTTTTCTTAATCTTGCCTAAGTATGGAATAATACTTTAAAAATGTAAAAAAAATAATGATCTAAAATAGATTGTTAAAGATAACTTAGTAATTAATATCCTTATTTCTTTGATGTAATTAGAATTTTTAAATTAGAGTAATACTTTTAATTTTATTTTTTTTTATAGAAAAATTCTAAAGTGAATGATATTAATATATTTTTACATCAATATTATTTTCATATTAAGCTTCGTATCCTTATAAAGATATATTAGTCAATATTATTTGAATATATAAATTATCTCTATAATACATGTCAAAAGTACTATGACAGACAGTCAGTTAAACAGACAATGAGGGCTTCATAGAAGAGTAGGGTCGTTGCCACTCTTTGAATACAAAATGCGAAGAAAACAATAAAAGATCATATAAAAGAAATACATTTGACTTTTATAAATGTATATAAAATATTCAAAAATATGTTTTCGTTCTGTTTTGAATATTTCTCTTGTAGAGCATATTTTGTGATGTTCTATCCTACTATCACGCCAATCACTTAATTTCTTCGAGGAATCGACCCCAGAACTGGTCAAGTCACACGCTTGTTCTATTGCATCACAACGACCTCTTGAAATATTTGGTATAAAAATACATTTTCTTAGAAAAATTGGAAAACTATTTAAATAGACAAAGATAGACAGGCAAATTTTGTACTATTAATATATCCTGAAGAAGGTTGCTGGTTTCGACTGGATGCGGAAGGCGGAGGATCGGGAGCTTTTGCGCACCCTGGGAGAGGCCTATGTGGACCATAAAAGGCTGATTTGATCGATTGATTAAATATATCCATAAAATATAGAAAATCGAAGCAACGATATCTGCCTCAATAAACACTGCTAATCTAAGCTACGAGCACAATTAAAGTTTAACCTAGTTATATCTAGCTCGATAGTTCAAGATAAGGAAAACCACTGCTACAAATAGCCATAAAATATTGGAATCATTGGAAGTAAAATAAAATGGAGAATTTTGTGTTAGGATATATTATATATTTTTTATTGTGTGTTAAATAGCGAAACTCAACGCTGCGCTTTATTTAATCACATAAATGGAGAAATAAACTAACTGAAAAACGTAATTCGCATAGAAAGCCTTCGCAACGATAGACAGTTCAATTTCCAAACGGGAATTGAACCCATAAGTCGAAATGAATTATTTTCATATCCTCGCTCTGGTAACAAGACAAAGAGCGGCGTTGAGTTCCGCCACGTAATATCTCGGAAATGGGTAGGAAATGCAGAGTATCTTCTAACACTAAATTTCCTCTGCCTTGCTATATGCGGAATATAGATTGAAGTTGGAAAAAATATGATTCCCACAAGTGGAAATCAAAACTATAACCATCACGAGTACAGTCGACGACATACCACTGTACTACGTTAACTTCAATTCCAACATGAAAGTTTGCCAAGTCATAAAATACTGTCGCAAAATAGGAAATTATAGTATCGTTGTTTCTGTTAAGTTTTTCTTGCAGACATTTTTATGGCATATTTCGTACCTAATTTAATATTCGAGTGGAAAATATTTTATGTTATATTTATTTGTAGGTATTTAATAATATATTTGTATTCCCCAAGGTTTGTCATTAGATCTGAGAAAAAAATGCGTAGGTTATTAAAATTGTACTGTAAACGATTTTTGGACTATGGGTTCGATTTCCTTACTCCCCTTTTCTTAATTGTGTAAAAGTATATTAATATACTTTAAGTCCAATACGAATATAATTAAATAATAATATTTATATACCTACATCAATAAAGCCATAAGAGCTTAAAATAACAAATTAAAAGTCGCTATGCTAAAGAGCTGAGAGGATCTAATCCTTACAAATGGGTTACGTGACTAGTTTCAAAACATTAAAGGTGTTTAAATAAACGAATAGTTTTTGATGGATTATATAATTTTGGTATAAAAAAAAATTAGACTATTACTTATTACTAGTTATTACTAGCCACTAGCAGTAGAAGGGGAGTTGTGGCGCAGGGGCCCAAAGTGTGACTGTAGACACGACAGGTTCGATTCCCACTCGAGGAAATGAAATATTTAATATTGTCATTTCTTTCTTCCCGTGGAAGTTTTAGAATATACTTTAGTAGAAAGATAATATATGCACTATTTCTGCACTAAATGATTAGCATAATCTAAATTAAATGATAATATTATAAATCTATCCATATATTAATTAGGTCAGCTAAGATTAGAAGGCGTCCATTAAACTGTGGCTTACAGGTGAAGGAAAATAGATAAATATTTATACGTGGTGTGTACTAAGATTGTACTTAATAGTATTTTATATAGGTATATAACATTTATCTATATAGTAATAATACAAATATTAAATATTTCAATCTTCCGCGTGGGAATCGATTTGAGATTCATCACTCAATCCGCAATGCCCCAAGATTTAAACGAAAAGTGGGGAACAGAACGTCTTAATGGAGAATGGAGTGTATTATCATAAGGTTCCCATCGCCTACCCTGATAAGTGCGGAATGCAGCGTAAAGTATTAAAACAATAAAATAAACTCAAAAGATAATAATGATATAAGGAGTTCCCCTATCGAGCATATTTTACAAAGAATATCTAATAACAATAAAATAACATAAATAAAAAAACATCACAAATAAAGATGAACCCGAAAGTTTAAATTTGTTTATCCAGTTCCAGATTGAACCGCTTTATATTTAAAATTGCTTCATAGGTACATAATTTGATTGCCTACAGTAAGAAAGGACCTGGAGCCGGTCTGGTATACATAATGTATCAGCTTGCGTTCGCCTTAGCAACCCCTTTCCATCAGAGTGCTTATTTGTGTCTTTTGAATAGCTTCTGTTGAGGTTAGGAAATTGGAGCAATATTAGAATTGTATTTAAAATTTTATTGGATGCTTGGTCAAGTAAGATGTCGAGATCAATTTGAAATCCTTTTTCTTGTTTACTATACTTTATTATTTTGGGAACCTATTATAAAATACTCCGTTCCCATTAAGAAGCTTTTGTTCCCCTCTTTCCGCTGAATTTTGGAGGCTTACTTCATTAGCAGAGCGAGGGACTAAAAATATTAAATTATTCCTTAAAGGGGTGGGAATTGAATTCACAACCTGGCTCGTTTACTGTCATACGCTTGTGCTACGGTGACATGATAGGCTTAATAAATTAAATTGATATACTGATATTATTGCCCACACTCCTCGCATTTATCCAATTAATTGAGTGGCAGAACTCAACGCCGCGCATTTAGATACAAAATAACGAATAAATATTCTCCGAATTTGTCCCATCAGACATTATCATTTTTTTTTATAAAAATAACAAAATGCCGAACACTAGAAAAACCTCTCATAATAAACCCCTATATATTCCGCGTCAAAAAACAGAAGCTCGGCTCCCAAACGTTTGATGCGTGAAATACTCGTTCAGTAGAAATTAGAATATTAAGTGACATCAAGTATTCTTTACGTGTTTGCTCTTTGAAGGTTGATAAAACAAGGGTGAATCTGCATTTAGTACCCTATACGTATACTTTTTTTTTCAGATTTTCAGGGTAGACAGAGGGAGGTTAGTGTTAAGATACTCCGCTGCCAACTTTCCGACAAATTCTGAAGGCATTGAATGATGGAACCCAACGCCGCGCTTTGTCTTGAAAGCTGAGTGAAGAAATGAAAATATTAAATATTTCATTTCTCCGAGTGGGAATCGAACCCATAGCCCTACAGTCACATGCTTGTGTCACTGCGCCACGACTGGCCTCAACGTACGAATAATGTAAAGTAATTAATAAAACGCCTCGTGTTGAAAATTAAAGGCGTCAGCCATTATAGTATGTAAATCCATACATATGTATACTTACGAGTATACATTATACATACATGTTGAAAGTGCTTTTACGTTTTAGATTATGTTGGAATTAGAAAGGCTTCTCGCTGTTCCGTTTATATGTAATAGTTCTAATAAGATTAGTTTGGTAACATCGCTCTTTTGGGTTTCCACGAATATGTTTTGACAAATTACCCCTATTTTCAAAGACTGAATTTATTAATACTTCTATATTGGAGTCTAAACTTTCCGTCTCAACAAATATTTTATCTGTTGAGTAGTCATCACAGTAACTGCATACTGCACTGCACTTCATCTCAGGAGTTATAAATATTTCAATCTTCATATTCTGTCAATTTTTGTTTTAATTTGAACTGAAATAAACACAGCCAATTACCTATATTTCCATTTTGCCTCGTCGACATTTCCAAAAATTACAACCTACACAAACAATAAGAAAGCAGTCAGCAATAAGAAAGCAATGCGAAAAAATAATTGCCAACCATACATATACGTATATGATTCAAGAATTTTCTTATCACGTTTTCAACTCGATTAGAACAAAAGACGCTCCCGAAAGCGGGTCGCCAAGTCTCTCATTTCCATACTATTAAACCTTATGCGTCCCTTGAAAACGGTGGAATGAACAGGCGAGGCATTGAGCACGCACGGCGGAATGAAAATGAAATTTGCCTTTCGGATTCTCTTCGGTGGTTTCCTTCGAGAAATTTTTTTGCCAAATTTACAATGACTTTGTTAGATTTTTATTATGTGTTGATAAAATTCGCAAATTGGGTGGTATTGCGTTGTGTTGGTTTTCTTTGTTTAATTTTTGTCTTGAGTGTATATCACAGCGTGGGCTGAATAGAATTTAATTATATTTGGTTTTAAATAAATTTATTTTTGGTTTATTCGGTGGTATATTTAAGGAACAAAATATTTCAATGGACTATTCAATGAAAAGAGAAAAATATTGAGACCTACTCGGAAAAGTAATTAATTACTATAAAAATCTATAAACAACAATTTTGAAACTAAAATCCAAAACAATTTAAACGAAACGACAAACAAAAATTAACACATTTCTAATCTAGCGATGCTATTCGAGTAATATTTCATGGAAATTTATAACAAATCTTCAAATTACGGTAAAAAAGTGCGCTAAATCAAGGAGGATAAATGGATAAAGTTGGCAACTTCCACGGTCAACTTTGTATAAACAATTTAAACGATAATAATTTATCTGTCCAACCAATTAGCGTTGGTGAAATAAATTTAACAGGAAGAGCAAATTTTGTTACCGCAGTCCATGACTTAGTAATGCTGTGAGTGACGCATTGACGCGTAATATATGTTCACATATGGATACTTATAATTTTAGGAACCATGTTTGACTTTAGTGGTATAGTGATAAATCACTCTGCTTTTCCCGTATACTATACATATGTCCCTAATGTTCTATGAATTAATTGATTTTCTAGATTGACATAAGTCATTAAGTATTAATTTTAATCTAAAAGCTAAGTATATGAAATTTTAAAAAAATTGTTAAAGTTGTAACAAATGTTGGCATTTAAAAAGAGTGGCCATGAGTTTCTTTGCCTGTATCTTCTCATGAGCTCAACCATTTGAACGGGCTTTTTTCAAGTCAAAATTGCACATTTTTTTTTGGTTATTTTGTTTTATATATTTTTTTCTACTTTTATGACATGTCCAAGTAAATGTTAAGCATTTTTATGGAATAAAGATATTTTGACTTTGACTTTGACTTTGACTTGACTAACAATATTATATATGTACATGGTTACATGGTTATTATAACAAACTACCGTAAATTTAAAAGTAGCCTCAGGTACTGACCTGGATTTTTGCAGAATACTAGATCTGACAGTAGTTTGTCATTTGATTAAGGGTTGCACTTTCAAATGTCAATAAATTATATTCTAAGTAACGTTTGAAAATGCTTGTCTTGTACATTTTAAATTTGATAACGTTTATATTCCAGTAAATCTGCCATGTACCAGTTTTGCGAGACTATATAAGGACTAAAATATACAAATAGACTAAATTAGATTAACACAACAAGAAACTTGTGTAAAATCTAGAAGTCTTTAAGCGTAATTGTTGTGAATTCTGTCCAAGCCGGTGGAATGTTTAGATATTTTAAAAAACATATTTTTCTGATATGACAAAAGTAGAAGAAAGTGAGTTATTTTACAATAGATTATTTTAAAAATTTTATTGCATATTTCATTAAATAGCAGAAGATCTGATAAAAGGATAGAACATACATAATTATATATATATATATATTGAAATCGTGGCGCAGTGGCAAAGCGTGTAACTGCAAATGCGACCGGTGTAGGTTCAATTCTCCTCGCGGCAAGTGGCGAACAGAATATAACACTGAGTTCTCTCTTATTTTCCCGAATATCTCTACCCATATTATAAAATTTAAGTCATATAAAACCAATTTAACTTCAAAATCCAAACTTGTAACATATTTATTGTACTTGAAATTTAACTTGATTGCGCATCGAGGCGGTAACGTCAGCCATCAATACTGTACGCCGCAAAATGTCGCCGATCCATTGCGTCTGCTCTTGCTCAGCCCGCCAGGCTTTGATGCATGCGGTTGAAGCTAACTGGATTAAAGGGAGCTTTGGTGGTTTAAATAAAAGTTGGCTTCTAAATTTTTATTTTGCAAGTTAGGAAGAGAGTGGAATTTTTTTTTTCAGCCTCACGCTGTATCCTGTATGTATCAGGTTAGGCAGAGAGAGCCTAGTGATAAGACACTGCGCTCTCCGCTTTCTGCCGAATTCTAGAGGCGTTGGGTGTTGAGTGGCGGAATTCAACGCTGCGCTTTGCCATGACACCAGATAAACCAGAGAAGAAATGAAATTATGGATTTTTTCATTTCCTCGAGATATTTACAAGAATACATTATATTATTTAACGTGAATAAAAGTAAAAAATAATAACAAAGCAAAATATCAAATACTGTTGGAAATTTCCAGATTCCCTCTACCTATCCTGCCCTGTGCTGGATACAACGTCAACCAAAATGATATACAAAACCATTACACACAAAACGTTTGTTTTCTAAACGTAGTTCTGGAATTTGTGACGGCGATGCAATTTCGTCTGGATTTCCTAAATCCTTCCTCTGAACAATCGAACACTACGTAGTTACTTTTCCTGTGCTTTCGAACATATACATAAAAGAGAAGACGCAAAAATTTCGTATTTTATTGGCAACAGTATTGCTAACGAGAGTATTTCTAGCCGATACAAAATATATTGGTGTTATACTATTAAAAAGTTTTGGATAAGTAGATGTGAGTCAATTAATAGTAAAATATTTAACAATATTCTAACTGAAATCCTGAAATGTGACTGGTGTAGAAATTTAGATTTTTTCTAAAATTAATTAATCTCAAAAAGTCATATAGGATTGGAAAAAAGGGTTTTTAGCTTCACACTGTATCCCGCACGCAGGGTAGGCCCCCGCAGGGTAGACCGAATGAACCTAGAAACCTAATATCCATTCTGTTGCCGTTAAGATACTCTAGAGTTCTAAAAGCATTGCGAAATTCAACGCTCAACAATCTATTGAAACCATTAATACATTATTTAAAATCAGGAAAGGAACAACATAATGATATATAGGTATAATATAAACATAAAAATCATCGATAAAATTAAAAATCATAAAGAAGACTGTAATTTATTGAGCGTTATTTACAAAAGATAAGTGTGGATGGATTTATTTTAATTCTAATATATAAAAATGTAATAATTTACTTCCCGTATTACACTTGTTTTAAGAGGATAATAGGTTAAGTTTCCAAGGATTTATAGTAATCTAAACGCTTCTTCGCTTATCTTATGTATTATTTATTGAGGTCGTAGTTGCGCGGGAGCACAAGCATGTGACTGTAAACGCGACGGTTGTGAGTTCAATTCCCATTTAGAGATATCAAATATATAATTATTTGTTTAAAAAAAAAAGAGAACGGAGTGTTTTAATATTAGGTTCTTAGATTTTCTATGCTTATTCTGCTATGTGTAGGATAAAGCGTGAAACTATTAAAATAAATAAATAAAAAAAGAACAATCTTAATTATTTATTATTAAGCATATTTGCTTCGAATTCCCATATCATTACTCTCACAAAGACCACACTCCACTGATAGCCCCAGTCTACCGGTCCTAGCTCCACATAAAGGTGTTATCACGTTATCACACTTCGTCTGTTATGTTTGTTGATAACAGAACCGCATGGCACAAAGTGGTAGACGAATATCCGTACCCTTTTGCCTCCTTGATTACGCTTTAGGGCAGGTTTTTTATATTCTCTTTTAGATATTCAAGGCTTTGTGTATTCTTATTCGTCGATAATAAGGAAAAATATATGTATAGTTTTTTTAAGCTTCACGCTGTATCACGATGTATGAGACATTCCGTTCCCATTGGGACATTTCTCTTTGTCACGTTCCGCCGAATACTGGATTCAATTCGTGTTACCAGATCGTTGAAATAAAATTATTAAATATTTAAATACCCTCGAGTGGGAATGAAGCCCATAAGGATAATATTTTTGAAAAATAATACTTTTCAATCATTTTAGTTTTGGACAAATGAAGTAGTAATGGACAGTATTAGACGCTTATAATATAAATTAATTAATTTAATTTAAATTATTATTTAAAAGGTACGCAATATTATATTATATAATTTCTAAAATAATAACAACGACGAAGTGTAAGCTTTAATTTTCATAACAAAATATTTATAAACGAGCTTAATAAAATCTGTTCCATTAAGAAAATCAATACATGACGTGAAAGGCGGAACTCAATTCCTGCATTTTTTATATTTCTTATCACTGCTGAAAGTATAACTAAAATCTATGTATATGTACATAGATTTTACGACATAAGACTAAAATCATCACGATGTAATAATAAGCTTCACGCTGTATCCCATATACAGCAGGGTAGGCAGAGGGAACCTAGTGTTGAGACACTCCTTTCCCCACTTTCCGCCCAATTTTAGAGGCATTGCGTGTTAAGTAACGGAACGCAAAGCCGGGTTTTTACTTTTGGTGCTAGAGAGAAGAAATAAAAATATTGAGAAATAACAATTCTTCATATTTTAATTTCTTTGAAAGCCAAAAGCAAAGCCAGAGAAGAGGTCAGTCGTTCGGCAAGGGCACATCCAGGAAACAAAAATATTATATTTATTGAAATTTATATTTTCATTTCTTCGCTCTAGTGTCGAGGCAAAGCACGGCGTTGAGCTCTGCCACTGAACACGCAATGCTTCCAGAATTCGGTGGAAACTGGGGAACGGAATATGATACCCTGCTGTGTGCGGGATGCAGCGTGAAGCTGACAAAAATAAAAAATCATTCCCTCAAGTGGGGATAGAAGCCACAACCATCGCAATACAGTCACGTCCCTGTGCCCCTGCACCACGACGGCCTTAGAATATTTATATGTATCTATCTTTACAGTGTTTTAAAATTAAGTGAGGAAAGCTCCCTTATCTCGTGTAAACTCGTTATCACTTGTAAGAGCGGGTGTGAAAATCGACCGGCAGACGGCCGGAAAATATTAAAACGATCGCTGACCTGGCCTCTTTTATAATTTCACTGTTAATGTAATTTTTACTTTATTTCGGAGCTATTTTTATTATATGCGAGCGTTATAATTTTGTTTAGCGTTATACATATTTTTGGGATTTTACACTATTTGTTGGATTCTATTGTCATATATGACGATTTTGGGTTCAAAATAACTCAGAAGAATGTCAATAATAAAAATGTGGTATTTATAAATGGCAAGAAAGTACAGATAAAAATATACGATATTTCACTTTGTAAGAATATTATACTTTATAGCGATACTAAGTTATTATAATAAAAACAACTTTTTTCGATTTAACAGTTGAAAAAAATATGGCTATTTATACTCGTAGTCATTAGAAAATACATTTTCTAGATATCCATTACAAAAATTCTCTAAGGAATACCGAAGTTAAAAATAAACACATTTAACTGTCTGCTACCTAAATATATAAATAAACGAATAGCCACGTGATTGAGTTAAATAATAAATTAGATTTCCATCCACAAAGCTTACCTTTTGCAAAAGTACCATCAAAATCGGTGTATCACTAAAAAATCACTAGCACTGTGAATCACTACACTGAATTTTTTTCGAACGATGGCAGCGCGTGTATGCGCACGCGCAGGCGCGCCGACTGACTCACGCATCCCTTCAGTACAAAATCTATTTTTCAACGTAATAGGAACAAAAGGAGGGGAAGACGCCCTCGTCTCTATACACGAATATAAATAGATCAGCTAACGTCGTTCGTTCACTCAGGAAAGCGTAAGAAATTCCATTTATTTCCTTGTTACTAGTTAAGATAATAATCCAAAAATAAACGTCCGGCCCTCGGTTTAATAGTACCGAATCCACGCTAGTTCCGATTCTCATTAACCGTTGGAGCGTTTCCTACTTTTGTTATTTGGATGGAAGATGGAAGTCTCTTTCAATAAATCTTGAGATTTTTTTTACGGTGGAACGGTAATTGTTCGTTTGAATGTCTGGTTGAGATTGAAAATTCCTTTTTGTCCCGTTTTTAGTATTGGTATTGTGTAAAGACATTTTAAGGTTACCTTTAGGTATCAATAAAGTAATGAAGCTATAAAACTCTAAATGATAAAATGTTAAGTTTATTTGTGTCATTTCTTGGAGACAAAATGAGACTGGAATTAATCATCGTCTATTAATCCTAAGATTTGTTGGTTGAGCACTGGTGTGAGCTGTGTGTGTGACAATCTTTACAAATATAAAGCAAAATAATTCGACGAGAACGTCGTGGCGCGTGGCCACGTTTGACTGTAAACAGTTGTGGGCTCGATTCTTATTGGAGGAAATATTTTTTTTTATTCTCGTCGCGCTGGTAAAAAGAACAGGTTCGTCACTCAATACGTCACTCATACAAATTGAGTGTTTCGCATGGAACGGAATGTCGCTTGAAGCGTTTTGGATATTTCACTAAGATTCCCTTGGTGAAGGTATCCAACTTAACACTTGATTTTCTCTGTCTAACACCTTTATGCGGGATACAGCGTGAAGTTAAAAAGAACAGTAAAATAATAAAATGTTAAAATACTTTAAAAATACTGAAAATTAGAATTATTGTGCTTTGATAATTTCAGTTTTCGTCTCTTTTCAGCGTAAACTCATTAGATGAAGATGGTCTTAAATGAATTTTGCTGTCACTCTGCTTTACTAATATAAATTCCAATTTCTAAGTAATAAAGTTTGAAATGGAATGAACATATAGCTTCAATATTAAGTTGTTCTCATTTGCTTCGTGACGTGGTTTTTAAAATGGCACCGTAAAAGTCGGTGCGGATGTCGTAAAATTTTTACGTGAAATTCTCATCACGAGTTCATTGACAAAGATGATGATTAAAAAAACTTAAATGTTCAGTGTTAAGTATTATTATTTATAGAATTTAAAGTTGCCGTGACAGCCGTGGATTCGATTTCCACTTGAGGGAATACATTATATTAATTTCTTTGCTCTGGTAATTAGACAATATGCGGTGATGAGTTCCACCACACAACATTAAATTATTCAAAAAATAGGTTTAGAGATAAAAATATATGTAGATTTAGAGATATATATATATATACAGCATATTTTTTTTAATAAGATATATTTTACAAAATTAAAGTAAACGCTTGGGGCATTCGCATACAGAGTTAGATAACTCGTTTAAAAATCCATTACGATTTGTTATTTTTATGCAGGATGTTGTTTCATTCTCTTTTCTGTTAATTTTATTTTGTTTCATAATTTAGTAGCCTTTACTAAGATGCGTATAACACTTGAAAAATTCTAAGCGCCGTTGTTATAAATCGCTCTCAAGTCTGAGATCGTACGTAAGATGTCGTTTTCATTCATAAATACATATATAATTTATGAATAAAAGCAGCATCTCAAGATCGATCTCAGATTTGGGCTCATAATAATAGATAATCAGTTGATTATTAATCAATTGAACCCACAACTACCATGAAATATCAAACAAATACCACCCAAAGAGTTACTGAGGGGTGAAATTGTAAATAAAATATTTCTCTAAGAGCAAATTCTATGTAAATCTTACAACTGAACATGAGTCAGCTGACATGTCTAGACGCGAGCAGACTTCAACTCATTTTAATATTCAACACGCTCTCATTCGCAGGGACTGAAATTCAGGTGAATTTTTGATATGAAAAATCTCTTATTCATTATATTTTATAATTGGTTATTAGATTTTCAAATTTCATTCTTTGTAATGGAATATTATGGTTGTTAATAGATATAAAAAGCTTGCAGTGTATGTATGTGGGTTCGGGTGAAATCTTTGAGCTCAATTTTGAAGTAGATATCTTCAACCGATTGAGCTGAAGTTTTGTATACACGTTTAGTTTGGATGACGATTCACGATAAAATATGTGACGACATCCTAAATCTAATATGGCGGACCATGCAAGATAGCGGAATTGTTATTTTTAATGTTCTTCTACAATATGGGTATCAAATGAAAGGGCTCGTTGAGAGCAACTTGAAAAATAATGTGTCGTTATTCCAAATCCAATATGGCGGAACATCAAAGATTTCGGAATTATTTATGCACTTCCGCAATATGGGTCTCAAATGAAAGATCTTGCCAAGAAAAATTAGAAAAATAATGTGACATCACTTGAAATCATATACATATCATGAATATTATAACACTATTCAAGTTTTTTGTGGTTTCATATAATGATAGGTACGTTCATACGATTGAGCTGAAATTTTGTATACACGTTTGGTTTGAATGACAATGCACGATAAGGTTTGTGACTTCATTCTAAATACAATATGGCGGACCATCCAACATGGCGGAATAGTTATATTTATGCACTTCTATAATATGGGTATCAAATGAAAGAGCTTGCCGAGAATAATTAGAAAAATAATGTGACCTCTAGTGTGAGACCAAGACAGTGGTAACTAAACAGTAAAAAATAAATTATAAGCAAAAAATCATTTTTAGAAAAAGCTTTTATTTAAACGCTCTAAAAAGGAGAAAATAAAATTTGTCTTTTAAATTTTAACTATCAACTCATAACCTCATTGTACACAATTTATATGATTATAAAAGCTTGTCGCGTTAATAAATATTTAATTAAATTGAAACTTCAAAAATGTAAACTTAGCAGATTTTACATAATTAAATGAGTACTTGTTTAGTTATACAAGTAAATTGCGCGACAAGCTTTTATGATCTTATAATTGTGTACAATGAGGTTATGAGTTGATAGTTAAAATTTAAAAGACAAATTTTATTTTCTTCTTTTTAGAGCGTTTAAATCAAAGCTTTTTCTAAAAATGATTTCTTGCTTATAATTTATTTATTAAATGTTTTAAAAGAAGTGAAATGCCACGTCGTGGGGACGTAATGGCGCTACAAATAGAGCCAATTTATTATGAGAACCAATAGTTTCGACTGTATCCAAGTAGGTTTGTTAAAAATAAGCTTATTTAAAAATTGTTAGACACACATATCAATTTATTTTCAGCAGCTAATAGTATAGGCAGGAGATATTCCGTCCTCTGCTTTTCGTCCAAATTTGTAATATTTAATTGGGTCATTATTATTATTATTTTCCTAATCTAACCAAAAAAAGCAAATTGCCATCCGATTCACAATATAGCTATGGGAAAAAAAGTGGAGAACAAAAGAAATGAAGAAAGTAGAGTGAATTAACACTATATACCCTTTCATAAAAATCGTTAATACATTCTAATATTAAAAATTATAAGAAACAGTCGCATCTAGCGATATTTCAATACTCATTAAAAACCATCCACCCCTCTTTTTCCTTTTTAGTTACGCCCAATGAATTAAAGTGTTTAATTTGCTTCCTCTGATTGCTTAAGACAAATATTCTTTAAGGAGCATTCGAAATGTATTTTAGAAGTCCATTGATTGACATCGGCACACTGATGGTGGACGGAAATAGATGTGTGACAGATATCGTTTTTTATGTTGGAAATACGGTTCCTAATACTTGTATTAGTTGTTAAAAACTATTAAGCTCTAAGAATCTAACAAAATAATATAAAAGTACATAATATATTATTTTGTTAGATGCTAATAGATTATAAGATATATTATAGATTATTTTAAAGCTGTTAAACTTTTTTAATAATACATCGTCAGACGCCATAACATCACGCCTTATGTGGTTTGAATTCCCATTTGAGGGTATAAAATATTTTTATATCCTCGCTCTAATAACAGGACAAAGCGCGGCGTTGAGTTCTTCCACTTAACAAGCAATAACTGTAAAGTTGCCTCTGCCCTCTGCTTACTGCTATATCTCTATATTTCCGAATACAGGATGCTTGCCCCAAATTAGGTAGACTTATAATAATATTAATTCATAATAAAATTGAGTAAAAATATTATTTTCTCTGAAACCAAATACGAGCCCTACATTTATTTCTATGTTAGATTTCTTTACAACTTTTCATTTCGTATATATTCATTGATTTTCTCATACTGTCAGTAAATTTCCTCTCCTCGCAACTCGTGTTAAAGTTACTTATGGTCTTAGTATAAGTTTTATATTGCTTTTCTGGTATTATACGACTTACTAAGTTTAGGCCATTGTAGAGCAATGGAGCAACGTCTGTCTGACACGATGGTTACTGGTTCTAGACCAAACGGGGCAATAAATGATTTTCATAAACATTGTATTTTACTCTACATTCTATAATTGTTTTACTATATATCTTTCTTGTATATAAATATATTCTAAAACTAAATGAAATTTAGACCAAATAGGTACCTACATATATTATTTATAAATTAAAATAAAATAATAATACACGGGTATTATTATACACTTACAGAAACCTACATGCCTAAATTTGACCTTTTACCGCACAATATTTTCAACTTTGCGTTGTCTGTCAGTTGCCGATGGCCGCCTACGCTTTCGTAGTCCAGTTTGGACTAGAAAGAATGCCGGAAGTAGTACTTGAGCATCCTGCATCTTTTTAAAAAATATTCAAATTTAAGCTTTACTTTATATAAAAAGTTTAGTTTGTTTTCCGGTTCCGGTTACAATAACGTAAACATCGTTACAGTGCAACTCCCCAATTAATCGTATTTTCTGATAGTAAAGTGCCACTTGGAAGTCTAATAAATATAAGTGTTAACACAAGAGGCCCGCCGTCTCATTTTTGTCCCAAACGCAAATTTGATTGTATATAACTTTTTTATTTGTTAATGTATGTAGATGAAACTTTTTGACTATTACCAATTTTACACCTTGATTTAATTAAAAATATAAATAATTTTATAGCAGAAATACTTTTTGAAAAAAAAAATAGATTTACCTAGAACTGCCTGCCTGGTGGGTCATTTTTGTCCCGCCATTATTATTTTATTATTTAAGGGTATAATTTGACATATTTTCATGCCTTGTGGACGAGGTGGAGGTGAAAGGGCGATGCGGGGCAGAAAAAAATTGAATAGTAGGTTTAGCAGTCAATGCCTAAGTTTTTAGGGTTCTGTTTAAGGAAACAAAAACCCTTATAAGATCATTTTTTTGTCCATCCACCTGTCTGTGTCTTTATCTCAGGAATGCTTGGAGAAATCGAGTTGATATTCATATGAGTATATGAATATCAACTATATGACGATCTACAGTCCCTGGATTTCCAGAAAAAGCGCCTTTAAAAAAAGATATGACCATTTATATAGTAAAAAACGTGTATTTCGACACTATAAAGGGAATTAAGTTAATAAGGTACTTCCAGTTAACTTAGAATTATGAAAATTTCATAATTGCCAAATTGGCAGCTAGCATCTACATGTAGTACTAGTACAGGAAAAAATCTGAAAACTATACATTTATGTATAAATCTTAAAAAATAATAGCCTGAAAAGTGGGGTAAAATTGGTGTCAATACTAAATTTTGCCGCTAGTTCAAGTGAGGTATCAGATGAAAGGATGACTAAGCTAGGCTTTAATTTCAGAAAAACACTCGATAACAAATGTGGGCAATTGTAGGGTAGGTAGAGGGAACCTGGGAACCTAGTGCTATGCACTCCGCTGGCATTTTCCGCCGAATTCTGGAGGCATTACCACGCAATGTTATAATCATCTGTGATGTATAATCACAGATGATTATATATTATATTATATATTATGTATCACTGATGAAGAATATATTAATGCATTACTTGGCCTAATAATAATATTAACTAATTTCAATAACTTATAATTTTGTAAGAGTTATTCAGTTAGTTGTCACGACCTTAGAACGTATTTGAAATATTTGATTCTTCCTTTGTGTTTTGTTTTTTGGTAGTTTTATGTTTGTTAAAGAATAAAAATTGATTATTATAGATGGTCTACATATTTTACGAATTATTTTAATAACTTTATTTGTATTATACCAACAATCAACATAATAAGTAGAATGGGACAAATTTGTCACGACGGCGGTTCAAGGGGGGTCTCAATGTTCGGCACTTCTAGTGTTAAGAAGATCTGGAGATAATAGACTTGGTTTTTCATATGAGAACTATTCCAAATACAAAGTGTGAATGTGAAACGACCAATAGTGAGGTTATCTTAAGTGAGAATCAAAAGGAAGTTTATATTGAAACTGACATCGACTCATGAGTTTTACCAGAGACAAATTAAAATTTCCTACTAAAACCTACCGTTTTCCATAATATTTTAAATATACAAAACAATAGTTGGTAGAAATGGATGAACAATTTCAACTTTTATTCGATAAAATGAAAATTGAACTCTCGAAGCAAACAATATCGATAACAGAGCCTATAACGAATACAATTATGGAAAGGATGGAAGAAAAATTACAGCTGATGGTTAAGGAAAATCAAAAACTAAAAGCAAATGTAAGAAAGTTAGAAGAGGAAGTAGAACAACTGAAACGGGAGAAGAAAAATAATAATTTGGTTTTGTTTGGTGTAAAAGAGGAGCAAAAATTGTTCACTCAGCTACTAGAAAAAATAAAGAAGATTTTCAAAGAAGATTTAGATTTTAACATAGAAGAATGGGAGATTAACAAAATGTTCAGACTTGGTAAAATAAACAAGGAAAATAAAAAACCTCGACCAATTCTGCTGTCCTTAGAGTATCAGAAATAAAAAGTGGAGAAATCATGAAGAATAAAAAGAATTTAAAAGACATGTATATTAAGGATGATTTTTTTAAAGAGACATTAGATAAAAGGAAAGAACTAGTACCAAAATTGGAGGAAGACAGGAAGAAGGGGAATATTGCATACTTAAAATGATATCATGAGAAGTAGATCTAATCCTCTTTATAGCTATACAACTAATAAAAACCAATAGCAATTAACAAGCCGGAAAACTAAACAAAACATCAGGAAAGAAAATTAAAATACAAAGAAACAAAACTCTCCCCCAAGACTGATCCTGGTGGGGGAAAATGACCTAAACACTCTAAGCAAAAAAATCGAACGAAAAAGAAACACAAATTCAGATATATATATCGCAACCCTAAATGCGAGATCTCCACAAACAGATAAAAAACTCATAGAACTAGAACTGGCGTTAGATAATATCAAATGGGATATAATTGAAATAAGTGAAATGAGACGCCTTGGTAAAGGGATTCAAAATCATAATGGTAAATTTATTCTACACTACATGGGCAAAACACCTGAGCTGTATGAAGTTGGCTTTCTTGTTAAGAACAACTTGGCTGGCAAAATAGAAGAAATAAGAGGAATTAATTAAAGAATAGCACTCCTCAATATTAAACTACCTTTAAATCATGGAAAAAGAAGAAACATGGACTATCATTCAAGCATATGCCCCAACTGAAACAAATAAAAAGAAGATACCATAAAAACTGAACACTTTTACAAATACAAAAACATCACAGATAGACGATCAAAACTACATAACAACTAAACATTCAGAATTAGTACCAATAATATTACAAGATGAAGTGATGAAAATTGTAAAAACACAGAAATTAGACAAAGGCCCAGGGTCAGACCAAATATCTAATGAGGTAATAAAATACGCAATGCTGGTGTTCGCTCCCATCATAACGAATTTATTCAAAGATATATTAGCAACCGAAACTATTCCTAATGATTGGACAAAATCCATTATCACCTTGTTACACAAGAAAGGGGACAAGGGAAACATAGGCAGCTACAGACCAATAAGTTTGATGTCGAACATCTATAAGATCTTTTCAAAAATCATATTATCACGGATTATTGTAGCACTCGACGAAAACCAACCGAAAGAGCAGGGGGAAGAAAGCTGGCGAAAGAAATTTGCGATAGGATGATATTGGGTTTGCATTGCAGACGATATTATACTGTTTGCGGAGACTCCAGATAGCTCAGAACACATGCTTAGAACAATTGTCAGATGAAAGTGCCAAAGTAGGTCAGCAATTAACACATCAAAAACGAACGTTGTGACAAACTCGGCTAAAATAGCCAATAAAATAAATGATGGACAAATGGAAACAAAATATGTTAATGAATACTTATATCTAGGTCAACTATTGACTACAAAAGATACAATGCAAAAGGAAGTAGATAGAAGAATAACAAGCAGTTGGAAACGATTTTGGTTATCGAGTGAGGTGTTCAAGGACAAGGATATGCCTATTAAAGACAAAAGAAGAGTGTTTAACACATGTGTTCTGCCATGTTTATCATATGGATGTCAATCCTGGACATTGACCGATAAAAAAATTAAAAAAAATTACATATGTCAAAATGGAATGGAGAGAAGCATTATGGGAGTGAAAAGAAAGGATAAGGTTAAGTTACAGATTATAAAGAGCAAAACAAAATTTGAAAACATACACACAACATACAAATGACTTAAATGGAGGTGGACAGGACACATGCTAAGGGAAAGGATAGAGAAGTGGACACATTTTATTGCAGAATGGTACCCGCATAATAGCAGAAGAAGTAAAGGTTGACCAGCTACACGTTGGGAAGACGATTTCAAAAAGGCATGAACACGTGTTGCAAAGAATAAAATAAAATGGAAAGCTTTAGAGGAGGCTTTTGTCGAAGGACAAGCTGAAAAAGAGAAACCACTTTAGATTTAGAATAATGTAAATGTAGTTTTCAGCAATAAATGCTTATTATATTATATAAAAACTTACGCTCAAGCAAAAGTTATTAAAATGATTATATAAATCAGCCAACCCTATTTATTATTTGTAAAATAATTATTTACCCTTTCACTTATTCAACATAATGGTTTCAATATCTGCTGAGCGACGCTGTTTGGTTGGGCTTAATTAAAATAGCCATCGGAGCGAAAAAACAATTTCCTTAGTCATTTCCATGAATATTTTAATTTTCTTGCGTCATTCTGAATTGGAATCAGTTAACATCTTATTTTGAAAATAAATTTACTACTACTTAGATTTTTTGCGTCACGCTGTACCCCGCACATAGCAAAGTAGACAGACCTGGGAAACTAGTGTTCAAGCACTCCGTTCCCACAGACACTTCCGTTATCCAATGATTTTCTATGTTCTATAGAACAAAAACAAATAATTAATAGTTCTCTTACTTATAAGTATATAAAGTTTGTGGGTAAGTATAGTAGATTAATTATATTGAATTTTAATACAAAAGTAAGAGATACAAATGTTAATAAGGAAATATATTTAGGACTAGAGGACGCGCGCAGCTTCGCTTGCTGATTTAGGAGTGAATTCTAATAAACCACGAAACATGTGTTCAATGAAATATTTTTAAGAGTATAAATTTCAAATTTTATAACAATCGGTGGCGTTTTAAAGATTTTTCCATACAAAACTTCAACCCTTTATTTGCACCCCTAGGGGAAGAATTCTAGAAAACGATGAAACACATGTTCAATTAAATACTGTTAAAAATCTAAATTTCAAATTTTATAAGAATCGGTGCCGATTTAATTTTTTTCCATACAAACTTTCAACCTCTATTTCACCCCTTTAGGGGTAAAATTTTCCAAAATCCCTTCTTAGTAGATGTCCAGATTACGAAAGTAAACATCCGTCCAAATTTCACGTTTCTACCATGAGCGGTTACGGCTGTGCGTGCGTCTTACCTCAGTCAGTGAGGACAAGTCCTTTTATATATATAGTTACTAATATAAGAGTTTGCGTTCTCAGTGCCTTACACTCGTATGACTATAGATACATTTTAACATGTATGTTTTTTAACTTCACATAAAGCTCCCCACTTTTACCTGTACGGTTTGGGATTGTAATGAAACACTCGATTGCTGAATATCGACTAATTTATTATTATAAGTACATTGCTATTTATATCCTAGCTACAATAGATAATATAACTATACATACCTACTCAAGGTATACCACTACATACCAATTGACCTATTATTTACAAACCATGCATTTATGTAGTAGAAGCTAAGGTTATTCCATATGTAACCAGACCATAAAATCGAATCAAATATGCATTCCGAGTCAATGCCGCCGGCTTTGCGTTTTTTTGACGATTCAAAAGGGTATTATAAAAAATATTTTGAATTTGAATAAATATTATTTTGCAAAACCTAATTCCAAATATCTCCGAGTGGGTTGGAAGACTGAAGGAGTTCCAAAAATTTTATTAAGTATCTTTATTTGTAATATAAATTTTGCAGCAACATAACATTTATACTTTTAAAAATTTAACCAATAATACTCACTAAAAAAAACTAATTTAAAGTGTAATAGGTGTAATATTACTTTGGTCGGCCGTCAATCTGCATTAAGTTGTACTTTTATGCTTTTATAAATTCTGTCACAGTTAATTTCTTTGAGTGGACACTCGCATTTATCATCTATCATAATTGATAACATAAAAAAGATGATGTATCGAGAGCTCACACTTTTCTAATTGAAATAAAAAACACCAAATGGTTGTCAATTCGTTTTCTTGGTTCAAAGTGCGGCGTTCAGTTACGTAAAACAAAAAGGAGTGAGTGGCATACATATATAACTAGATCAACATAGAAAAAAATATATTTAGGTTCAGTTTTACATCCATTGTTCTCGTCCATACCTAGCATTTGTTTTTTAAATACCAGCTAACCTATTTTACTGCAGTTTCCGTTTTCCTTTTTGATTAAACAACACGACGTTGATTGATCTATGCGAAATATGAAACAAGATGGTGTTGTATTTTTCGTTCAATCGAATGATAGATTTTTGATTTTATTACTTTTCAATTTTGTAACAACTGTATACGATTCTTGTACATTTATATATGGTTATCGGCCCCAAGGTTGTCTTTAAATAGTAAAGAGATTTCATTATCAAAATACTTCTCGGATTTCGAGACATAACATGCTTGTAGTAAGGTTGGTAAAAATAACCTAGTGTTAGGACATTTTTCTCGTCGCTTTCCACCGGAATTTGAGACATTTAGGGGTTTAGAAGCGGAGCTCTACAGCGCATTTTATGTTATTAATATGGTACTTCCGGTTGCATTCTTATGCTCTTGCAAATATTTTCCACACACGAAAGTAAGTTTATGTTCTTTAGTTAAGCAGTCTAATTCACAAACTGCTGTCATATCATTTTTCAGTATGAATGTATATGAAACAAGCTCACGTTTTTCTCGTTCAATCTGAACTATCGCAAAAGCTGTGCTCGAAAGCAATTGGAAAACGATTCTGTGTAAAAGAATACAAAAAATCTTTGATAATCTATCGTATCGAGTCGTACCTATGTATGTAACTTGGTACTTAAATATTTTACAAAAACCTTAGTTTTATTTCTCATTAATACATATACATAATTTCAATCTCTATTAATACATATATAAATACAAAAGTAACTTTATCTGTCCGCGCGCGCAAAGCCGCTGGTCGCTAGCTACTTTATTTTACGTATCCTGCGCATAGCAGAATTGGCAGAGGACTAGACGTCGAAGTTTTGAAGGCATTGCGAGTTGAGTAGTAGAACTCAACGCTGCGCTTTGCCGCGACACCAGAGCAAAGAAACTAAAATATTAAATACTTAATTCCTCGAGTGGAAATAGAACCCACAATTTGCACCACTAGCGGCCTCAATAATTAATTTGATATATCGATTCTATATTATAAATATAACATTATTTCATATCACATAACTATTTCATATCACTGATATTCCACTAAACACGCTTTTTAAGAGCATTGAATAGAGTGAACACGTGAACGCGTGTATAGGAAGCTACTGAGTGACATTAACGTAATTGCTGGTTTGGATTCGGCAATATACATATACAGTGTGTTCTATTATATGTATAGTATTTGCGTAGCTGTCGTCGTTTAGCTTTATTAGGTTTGGTTCGTTTGTTTGTTGACTGGTTCATTTAGTTAATGAGGAGTTGTTAATGTCATTACAATTTGGAAAATATATGGAAATGTCATATTTAATTGTTTATGTGTTTTTAGGGTTATATATCTCAAAAGGAAAAATTGAACGTATAGTTGAAACACAAAAAAAATCAAACTTCTAGATCTATGCAATCAAAAGATACGGGCACTTATGCATCGTCTTTAAGAAAGAATATCATAAGCACGCACTTGACTGTCAAAGCGGCAGCGTCGCACACGTTTCATTCAAGAAATCGAGTCGCAGCAACTAGCGTAGGTAAAATATGTAGGTAACGGCGGCGAAGTGTTGGTAAATCAATCAATATGAAAATAAAATACACTTTACATACACTTTTATCGAATTATTGCTATTAGATTTTTTAATTTTCTAAGTGTTCCCCTTGCTTATTATCACTAGAAATGCCGAAGATTGAGACCTCCCTTGAACCGCCGTCGTGACAAATTTGTCCCATTCTACTTATTATGTTGATTGTTGGTATAATACAAGAAAGTTATTATTAAAATAATTTGTAAAATATGTAGACCATCTTTAATAATCAATTCTTATTCTTTAAGAAACATGAAAGTACCAAAAAACAAATTATAAAGTAAGAATCAAATATTTCAAATACGTTCTAAGGTCGTGACAACTAACTGAATAACTCTTACGAAATTATAAGTTATTGAAATTAGTTAATATTGTTATTAGGCCAAGTAATGCATTAATATATTCTTCATCAGTGATACATCACAGATGATTAATAACATTGCGTGGTAATACCTCAAGAATTCGGCGGAAAATGCCAGCGGAGTGCATAGCACTAGGTTCCCTCTACCTACCCTACCCTTGCCCCATTTGGTGTCGAGTGTTTTTCTGAAATTCAAGCCTAGCCTAGCCAGAGTCCTTTCATCTGATACCTGACTTGAAATAGCGGCAAAATTTAGTATTGACACCAATTTTACACACTTTTCAGGCTATTATTTTTAAGATTTATACATAAATGTATAGTTTTCAAATTTTTTCCTGTACTAGTACTACATGTAGATGCTAGCTGCCAAATTTTATAAGTCTAAGTTAACTGAAAGTCCCTTATTTTGATTAATTTTGATTCCCTTTATAGTGTCGAAATACCCGTTTTTTACTATATAAATGATCATATCTTTTTTAAGGGCACTTTTACAGGAAATCAAGGAACTGTAGGTCGTCATGTAGTTGATATTCATATACTCATATAAATATCAACTCGATTTCTCCAAGCATTCCTGAGGTAAAGGCACAGGCAGATAGAAGGACAACAAAATGATCTTATAAGGGTTTTTTTTCCTTAAAAGGGTTTTTTCCATATTTTTGCCATTTTTTGCCATTAAAAAAAAACACAGAACCTTAAAAACTTAGGCATTGACTGCTATACCTACTATTCAATTTTTTCCGCCCCCGCATCGCCCTTTCCCCTCCACCTCGTCCCCGAGGCATAAAAAGATGTCAAAATATACCCTTAAATAATAAAGTAATAATGACGGGACAAAAATGACCCAGCGACAGACCCAGTTCTAGGTAAATCATATTTTTTTTCAAAAAGTATGTCTGCTATAAAATTATTTATATTGTTAATTTAATAAAGGTGTAAAATTAGAAATAGTCAAAAAGTTTCATCTACATAAATTAACAAATAAAAAAATTATATACCATCAAACTTGCGTATGGAACAAAAATGGGACGGCGGCGTTTCTAGTGTTAATACATAAATTGCATCGGCGTAGCAAATTATGTCTTACTGTACTCAGTAGATAGATTGTTTACTTGCCTCCACAAAAAAAAAATCAAGCGGCGTGGAGTCCGGGGAACGGGCAGGCCACCGCCGTGGTCCATACCTCCCAATCCATTGCTCTCCAAATATGCTCGCGGGCGTGTTTCTAGCAAGCACTCCAGAGTGTACGAGTGCTTCATCTAACTGAAACCACATCTTACGATATACGTCTAGGGGGATCTGGTCGACATATTCTGTTACGGGGCCGCGTATGAGTTCTAAAAATTTCCTAATATTTACGTTGCCGTCAATAAAAAATGGCCCTATTATTGCATTTCTATGAATTACTATCTATTAATTAATATAACACTATTGTGTTACAAATTTTCAATATAATTTTGTGGGTGGTTCAATAACCATGCATTATTTCTAAATATTTTCATTATAAAGGATATATAATAAATTGCCTTAAAGTAGGATTTTATTAAACAATTTTAATAAGAGCTTTGAACGTTTTTTAAATTTATTATAATAAATAGGTAATTGCGTGAAAAAGATCTCGAGATATCGTTTATTCTCGTTCGGTTATGTTTTGACGAATGAAAAGTAGAAGTTTGGCAACGCTTAGTAGAATTTTTGAAGTAGTATGTGTACGCTCCCATGTGCGTCACACGAAATACTAGTATGGAGAAAAATCCTACGTCCAAACTGAAATATTTTACCCTATATGCAGTTTCAGTAAAAGGAGCGCTGCCTCTTCCACCATTTATACTGAAATTAATTGATCACGTACTGATTTTGTCGCATAAACAGACAAAAATCGATATACAACCTAATTCACTTATTCTTTTTCGACCTCTATGTATCATAACTATAAAAACCACCCAAGTAAAGTTAAAACCGACAACCATCACATTTTCATGATAACATTATCACAATAACATGATATCTATTTAACTTAATGGCAAAAATATATGATCAGGTAAACTTAAACCTTTCTTACGGCTAGCGGCTCGCTTAACGCGAAGTGTAATTAAATAGCGCCCGTTTCCCTAACCTGAGGGTTTTCTTGTGGAGCTATAAATTATTTAATGAAATATTTTATCCTTTTTTGCCTTACGTGCTGATTTTACCCTTGTTATTTTCACGTTTAGAATAATTGTTTTTATATATAAGATAATTGAATAGAAATACACTAAATGTTGTTTATTTTTCGGATACGGGGAACTTAAAGTAAATAGAAAGTATAAAAGGTATATTTTATATTCGAGATATTGCGTGTATATATAAACATTATATACACATAGCATGGAAGACACGATGTGCTCTTCTACAATCAGAGTAAATAATACACTAATATAATTATGCCTCTGTCTCGCCACTTTACGTAATAATATTTAAAAAAGTATTTATTAAGTGGGAGGGAGTCGCAGCTAAAAATACAATTATATTCAAATTAATTTATTCATTCGCAGCAACTTATTCGTATTTTATATAAAATATAAGAGAATCTCTCCCAATATTGTTATTTGCCCGAAGCGTTTAACACAATACGGCGAGGTCTTAAGGGTCTTCTTGAAGTTCATGAAACAATTATATTGAATTTCAATAACAAAACGAACTCTACCATTCAGTTTCAGGGGGATTAGCGCTAATTGTGTTTCTATTGTTTTTACGAACTGTGGAGCGGTTTTGAAGTGCTTTTGTTAACTGAATCATAGGTTCAAATCATATCAATTATATGTTTTATTTAAATATTTGTATGTATATTAAAGTATTTAACAAATAATATTATTAATATTATAAATAACAATATCTCCGCCGTATATTTGGTAAGCGCCACATGCGATGACTGTATATTAGATTTTATTTTTTAAATTGTTTTGTGATTTTATCTTTTAAAGAATAATCTTATGTACTGACACTTGACTCTCCTCTTTCTAACCTTTTTTTCTTGTCTGCTAAGTGCTGGCACTGAAAGTTGCATTTTGTATCGTCACCAGAATAGATAGAGTTATTCATCCCCACGACTAGAAATTGAACCTACAACTATCGCGTTTACATTAAGACGTCTTTAAAAATAATATAAGCATATAATTGTAATAATATATATGCATATATTTTGCTACGTCATTAAAATAAATACACAGTAGTAAATAGATCGATGAAATACACGTTCGTATACGCATTACTTTGTGAATGTCAGATACACATAATTGCTATTACGCGACCATTTTTAGTCACGGAAAATCCTTATACTTTGAATTTATTTTTGATATTATTTGATATCATAAAAATGTTCATATAAAATTTACTAAAGAATACTAAAAATATCATATTATAAATGTATGTCTCCGTTGTCCACTTTCCGCTGTTATCAAAGCGAATAAATAAATCATGAGTGAAACTCGAATCTACAACCAACCAATATTTATCCCACTGCACCACGGTACCCAACTTTAAACAGAATTAATTTCATATAAAAAACTCAATTTCTACAATACGAACAAAACTCACACAAGAACAAAAATACTAATGAAATAACGGTACGGTATACCGTATAAACCGGTAAAATACGGTTTTAACGCTTTGAGTACTAAAATAATGTAACAATATTAGTTAGTAAGGCAGAGAAGACTCGTTATGATTGGTCTAAGTACAGCCATTTATATTCGAGTCATAGTCCAATCATTTGTCAAGTTTAATCACTGTAAAGCGAATTAAGTAAGTTTGTCAGCTATTCAGGATTTAGATTAGAATTGACGTCAGATTTAAGTAAATCGTGTTATATTATATGTAGTTCAGTTTTCTCTTATCAGACTGGAAGGTGGTTATATTTTCGAATCTATTTACAAGGTACATTTTTACGGAGTATTCATGGAGTTATGGATACCTTTCACGTATTAGCACTACATAAATAAATAAGATATAGGTATTAAAAAATATATATTATAGAAGGGTACGCAGAGGGAAAGGAATGTCTTCTCATTGTCTTGTACCAGAGTTTGGAACTGAACGTGTTTCCTCCGAATTAGGATCGAACCCAGTAGTACCCTGGACCTAGAACACGCTGTGCTGCTGCGCCACGGCAACAAAAATAAGTAATTAAAATATAAATATTATATTATATTAGTTTATTATATTAGATAGTTTATTTTTATGTAATCCCTATTAACTATAATTGTAGAATTGTGTCCTACGTTGGGCGTCAAAATTTTTATATAAAAATTTGTAATGCTTGCTTTTATTTTATTGTATTTAAAACTTTTAAATAAAATTCTTATCATATCAAAATTATTATCAACTTATTAAGATATAAAATACATAAAAGACTTATAAGACATAAAAGAAAGAAATATTATTAAGCATAAATGTATCTTTTGGATAAAGTAAATAAAAATCTATCTTTTTTATTTACTTAATTTGTTTAGCTGCTCAAGCAATGGTTGCTAAAGAAATCATCTCTCACCAGAATCATTGGAAACATAATAAACACGTAAAGATCAGACAGTAATTGTTACAATAAAAGCTGATTGGTCGCAACTCCTGGGACGAGTTCAGTCACGTAGCTCATAATTTAGAGTGGCATGCTTATTTGACTCGATTTCTCTAGTTTTACGTTTATGTGGACGTTAGTCTGTAGTGCTATAAGAATTATACGTTGACGATTCGAGAAAATTTATGGGGTTTTACATTACATATAGTATAAATAAATATTTTATTAATATAAATAAATATTTTTTTACCTTCACGTTACAACATAAAGCTTTCCCGCACGCAACAGGTTAGCCAAAGCCTAGTGTTAAGTCACTCCGTTCCCCTATTTTCGTCGAATTTTGGAAGCATTAGGTGTTGAGTGGTGTAACTCAAAGCCGCGTTTAGTGTCGATATCAGAGCGAAGAAATGAGAATATTAAATATTGCATTTTCTCGAATGGGAATCAAACTCACAACCTGTCGCGTTACCAGTCGCATACTTATGTCCCTGTCTTGTCTTACTACATTCAGAAAGGCTTATATTTATTATTTTCTTTAATATTATAAAAAAAACATTATTATCATAAAAACAAAAAGAAAAAACCTACTTATTGCTAACATAAATAAGTCTCGAAACTGCGTAATAAAATTCACATTTCACCGTAGAGGCCATTAATCAACCTTTGTCCACGACGTGGTATTATCTCCTAAACTATTTATAACGAGAGCCTGATATAGGGTTGACACATCAACATACTAGCGTATACGTGCTAATACACTTCATTTATATTTAAAATGTCGTGAACTGCTTTAGTTATACTACTATACTATACTACACTATTATTATATAGCTGTATAGCTTATTTGTTTGTAATATTTTTATTTTGGGCTTAAAAATTAAAATCAGCTTTACCCTGTATCCCGCACATAGCAGGGTAGGCAGAGGGAACCTAGTGTTAAGACACTCCGTTCCTCACATATTTTGAGTTTTATAGTACATTTATCGAGGGTTACATACGTTAATCGTTTTGAAATTTGTTGTAAGTCAAATCTTAATTGTGTTTATTTGACCACGTGTGTAAAGTTGCAGGTACACGAAACAGCTCCTACTAAACTAACCTTTAAGTTTAATATAAATATTGGTTCTTGGAGCATATGCTTATAATAAACCGACGTCTACATACATATATTTACAGCAGATATTCGTAGAAGTCGTCGCAACCTTTATGTGTAACGGATAAATAATGAATATCCGATCGCTGCGGGAAAACACTAATTTATTTACGAAAGGAATAGTGTGCGAGCTCTATTGTGCCTTTCGAGAAAACTAATTTACTATTATTATAATACGGGTGATTTATGCTGAGTATAACACTGTGTACGCTATACACAGTGTTATACTCAGTATTTCGATAGTTTTATTAATACAGTGAGGTCATTGTGGCAAAGTGAGATGACACTGCATAAGCACAGTGGTTGTAGGTTTGATCCCACTCTGGAGAATGAATTATATTGCCACTAACACGCGATGTTTTGAATTCGAGCAAAGAATGGAGAACTAAGAGAACCGAATTCTTAAAGCATCTTGAATCTTGTATTCGACAAAATCGGATATAATAAAATGTTATTTACAAAATACAAATAAAATAAAATTTCGTTTCTTAGCTCTCGAACGCTTTTAACGTTGCCACGTTAAGCTAAAAGAATCGTCGAGTCAAATGTCTGGCATCAGCAAAGTAAATTCCAAATCGGCATCTTCGACTTTTCAAATTTACATTTCTATGTCCGTGTCATTCTGGAAAGAGCGAAGATCTCGTGGATGGTACATTTATTTTTGTTACATAAGCAGGGTGAACAAAGGGATTTAGAAGCCTTGTGTTAAACCACTCTGTTCCCACTAAAACACTTCCGTTCCCCAGTTTCTGCCGAATTCTGGAAGCATTGCGTTCAGTGGCAGAACTAATCGCCGCACATTACCACATAACCAGGGCGAAGAAAAATAAAATATGAAATATTTTATTTCCTTGAGTGGGAATTGAACCCACAACCTGCATTTAAAGTCACATGCTTGTTGTGCCCCTGCGCCATGAGTCTCAAGACTTTGTACGTGAGTAAATAAATTTTATTTCAACATAGCGTTAGCCGGGGCTCGTGATGTCTACCGCACAATTGGTATTACTTTAAGTAATAAAAAATAATTTTTTTCACCGTATTTCATCATATGCTAGACATATTGGATGTTTTTACACGGATCTACTCGTATTTTGTGGGATTATTTTTATTCATTCTATTAGGTATACCTACAAAATATTTGAGACATGAGTCACTGTGATAAGTGGAAAGGGAACCTAGAATTAAGACACTCCGCTTCTAATTGTCTAATTGATTTTCGAGAGTCAGTGGAAATCAAAGTCACAACGGACGCCCCTACAATTAGAGGCCTACTTTTCATCAAAATAATAAGCCAATATTCACCAAAATAAATTCATTTAGTATAGCTTTTCATCATAAAACCCATATACATACATACAAAAAGTCACGTATTCCAAAATACACCAATTGTGTATGTACTCGTACGATGAAATTGAAATTGACACATTCATCTTGAAAATTGGAAATGGGTCTTCGCTGAGTGCATATGGAAATAAAGTCAGTCCTTCGATTTTGTACAGTCAGTACGAGAGGTGGTGGCGTTATTTATAGCACTCCTTACCTCTAGAGTAAATTGTTGGTTATTTTATTGAATTTTCTATTTTTATTGGAGTTTCTACATATTATGTTTTTAATTTTCATTTTAATTTGAAATACTTTTTAGTTAAATATATTATACGTTTAGGATAATTCATTGCCCTGAGTAAGAATAAAAGTCACAATCCTTACAGTCTGACACCATATGGCTTATGGATATGGCTATGACAGCCTCTACTATAAACACTTTTAACTTAGGTATATGTGCAATTTATTTGCTGTATTTGAAAGAAAATTTGAGAAAGTCAAAATTAAAATGTTCGCCATGATCTTCACATTCATCATTGTGAGTTGAATATCCAATCAGGCGAAAATTGGAGAATTTTGAATTTTAAAACTAAATTATCTCTGCCTAATCTGCTTCTGCCGAAGCGTGTAGCTAAAAAAACAATGAAAAAAAATCGTTTTATTAACATACACTTTGTAGCGTCAAGCTTAAAATCCATAGCTTAATTGTTAGAGCACCCTGAATGTGATATCTGAAGGGATCAAAGTCTTTACTCGTGGAATTTTTGATGTGCAATTTACTTTGTTCAAAATTACATTTTTGTATCTACTGTACGTACGTACTTAAATGAAATTGTAATTTTGCTTTAATCTGTAATTTCAAGGAGTCTGCATTTTTAGTTCAAAGTAAAAAATAAATATATATTTATGTCGTTGTAGACCAGTTGAAAGTAGTGTAGTAGTTCTGGATTGAAATCAAAGTTTTGTATTTTTGTACATTAGCTAATCATATCCCGCAAATATGTTCTGGTGGACTTTAAGACGTAAAATAAAAAAGTCAATTTTACTACTGTCAGTCACTGAATAACGGAATTATAGTTTTATTACTATAAAAGAAAGGCTACAGTTAAAACACTCCGCTCTCTAGTTTCTGCCGAATTGTGGAGGCATTACGTAGAGTGAGAGAGTGGCCGTCGAACACAACGCCGCTCTTTACCTCAAGGTAAATCAATTGGTGTCAACACCAGAGCGAAGAAATTGAAATATAAATTTAAATATATATTTCATTTTCTTGAGTGGGGATCGAACTTACAACCAGTCGCGTTTACAGTCACAGGCTTGTGCTCCTGTACCGCAACTGACATCAGATATGTTAGTAATGTTCAAATAACAAAAGATGACACATCCGAAGTGAAACAAAGTAACTTCATCTTCCAGGTGCAAATAATATACGAACTTAAAGAAAGTAGCGACTTCTATAAAGTCCTTCCATTGAAAAGTAACGTGACACCGACCTATTAACTGCTGACTCATAGAGTAGGCGTCAAGAAGATATTTGCGTGAACATACGAATGGGGATTTTGTCGTTCTTTTTTTTTCATTTTCAGTCATCTTTTACCTTTAGAATGCTGATAAAATGAGAGAAGCTAAAGGAAAAGATGATAAAGTTACATATTTTAAACTTTGATTTATAGTTCCCGTCCATCTTTTGAAATACTACTGGTGGCAAAATATTCCGCCTACTTATCGTTCTAGCCGAAGCGAAACTTTCTATTAATTTCTACATCTATCTAAAACCACATTATTAATTTCGAGTGGGAGGACTGTCACGCATTATGCCTTTGCACTTCCAGTCCTTAGTAACATTTTCTTATTCAATTTATTCAGTTCGATCCAATAACCATACGTATATTTCACACCAAACTCGCAAGTCAGAGATTCTTAGTCAGGTAAGTGACTATTTCTTCCTCATCTAACTATAATTCATTTTTTATAGCAAAACGATCTGGAGAATGAAACATTCGAAAACAAAATTAATTCAGCATTTTTTTTTTACAAATGAATCTGATAAACGCTTCTCAGTGGGCGAGATGGTTATCTTGAATACAAAAATAAAAAGGAAATTTAATTTCGTTTCACCGTTTTCAGAAACACGGAGTCCTTTATCTAGTGCGGGCTTAAATAAATAACGTGAATTATATTTGTCGAGGCCTCGCTAATGAAATTTTATGTGTATTTCGTTTTTGATGTAAGTTTTCAAAGGTTGCATGTTAGTTAATTTTTTTAATTCTGTTTAAAAATTGTTCGACTTTGACTGAAGTAAATATTTAGTTTTACATTATTTTAAGTAAGTTTAAATATTTTTTTAAATAATATTAATTTGAATTTTTAATATTAAATAGCGCTATTTATATATTAATCGATATCATGTCTTTCATGAAAATATATTGTATATAATGATTTCGGTGAAGTACGGTGATGAAAGGTAAAAAAAGTTTAACAGTAGCCTCTGAATAGTTCTACTATTTAAATCTTGGCTCCATCATCAGAACACGTCGATGATAGCAAGTTATTGTATTGTCATCTTAGCTACTATAATATAAGTATAACTGCCAAATTTCTTAATGATACAATTATTATATGTGAGTCATTTTGAGTTTATTACATTTTAGTGAAAACCGAAAGTTAAAAATTAAATATAGAATAAAATTTTGAATAATCATACCGCGTCATATACATGTATGTATATACGTGTATTTATATACTAATATTATATTTCAAAATAATCTATTCATTATGTAACAAAAGGCCCGCAAGATAAGGAAATTGCTGAAAACTTTAACTATTTCATATTAATAGATTTATGTTGAAATTTTATTATAATAACTTCGAAGAAGCTGAACAGGAAAATTATAGACGAATTATACACAGTAATTATCAAAAGAGGTTTCACTAAAAGTAATAAACTGCCTTTGACAATTTCAAATGGCATTTTAAGCGCTATTTGCTAAATTTAGTTTAAGTTTGTCGACTGTGAAATAAATATAATTGTTTTTGACATTTTTTTGACATTTAGTGTTATTCCAAACTTAGGAAAAAAAACACCTATTTAGAAAACGTGTAAAAAATTGAACGTAGCGGGAATTGAAAGCCGTCCTTGGGCGTTTGAGTAGGTATAAATATATTCTGGTAGGTATAAGTACAATTGTTTTCGTAATGTCTCATAAGTTTCTAAGTCACTAATGATTAATTGATTTAATGAACTGATTTTAAATATCACAACATACTTACATGATTTCAGTTAAATATATGTTTGTATGAGCATTTTTGTATGATTTCTCAGGCAAAGATATATTTTATAAAATTATTTATTTAATTTTTTTTTATAATAAAGTTTGTTTACACTTAATAGTATTCAAATTAAATCTAACGAAACACTTAGGATTATAATTACGTTAACATTTTGTAGCATAGTGAGATTGAGTAAGTTTGATCTACTCGGTGAAGTAATGGTCTCTCGTCGAAGTAACAGTCGTCGGTCGTAATTGGTTTTTCTATCAAAATTTAAGTTATATTGCAAAATGTTATTTTAATTAAAATATAATAAAATACACTAGCCATCTATTAAAATTGAATATTTACTAATTTAAAAAAATATGAAAATAAAAAAATACATTAAATACACGTTATCCGTGGTTTTTACGTAACGTAAGCGGATTTTCCCTTTTTAAATTCCAGTAAAAAGTAGTGTAAAACTGAAATCTTCATGCATTGTATGGTAATAATTAAGAGCTATTTTAACGTTATTTAATTGATTCAAATACTGCTAAGTATGCAACGGATTTTAAAGTGCTTTTCACTAATAGTGACTCGAGAAGGAGAGTTTGGACAATACATATAAATTGTATTGATAAGGTTATAATATTGAAAAATAGATTACAAAACAAAGGAAGATTTCTTGGATTGGACCAAAAATATATTTTCAAATATCAATATTCAAAGATAATTCGTAGCGCATACAAGCGTGTGTCTGTAAACGTAGCAGGATGTGGGTTCGAGGTTGAGTGAGTGAGTGAGTGAGGTGTCGAGGTGAGTCGAGGAAATTAAATATTTCACTCAAAAGGTATGAAGATAAATATATTCTTTTTATTCTTTAATAAATGAGAAAGTCTAAAGTAGTCTAGTAATTCACTTAATGCAAAAGCTAATTAATCAACTCATTAGGCAAGTTCCTGCGCTTTACATGTCGATTACCATTGATCCGATAAACTTAGTGCAGCAAACTAAACAAACGAACTAACTTTAAGCACGATGGAACAAAATAAATTAATAGGCTTCAAAGGTGTTTTTTTTTTGGATTTATCTATTTATTTTTTTATATTTATTTTGATTATCTTTGGCAGTGAGTACTTTTTCGTATGTTAATATATTACGTTGATCTTAGACTGCAAATTATGAATTATATATGCACATTAGAATTACACATTCACATATAAAATCACATATTTACACACGGGATTACATATTCAAATATGTGATCTAATATATTTGTTTTACTATATTCAAATCCACCTAAATATTTATAAATTTACCAAAGAGAGTGTACGTTAATCTAATTTATTCTTTAAAAAATATTTACTATAAAATTGGGCTTAATCTAACGTATACAAACATATAAGTAGTTTAATACAAATCTGGTTATTGCAGGCTATTATTAATGTTGAAGCTGTATTAAATATTGATCAGGCTAGACGTAATAAACGCCTTTGTTAGCTCGCGTAATTGATATTTGATAGCGTATCTTTTATGTACATATTTAATAAAGAGTAACTGATATGTGATTAGGGCGACATTTATAATAATGAAGCAATCGTGGCATAGTGGAGTGGCATATCGTACATATATACAATGTAAATTCAATGAACACGCATGGAAATGTGGTTTTTTTTTCTATAATCCGAGTAGACGTTTAGGTGGGCTGAAAGAGGTAAGCAAAATAGTACTATATATGTTGTTTTTGTCTATCGTAAATAAAGCACTTATAACACGCTTGTAATACAGTATGAAATTTCCTACTTATTTTTCCGATATAAAAGAAAGGTAAGCAATATTAATTGGACTTGTGCTTTAAGCGAACGTAAACAATTGAAGCCAATTAGTAATAGATTGAACAAGGCTCCGTACATAAATTCCGTTCACGATGACGTCGCTAGTTTACATTTATGGATGAATTAGTCACTGATCAGCTCTTTTCATACAAGCCACATCAATTGTTATTGCTTGCGAAATAGTAAGGTAGTTTGTGTATTCTGTATTGTGTCTGCACTGTTCCGAGTCTCGAATTCTGGTACAAACGGAGAAACATACGGTCTCTTTCTCTATTTTGCTGTGTTAAATTAGAATCCACTATAGATTAACAAATTAACACTTATAATTACAAATTACGTCCCAACAAAATAAATGTGTAGAAACATAGAAATAAATATATATTACATATTAAAAAATCTTCAAATTGAAACACACAAAAACAAACAAACTCTTACACAAAAAGGCAATTTTAAGAGAAAAAAAGACAATTTAAATACAAAATCAGATTCGCATCATGCAAACGAGAGCAATTGAAAGAGAATCTTCCACATCCAACAAGACCATACGGTTTTAATTAAAAATTGCAACGATCAAAGTGGGGCTATTACAAGGGGAGGTGATCGCTCAGCATACTATTAAGCCTATAGCCTCCAATGACTCGTTGACGTAGCGAGGTCGTGAATGCAAATTGTACGCGAAATTTTGATGGTACTGCAAGTGCATATATTTGTAAGCTATTATGATATTAACATATTATAATCAATGCTATTTGCTATGTACGTTATATATTATATGTATTGGTTATTATATTTTAATTGAGTTTACACTCAATACTAAAAATATGTAAATACCATTGAGTGTGTTTACTATTATATAAATTGAGTCTCTTGAGATTTGAATCACAGGCTAGTCTGCTAAATATAAAGTAGTTTCAAACTTTTCCCTAAGGGAACCTAAAGTTGGGAACCTAATAAAGTGTTAAAATACTCTGTTTAAAATTAAAATAATCATTTCTCAAAGTGGAAATCAAACCCATAATCATCGTCTTTGCAGTCACACGCTGTCCTACAGGCGATAGCGCTACGACATCCTCATAGGTACAAAGAGTTAAACACAAAAAACATAACTTCCAATCAGAAACTGAACCTACATTCATTACAGTCTGACATTTCCCATTTATATGATGACCAGCCTCCCAAAGCATTGTCAGAAATCTGTTAGATAACTTCCATCCAAAGCAATACAAAGCCCAAGCCATTTGCATAGAGTAGGTACATATCGGGCGGATTTAATCTATCCTACGTCTAAACCTTGAGAGCCACTCGAGCTCACGTCGTTAGACGCTTTAATATGATCTGTATGAATGATTTGATACGTTGTATACCTCGACGCTTCATGGAATGAATGGAGGTATTGGATTGGAATAGAATTATTAGATGTTAAATGGAATCATATCAGTTTCACTCTGTATCCTGCATGTAGCAGGGTAGGCATAGGGAACCTAGTGATAAGCACTCCGTTCTCCTCTTTCAGCTGATTTTTTGGGACATTACGTGTTAAGTGGAGTGAAGAAATGGAAATCTAAATTGAAATAAACCAGGTGCGTTTAAAGCCACACTTCATGCCCCGGCGCTACGACTGGCCTCAAATAGTTATGGACTTTAAAATTTGCTGCTAGAATTGGTATTTTAAACGTATATACATTTGTCCATATATTTGTTGGAACTAAAAGTCATATCGAGATGGTCTTTTCCAATTTCAATGAAACTTAGAGAATAATCCAAGCCTCGTCAGAATCATTTCTACAATTTTTTAATCATATTGCAAACATTCTGATATGGTCATGTACACTATAGATACCTAAGTATTTGGAGTCAGCTTAATTTGTTTAAGAAATATAAATAATATAAAAGTTGTTAAGTGAAAGCCTTTGTTCAAAACGACGAAAACAAAAGTTTTTAGGACAAAATTCTGAGTACCTTTTGTTTGCTGTCAGAAATGTTTAATTTATAATGTTATCTTATATATTACAAATCTTTTACGACAAAATTTATGTGTAGTGTAGTATCAGCGTCTCATGATTTTATTGTGGAACAGAGTGTCTTGACACTTAAATAATACGGGCAATACAATAGATTTATAATATGTTTTTAGATATAAACACTATTTTTAATTTAATTTTCTAACAGGTATAAAACAAATATTAAAGGATTGTTGAAGAATTGTACCGTCTGTTTGCAAACGCGGTGGCCGTGGGTTCGAATATCTTGGAAGGATGAATTATGTTATTTTTTTTCTTCTGATAACAAGATAAAACATTTTTCACTGAACACTTTTACTTTAGCCTATAGGACCCTCCGCGTACCCTGCTACGGGATACAGCGAGAAGCCGAAAATAAAAAATATAATAAATTTACGTAGAATCAATAAAGAAATTAGCTCCATAAAAAAAATACTAACTATGCTTACGCCGACCTTCGCTAATGCCAATCGCATTCGCAATGAAAATAAATGCGATAAATGTAAAAAAAACACAATTTCCGACTCCATCGCAATTAACTATGTTATTTTATTAACAATCAGAATTTGTCGCAGTCCTAAAATTTCCCCCAAACTTTTTATTTGCGTAAGTAAACTCCGTTCTCAAATCTTCGTTCCAAGTTACGAACAACTGTCAAAAAGTTAAAATTTGTATTCTGCAAGGAAATTGCGCGTTTTAATAGAGTCTTGATAGAACAATAATAAATTTCAATTTATTAACTTAAGAGCTGATCGTGGCGTTATTACATTTCAGGTCTTTTAACTTCTAAAGTTATTATTATTGGTATAAATTTTATTTATAATTTGAAAATTAATATAATATGTAGACACATTCTTGTTGTTTTTTAACCGACTTCTGTGAGAAAAGGAGGTTATCAATTCGACTGTTATTTTATAAACTTTTTTATTACTGAGTAAAAGACAATGCAATGACTAGACTTAGGGTGTGTAGGGGAGAATTACATGAAATTCCATAGCCCAGTCGGATTTAACATTGCACAAAACATTTTTATTCTATAGATATTTTTAGTAATGCTTTACACGGGCCGCCAGTGTCATTAATAAACCTTCTACCTTGTTAAATATACAAAGAAAAAATAAGATCAACTTTAAAAGTTCCTTCTTTAAATACAAATATAAATTTTGCCTTCCGCGCATTCGAAGTTCCTCGCGTTTTGTGGAATTCAAATATTTACCTGTACTTGGAAGTGAAGGTTTGCACAGTGTTACGGAAACGAATAAGCTGACATCTCAATGCTATAATTAATTTAACATTAGCGAGTAATGTTTACATATAAAATTATATTTCTACAGTCTGATGGCTTCTGACGATAAATACGATGGTCCACGAACCAGGGATCTTTTTTAAGAAATATTTTTTTCTTCCGCTCAGGTGGGTTAAGGTGATCAGTGTTGTGATTCATTATTTTAACTACAAGAACTTTACTAATAGTGAAAAGTGGAGAATGTAGAGACTTAACATTAGGATATCTAATCTGTCTGCTATACGCCTGAAGTTAAAAATTCTATTTACTATTCTAGTACTTTAGTCTTTTGATGTTTTCCTATTTTTTATTTGTATCATGAATTATCATATAAAATTATATAATGACTATAAATCCTATTTGTTTGCTATCCATGCAAGATGTCTGTATGTCATTCAGGAGACACATTAGGTTAGAAGCCGCAATCTGCTCGCGTCAAGGATGTGCTAAGAAGACGATCATTCAATGGATTACGGTTCGATCGACTCGTGTGGATTAATCGTCCATCAGTGTGGAAGTTTATTTCAATGAAGTATTTAAAATTAAGATACTGTTTATATAACTAAGTTTATTTAAAAGAAAATGAGTCTAGAGTCCTTCAGAGCGCAGGGGCCCAAGCGTGAACTGTAAACGCTACGATAGTGGGTTCAATTCGTGACAAAATCGTACTATATAGATAGTATACCAGTAATTCCAGGAGCAAACGCAATAAAACCTGTCTGTCCCGTTACGTTAAATAGTATAAATCAAGAAAACACCCAAAAATCGTGCACAAAAGCTAGGACGGGCCTTTAATTTAACATCAAAAGTAAATTACGAATTGAAGATTAAATTCAATCTCCAGTAGGCTCACGGCGTTCTTTCTTGCCAATGAATAAATTAGCATTATATCTAAATGTCGGATCTGTTTAAAAACGCTTTTCTCGTGGAAATTGTATTCGCAGATTTCCAATATGACGAGCAACGGATGTTTCGTGCGACGTAAAATGAAAATGGATGATAATCTATTTGTAATATTTTTTAGATTTAATCGAAGGTTATTGATTTATTTAGTAGACAAGTAGATAAGTAGTTTATACGTCATTTTTAACCCGCACATTGCAGAGTAAGCAGAGTTCACCGGGAAATCTAGTGTTAATACACACCTTACCCATTAAGATACTTCTGTTCCCCATTTTCCGGCGAATTCTAGAGGCATTGCGTGCGGAACTGAACGTCACGCTTTCCCCTGGACGGAGGAAATGAGACTATTAAATATTTAATTTCCTCGGTTGGTAATCGAACATACAACCTGTCGCTTTTACAATCATACGCTTGAGCCCCTGTGCCACGACTGGCCCCAATGGTTTTTATAATTCATATTTTTGAATGTTACTATCGCTACCAAACCTATAAAATTCCAATCCAATCTTCTAAAATTTATTCACTTATCCCACAAATTGCAGAATTCGTATGAAATTAGAAAATATATATACTTATCAAAAATGAATATAACAGCTTGCTTCCAACATCAATAATATAACGATTATACCATTGCGGACCAACGCAAACCCGTCTGTCTTCCTTGTAAATCAAGCATAAGAATTCGCAATTGTAAAAGAAAAATATCTCACAGTAATATCGTATTCACACACGTATTTCCCCATCCGGCATACTCGTACGTACACATTATACATACACTTTTGCATCAAGAAAATCAATTTAATCCTTTTGAAGAATACTTCAGATTATTATTGTATTTTGTTCTAAGGACATGAATGATGTTAAGAAAATTTTAATAATAGATTAGATTAGATTAGATTTATTTAGATTTGTTGTTTGTCGTTTCGGCTTAAATTTAAGCCCTTAAACCTACACTTAGGTTGTTGGTTCTTCTCTTCTTTATATAGCTTTACCTGTATCCCGGACATTAAGTTCCAACACTTCGTTCCCATTAAGACACTTGCGTTCTCCACTTTTCTTTATTACTTCGAATTCTCGAGGCATTGCGTGTTGAGTGGTGCAATTATGCTCCTTTATGCAAGGATATGAAAATATCAAATATTCCTACGAGTAGGAATCGAACGTACAACCCTCGCGTTTACAGTCACACGCATTCCTGCGCCTCGACTGCCTTATCTTTCGTTATGATATAATGATAAAAGAAATATATATGTACCTACGTTTCTACATCGGAATTAAAATGCATGTATAAATTACATTTTACAAAGTCTAATTACTTTAACTGAAACTTAAACTTTTCTGTTCTATTCACAGATGAAAAGATTTTTTGTAACTAACTTAATAAAAATATAATAATACATTTTAATGTAATTATAATGAAAAGTACAACATATTTTTAATGCCATCTAATGCCCGTCACATTAGAGGGCCACTCGAGAACTAAACAAAAAGCGCACAAAGAAGATCCGCTTGGAAACCGTTTTGGAGCAATTTGAACTGGTTTGAACCACTTTGATCTGATTTGATTGCACGCCTCGATGAAGTTGATAGGGATAAATGATTCCATTTGCTCCATTAAAGGCTTTTTAGGTTATCGAAATGAAATTTTAAAAGATTTGAAGCCTTTGATTGAAACGCTAAGTCAAGTGGAGAATTTTGTGAGCCCCTTAAAAGTTTTCTTACGTTGGTGAGGAAACCAATTCTTTTTTAAATTCGTTAGATATATATTGATTTCGAAAAAAAAACAGTTTTTTTATTTAAAACTAGCGACCCGCTCGCGGCTTCGCCCGCCTTAACTACTGAATTATTCATATAATGTATGTTTGCAAAGCTCTTAAGATAATGTGAAAATTAATTAAACCCTAATGCAACCCGCATTTTCGTAATCCCAATAAGGATTTTCCAATTGTTTTAAAATAAACACAAATAAATAACACAAATAACAGAAAACTTAAACGAAAGAAATTATTTGGAATTATTGGATAACTCCAAAATATGTGCAATCACTTCTAAATTTACTTTGCCAGGCGCGAATTAAAACATTCTCTCGGCCATCTCCGTAGTAGCTCTGAATGACATCAGGGCCTTGGTTCTCTGACCGTGGTCTCAAGCGAAAACATGCTTTAGAGCAGATACATGGAAGGGGATGCGGGAGATGACCGGAATTGGGCCCTCGGTTTCCTGAGGGAGGCGTTAATTAAACGGCCAAGGTGACTACTCATGAGTGGGATTTGGAGGAGGATAGAAAGTCTCTCGGAAGAAGACGTCTGACCTCGGGCGGCCGGGTATGCGGAGTGTTGCTCCTTACGTGCAGGTGAGCCGATACACCGGCGCAACGGAATACGTTGGACGCGAGACGACCAATGTGTACCTCTAGGGTTTCTATTTTTAGGTTGCGGTGAATGGCGCGTGGTGTTCACGTAGTATGGTGCCTGCGTCACTCGCCGGAGGGTGAGGTTCCGTACTACCTACAGGATTCCTCGTTGAGTAATACTCGCTAGGGCATTGTAATGTCATCGATGTATAGTGCGTAGAGAGCAGGTGACAAAATTCTGACTGGGACAACGGCAGCGATCGGGTCGCTGCTAGACCTCGTACTCTCAACTCTCACGCAAAATGTCCTGTCACTTACACAGCAGAGCGGCAAAGACATGCGCGACGTGCTGGGGGGTGCCGGCTCTGAGCACTTTATGAAATAAGCCCGGGTGCCAGACGCGGTCGAATACGCGTGCTACGTCAAGGAAGACTGCTATTGCACACTCACACTCTCTCTCGGTTGATCACTGTTGCGTAGTTTACCCAGAGTGGTATACCCGCTCGCCAAACTGCTCGCTTTGTGGGTGGATGTGCGACTGAAGAAGTGAGAGGAATAACTTCTCGAACAGCTTGGCGACCGTGCTGAGGAGGATTATAGATCGGTATCCCTCAGCAGCATAATGAGCAGGCCTTCCTTCCATGCCCGGGGGAAAGAAGCCAGGCGGGTGCGGCGGATCCACTATTATAAGCAAAATGTTGCGGGGCACGGCGGACGCGTGGTGGGCGGCGAACCGTTAATCAGCAAGGATTTTTTAGTACTGTAATTTTAAATCTGTGCTACTAATCTTTTCAAGTACTTATTAAAATATATTTAAATGACTATTTTTAAACGGAAGAAATTATAAACAAAAACCTACCTACTAATAACTACTACAAAAAATATGAAACCAAATATATCGCGCTGAAATAATACATTCAACTGAAATTATCCAATACGTGAAACGCATCTAAATCTTCTTTGCTATAGAGGCAGGCGGGTTTTTTTTCGAGCTTGTGGTTAATGCTGTTAAAACAGCGACACCGGTTGGGTAGGGAAGAGGGTACTCTGTCCCTGATGAAAAGCAAGCACTACGTGGCTGCCTGTGAGGAAAATTAAATAGAATGCATCGGCCGGGAATTGAACCCGGGCCGCCCGCGTGGCACGCGAGCATTCTACCACTGAACCACCTTTGCGTGTAAGGTAGGCGGGCGCGGCGGACTCAAAACGTCGCGGGGCGCGCAGGGACGCATGGCGAGTGGCGAGCCGTTTCGCAGCAAGGATTTTTTGATATTGTAACAACTTCTAAAGAACTTATTAAAATGAAAAACAGTAAAAGACAGTTTTGATCTACATTAAATGGCCAACGTAACCAATATACTTATTTATATGCTGACATTAAGGGATAAGTAAAACTTGAGTCGCTTTTCGTGTCTGTCTGGCGTTTCTAACTCTTCTTCTTCTAAACCACCCAAAGAATTTTGATGCGATTTTCACCATTAGGTCGAGTATTTCTCATGGAAGGTTTTAATATAGTTTATTATTTGTACATTCTTATTTAAATTAAGATAAATACGACAATTGTGTATAAAGTCCTATCCGTTGAGACACTTTCGCGCATGCGCTGCTCTAATGGTTAGTACTACATGAAAATAATGTACTGGAGTATTATTCCTCTTAATAAGATCTACAAAAAAGTCCGCGACGGCATATTCGTATCTTTTAAGAAAAACGTGTAGTGATCATATTACTGTCTAAAAAATTGTAATTTAAATATATTTTTTATTGTGAGGGAGATTTTTCCATAATGGTATTAATCCTTATCCTTTAAAATACTTTATTAATTTTCTACGTTAAACGAAGATAACATTTTTTACACTATTTCGAAATTGCGAATAGTTTTAGAGAAAAACGCATTTAATTGTTGACACATCACGCCTTTGACACCTCAGCTGTATCGACTCAAGTTTTACTTATCCCTTACTATATTATCATATATATTATATATTTTGTAGTAGTTATTAGTAGGTAGGCTTTTGTTTATAATTTCTTCCGCTTAAAAATAGTCATTTAAATATATTTTAATAAGACCTTGAAAAGATTAGTAGCACAGATTTAAAATTACGGTACCTACTAAAAAATCCTTGCTGTGTGAAACAATTGGAAAATCCTTATTGAAACTACGAAAATGCGGGTTGAAGTAGGTTTTAATTAATTTTCACACCATCTTAAGTCCTATGCAAACATACATCATATGAATAATCCAGTAGTTAAAGCGGGCGAAGCCGCAAGAGGGTCGCTAGTATAATATAAAATAAAATCCATCAAAAATATTTTAATTCGGCATATTAAATTAACATAATATGTTTATTTGTGTATTAATTTTGTGAAATCATTGATATAATCTTCAAAGTGTCGAATCGTCCCATCTGAGAGCAAACGTTACTCATTCATGCATACTCCGTGTTGAGTTGTGTGGAATGAAATGTAGCGAGTTTGTTTATTTTCTTTATTTTATTTTCAGGATCCGATTAATTTATTCTAAATCTATTTTCTTTGGTTTATCTCATTTTATTATTTTTATAGATATTATTTTGATGTTTCGACTGTGTTAGTGTACAGTTTTTTAGTATGCAATGTTTCAGAGTTCGTTCAAAAGTTTGTTTTGTCAGCTGAGTGCCGGGAGACAGTCTCTAATTCGAACCCAAAATCATTGCGCTTTCAATATAAATAAGTACAGATTATTTTTGAGCCGTTATAATTTGTTGGGTCCCTAAGTTTGATCAGTCAAAAAGGCTAAGTTCATTATCAAACATTGCAGCAATTGTCCGTTCCCTCTGACTACCACGCTAGGGATAATCGTGAAGCTATGTATGTAGGTATGTATTTATTCACTCTGGCACCAAGGTAAAATTCCGGCGTTAATGTTTCATAAAAACTAGTTAATATTTCGTAAAAGTGTTAAAAATCCTAAGATTGTTGAGTAAAATGATGGTTTCATTTCTCTCTAGTGCGCTATTACTTCTCTAAAATGGTTCTTTTAGTGAAATAGATTCTCAAGAGTTACTCGAAGGAAGATTTAAGACAATATAACTCAAGGACGACGTTCACTAGGTTTTTTAGAACTGAAATAGTACCTAGCTGCTTGAAATAAAAAGAACGTTTGTAATAAATGTAATAAGAAATACTTTTTTTTAGAAAATATGTAATATAATTACAATTAAAGTAAGACCGACTTCAAAAGTACTTTTATATGCACAAATTGAAGTAAAAACCAAATTTAGAATTTAGTATTTTAGTTACTTCAATGTAAAGAAAGAAAAAACTACTAATTATCGATAATTACGATTTTAAATAGTACCTAAACAGGTCTAGTGCTTAGATAGTATTTAAATTTACTATTCACGTGGGTTTCAACATAATCGCTTACTGTCATCACTGTCATTGTATAGAGACATGGTAATTCATATTTAATTGAGAGCTCATCTAAGCTGTCGAAGTGCTGTCCAGGAAATGAGGCGATTGGCAAAATGATTTAGTTTGGACGGTCATAATGTTCGTTACAATACTAGTTTATTACATACAAGTGCACTGTGTCTCATAAATCTGTCATAGAATTTAATATAATTCTATGTAAATCTGTGTGTGTGTGATCTTTTATGATTACTGCTACATGTAAGGAATTCCTGCTCAGTGAGGATATTTTCCAAACAATTATATTTATAATAGCTTTCTTTAGCTTCGCAGTGTATTCTGCTTATAGTAGACTTCACAGGGGCAGTGTAACTCAACGCTGCGCTTTGTCCTGACACTGGAGCGCTTGAATTAAAATTACTTATTCTCTCAAACGGAAATCAAATCTACAACCGTCGAACTTACAATCAGACGCTCTACTGCGACGACCTCAATCATTTTTGTTTTAAGTATAAAAGGAAAATCTCACAAGAAGAAACATTTTAGTGGCTTTTCGTTGACCCTTACGAATTCAGAACACCCTTACTTCTTTCTAAAGTTCGTTACGAGCTCGCTTTCGCCTGAACCAACCTTTGTTTGTAAAACTTGGCTCTCTGTAAGCATTGCGTGAATATCTTTCTTTTAAGTTTTAGAAGCGGCTTAACGTTTTAAGATTAAAGTAAAGTATTAAAATGGTTGCGCTAAAGCAATGTAATCTTCGGCGAAACTATTTAAATATTTATGGGACTGAATTAGTTAAAAAATTACAATACAAATTCTAAATTTTATTTTATTTTGTAATATTTTTTTTAACTCTTATGAATTAATTTCTGTAGGTGAATAAGTAAATATAATTTTGTTTGATTGATTCTTTTTCTTTTTTATATTAATAATAATAATTTTTAATATTTTATTAACAGGTAACTATAACAGAAGACAAGATTTTATTTAATTTTAGCATAGACAAAAAAAAACAAGATTCCATACAAAAACTAAAAAAAAACCCAATTATAAATTAGACAATAATTTGTACAGTAACAGCAATTGATAGAACAGAAGTGCTAAAATGTCTTCAAAACTTTGTTAATAAAACATTTCAAACAGTTTATTTCTAACTCGAAACACGATGTTTTAAGAGTATACCCTTAAAACTTCTCTTTGTCGCATCGCTTCTAATAATGGCTTTAGCTAAACTTTATATTTACATCATTATCGACTGCCCATTCTCTTGAAATTCTTATTATTATTCTATTTCACACTTTTTTTTAACACTATCCCGCTCATAGCAGGGAGGAGGATAGAGGGGACCTGAACATAGTGTTAGGACACTCCGATTTCGTTAAGATACATCCGTTCCCCACCTTCTGCTGAATTCTGAGGGGTATAGGCGAATCGCCTATGATCGGTTTTTTTATTTATATATATGTTGAATATTCAATAAAAATATTTGAAATTAACACACTAAGAAAAACTCTGACTTAGATATACAAATGAAACGAACTGCGTTTTTAATCGTCCGAACGCTGTAGCGATTCAAGCCATATTCTTCTTTTTGCTAAATTTGGAATTACATAAAACATATTAAATTATAACAATATCTAATTCCAACCTTGTGTGAAAATGAAAAAAATAACACATAGATACATAAATATAGAAAAACTATTGTTGTAAAAATTTATTCTGGTAGGTACCTATCCTATATGAACCCAGTCGAAAGCACTCCTACTGTAACGGCCTTTCACACATTGCAAAATATTTTCGTATTATTAGATTAAAAATATTTTTCCAATGCAGTATTTCCGATGAAAACCATAAAAATTGATTTTTCTGTGTAAAAACTAAAAACATAACTATTTTTTTATTTCTATTAGCAAATTGCCGTTCTTAATTGTTATATTCAATACATTGGATATATTGGTGTGTCGAATTTGAAGCTTTTTTAGCTTTACGCTGTACCCACACAGTGCAGGATAGGCAGACGAAACAAGGGAACATAGTGTTAAGACACTCCGTTCCCATTAAGACATTTCCGTTTCCAACTTTCCACCGTATTCTGAAGGCATTGTGTGACGGAACTCACTCACTCACGGATATTTCCTCGACTGGAAATCAAACCGACAACCTGTCACACCACGACTGGCCTGGCAGTTTCGCTTCATAATTCAATAAAACTTAGTTTTTAACTTATTTAATTCTTCTTTTCTCAGATAACAAATTTAAGTCTACATTACAGTTAAGCTGTTAAATAAATAGAAAGAATAAATAACTCGCGCGACCGTCAGTGCCTTATAAAAATGGTAATACATTCAGCATAAGATTGAGTCAAGGCAAATGGGCGGAGATTTAATACTTTTTAAATTCAAATTATATTCAAATGATTATCACTTCGCTATGTAGATAAGATATGGTAATTGTGAAAGGGTAATTTTATTAGTGTTTTTCTTAGTTTTAGATGTAAGTTTAAGCCCTCTCTCATGGTTTTCTCGTTGTTTCCCGCATATAGTAGAGGGGCAGGAGAGAACATAGTTTTAAGACACTCCGTTTCCCATACACCGTCTAACTACATAGACAATAATGTGTTGAGTGCCAGAACTTAACGCCACAATTCGTTTTGTTACCAGAACGTTATAATCGAAGTTTGAGGCTGCTTCACAATATCGTAAATATATAAGTAAGTACTTTTGTGGAGAAAAGGATACTAATATTCAAATATTAAGTATTTCCAAATTTTTCCTATCCCAAAACAGCAAAAAAAAAACGTTCTCCCACAATATCTATATTTTAACTTATATCTATCTATCTATATTTGAACTTATATATTTTCCTTAAATTTAGATTTTAATAAAAATATATACACGCAAACTGTATTATACATACTTCGAGCAATTTGTAAACGTCAAGGCGCATTTAGTTTGAAGGGCGTAAAATCTAGCACTAGTGACCACGTAGAGCTCCGGTATCTGCATAATGAAATTAAAACGAATAACATTTTTTTACGTTTTAACCTCAATTCAAATATGGATATTATATATTTTTTGTAAATAGTGCATGCATTTAAGCCAGCACAGGATCTGTGAGGGATGTGGGTTCGATTCGCACTTAGACGAATGAATTATTATTATTTCTTAGCTCTCAACATGCAATGCTTAAAGAATCCGGCGGAAAGAGAGGAATGGAACTGTCGTAATGGGAACTGCCCCACGAACCCGGGTTCCCCTTGCCTACCCTACCATGTGCGTGATACAGCGTGTAGATGAAAAAAAGTGCATACAGTGAGTGAGTAAATTCATCTAAGTTAAGAATACTAAAAGCCACTTGTGTATCAGTTATATAGAGAAACTAGTGGACCTAAACGCGGCTACGCCCACTTGAACTATAAGAATGTTTATTAAATATATTAATGAAATTATTTTCCGTTTTCAATAGAGAGATACGTTAAGCAAGCTCATTTTGGGTGACGTTTTCTAACAACATTTTTTTGCAAATAACATGGCGAAATGGCATGGACGGTTGTTATTAACATGGCGGAATAAATGAAATAATAAGTATTTTAATATATTGGTATATATCGAAAATATTACAAATATGAGAAAAAAAAGTATCCTATGTTCATCCCGAGACCCTCAAGTATCTCTATATGAGTATTTTATCACTGAATTAGCGGTTTAGCCCTGATTGCGTAAAAGACAGACAGAGTTACTTTCGAATTTATAATATAGGTATGGATTAGCAATTACATATAATTTAAACCAAATTGTAAATTAACACCACAGCACTCAAGATAAACCTTCGTGGTTTTTATATGTTTTATCAAAATAGTACATTAATTGTATATTATTATTGTTGTATATTATTACACTAATTATAGAAACTGTGCCATGCTGTCCTATAAGTTTAATGTAAAAATTGTACTACAGTACATTAATCCCCAACTTCGTTATAAACTAGATACTTAGGCTCCCTCTTGATAAATGGATGCAAAAACTGCACTTCTTTTACAGTCTTTCAAAGCTGAAATATTCATGTAAATTCTGTGCAGCAAGTATCGTTGAAACTATTTGAAAAAATCCAATTCCGTTTTTTAAGAAAGTCAATTGTATAGTTTTAAAAGTTTGTCGCCAAATACAGATTTATTCTATTTAAGGTGAGGAGTTTCAATTTTTCTTAATCAAATGTTTAATACTGAGAAAAAATATGCTTATTTTAGCTTGATACTTGTGAGAAATAGTGCTTGAGAAAAAAATGTATTGACAGACGTACAGGCAGCTAGACAGGTAGACAGAGAAACGGACAACAAAGTGTTTCTATAAATGTTCTTTTTCATTTTGAGGTACGTTACCCTAAAAAGGAAAATCATTTCATATCACAAACAGAAGAAAAATAAAGAGATATTTATATGTATAGAACGTCGAATTTATCTCAACCTATAACATTGCCTATGAAATTGATATCTCGAACGCATCAGTTGATCTATGAAGGCAATACTTTGCGAAATCGAGAAAGACCCATATTTTGTCACGTTGCGATTCACACTTTATTCGTGCATTTTCATATATTAGTTATGAATGAGTATCGTTTGAACATGTCATTTAATAAAAAAATAATAGCTTGTCTTAATGTACCGTCTTGAAGATGGACGGAAAAAGGAGAACGGAGTATCTTAAGACGTAAGAGTAAAAAAAGAATTAAAAGTCAAATAAATATATTAATTTTTTGCCGTTTTGTCACTAATTTAATATATTTATGAGATTTTTAATTTCTTTCCATCTTTAAATGCAAAAAAAACTTTTAACATGCCTCAGCTTAACAAACTTTTAGTGATAAGGATGGAAACATGAAATATGCATCGCTTAATACGCATTAGGGGCTTAGTTAGGCAAACTATCTCATTATGGTTACCCTAGTGTCTTGTTTTAGCGTTAAATTTCCAATTGCCATGAAACAGGTAAAGAAAACTAAGATTTTTTTATATTGTTATTTATTATGACAATGAAAATTGAATCCAGAATCAAAATATAGAATTATACCTCACAACACCACGAAAATATTAAATTTTAAAATAAAATCAAATCAGCTTTACGCAGCGCCAAGTAGGCAGAGGGAACCTTGTGCTATTCTTCACACTCCATTCTCCACTTTCCGTTCGTTTCCGTTCCCCGAATTCTCAAGGCATTGTCTCCGTTGTTACACGCTTGTGTCCGTGCGGAACGACTGGCCTCTGGAATATCATATTCAATGATATTAAAATTAATCAAAAAAAGGATCTGAAGAATCATTTTTACTTCAAAATTTGCTTCACTGTTTTCATGCCGTATCCTTCATATAGTAAAGTAGGCAGATAGAGCCCGGGAACCTAGTGTTAAGACACTTCGGTTCTATTAAGACTCACTTTCCGTCAAATTTGTTTCGACAGAAATTCACCTTTTGACGCTCAATAGGGAGAAATGGTATCTTAATATTAGGTGTCCTCTGCTTTCTCCACTCCGCAGTAAGTAGTGTGAACCTGTTACCTTTAAAAAATAAATATTATATTGCCAAAAAAATAAAGCGTAAACATAAACAATTTCTTCTACACCAATTTAGTACAAATAATAATTAGCGGTCGAAAGAAAATAAAGGAGCCGATGAACGAACACTCATTGGGGGCAATTTGTCTTATGAAACGTAGCGCAATTCCACCATCACTGCGGCTGCTTTGTCATGGTTTCTATTATAATCGTAGCAATTTTTAACCTCGCAAGAAAACGGTTTCCCTGAAAATGTATTCTTCTATTACCTATTAAGCAATTGTTAAAATTTTAGCTTAAAACCAACGGTCAAAGCAAGAAATGTTGATATTTTCTTATGGAATAAATTGTAGAAATCTATGCCCTGAGTGGACGTCTTCTTTGTAATAATAACTTGAGTGGACATCTTGTTTGTCGTTTCGCTCTTAACAGCGGTAGTGGTCGTAATTTTATAAGTTAGGTTAGTGATGCGTCACAGGATCCGACGCTATTTTTCGCGGATCCCTGCCTGCCTGGTATATTCATAGAGAGGGCCATTAGGGGTCAACCCTCACTTGGATGGCCTATCACACGGCAGATCTGCCACGCGTCACCTGCAGCCTTCATGTCTCCCTTGAACTACAAGGCTACGTTACATGGAAGAATTTACTTGCGAAAAATATGTCCCAAGAAAGTAAGAAGTGTGCTTGTACTACATTTCAATATGAACATTTTAAAAATTTTCCTAACTGTACCAAGCGAGCAAAGTCACCGGCGTAAGTCAGTATATTACAATTATAACGTCAAAACCCATAAGTATAATAGAAAGCATGACAAAGCAACCGCAAACATGAAATTGCGTTACATTTCACAAGACAAATCACCTCCCTGCGAATGTTCGTTCATTGGACCGCCTTTTGTTTTGCCGACATTTATTATTTGTCATCCCTTTGTATTGCAGACGAGATATTATTAACTAATAGTGTATTGAAGTTATTAATATGTATTGTATTGAATTATACCACTCTTGAGCAGCGTTCGATGGTTTTGGATTCGATGTTCACTAAAGATAATTGATTCAAATATTAGAAAATTAAAATATTTTTGGTTTGTACCAACGTACAACTGTAGACGCGACGGTTGTGGGTCATTCCCCATCTGGGGAAATGAAATATTTAATATTTTCATTTCAAAAATATTATTATAAGACTTCAAGTTCAAGTTAGAATATTTGAACATTTTTTAATTTGTTTTATTAATAATTAATTAACATTATACTACACATTTGTATAAAAAAAAATGGTCTGGAATAAATTTTTGCAGATGCAATGTACAAAAATTATTCTGTACACAAAATTCTCATAAAAAAATTGCTATAAAAGTTATAATTACCTGTAACTAGTTCAAAGTAGCGCTAGCAGTAAAAAAGTATTTTAAAATGTCAGAGGTTAGCGGCATAACACCATTTTTATTAGGGCGAGGTTGATTTGTATTTAAAAAAAATAAAAAAATATACTAAAATATTTTTTAATATAAAAAAGTTTCAATTTAGACATGTGCATTAAGGTTTCGTGTTAATGCGTCATACTATAATTATGTAATGTTTATTAATTTACAATTTATGATAAAATAACTCATCTTATCTACCAGTATATAATAAAAACAAAACTGTGTAGATCGCTAAAATTTTGCGTTATTAGGGAGTGGATCAATAAGCGACGATTTCACAAGATTCCTAAGGGAACGGGAAAATATTAGCTCTTTCATTATATAGTCTATGATAACGGAATTACAGATGATAGTTTTCATTCATAGTGGTGGATATACTCGTATTGCCTAAATGCGATAGTTATTAGTGCCAAACACAGACGGGGAATTTGATACATTTTATTATCATGGAAACCCGCCGCCAGGCTCGTCATTCTTTTATTATTCTTCTACAATGTATGAGTAAACGTAGAGAGTTTATCTCAAGCGAAATTTTTTAATAATTATTTTAATTTATTCCTAACTTTTTATCATCACTTATTTTACTTTTATTTAGTTTCACCTGTCCCGACATTTGTTTATTTGTTTTTTGCAAGTAAAATGAATTACGCAAATATTTATTAATGTAAGTGTAAAAACACCTTTACTCGAAATTATGACTTCACAAATTATTAGCGTCGACCGCTAAGGCTTTCATTATCATTATAATTTATTCAACCCCTTTTGTTATGGCGCCATTGTAACAGAAAACCGCGAAAAGGCTGTGACTGAGTGTTGTTTGTATTATGCCAGCTGGTGTTACAGTTTTCACGTATTTATTAATGATGACACTCGAAATGGAAATGATAAATAATCATTAGTTACTGCGGAAATAAACAACGCCTATAAAAATCTTCCTACAGACATGCCAACAATATTAATAAGTTGTAACATGTATATGAGAATTCCGAAGTGGCTTGATGATTACTTATGGGATAATGGTTAGAGGGCTTGGGCAGTTACGAAGAGGCGCGTATATATCTCGCTACGTTAAATATTTTATAGAGCTTACGAGCTTAGCTTGAAAAGTAAATAAAACTAATAGTCGGTATAAGAATACTTAGAAACATATTTTAATATAGAATTCGAACTCGCGTCCCTCGGAAACCATTCGGCTAGCAAGCTACTACGCTAATTAAACATATAACCTATATACGAGCAAGGTATATGTCTTATCGCGCTTAATCTATTATCGAGTAATTCTGTCTGCTTTTAAGGCACCTCTTTTATTTTAGATTGAAATTCTAGTTATTATATTAGTATTAAATTTATCTACGCCATGTTATAACTTCTATTGTAGTGATTTCCTTTTTTGGTTTCACGCTTAATCCCCAATATAGCAGCTCATATAGAAAGAACCTTGTGAAATCCGACAAATTGCGTGTTGGATGGCAGAGCATTTGACGGAATCTTTATGCAGCTAAAAAATATCTGATTGCATTATAATACAAGATTTTCTTACGAGTTCAATTCTAGAAGATATTTAAAATAATATTAAAATATCATTACTAAAAAACATAAAAGAACCTGTATTCCTTTTTATTATATTAAAACTGCATTAAAAACTATTCTTTACCCGCCATAAACTCTGGAACAATAGAGCATATAGTAACGAAATACATAAATTTCAGCTTTTTCAGTTATATAACCGCAAAGGTAGCGAAATGCGAGTTTTAGTCTATTTAAACGTTTTGAAAGCAAACGGTTAAATGTTACCGCGTGGTTAATACTGTACCTAAAACTTTTGTGATTAACTTACGTAGCTCTCTAGCTCTGTACTACGCTGGTTTAAATTTCTATGCAGTTTCTAATATTCACAGAACGTCTGTCGTGAATGTAATTCTTATTCAAATTCAAAATATTCTTTATTCAAATAAACTTATTATAACCACTTTGGAATCGTCAAATGAACATATAAACAAAAAGCTACCACCGGTTCGGAAGGCAGTTCTGCTGAGAAGACCCGGCAAGAAACTGGTAAAGTCAATGGTACAATTTATTACATTAGTTGGCAGCTATCCTGCATTACATTCAATAGATATTAATTCCACACATATACCATAATATAATATATTATAATCCCATTAAAAACATAAATGTGAAATGAAACATAAGTTAATTTTTAAGTAATGCACCTTTCTCGACTCCGCCGACAAAAGAATGGGAGATCTATATGGGTGCCGGGTTCTGTGTTCACTCTGAATAAAATGCTAGCTGTAAATTTAACTTGACATTTTTTGCGTACTGGCTTTATTATATTTGCCAAGTATACTTTCAGCTTGTACAAGATTATTAGGTTGATTTTTAGTTTGATATCTGATGGTAAAAAATATCAAAAATTTTGCGTTTAAAGTTTTTGTAGGATTTCTTGTTAGTGTCAACACCGCGTCCTTTATTTTTTCATATCACATCACATTTGTTTTGGCATATCAAGGAGATAATTAATAAAAAATATTAATTCCCCAAATGGGGTTCGAATCAATATTCTCCCTGTTTGTCCACCCAGACATTATCTTCCTGTGCCATAATGTCCTCATGTAAACATATCGGAATTTATCGAGACTTGATTATTAATTGTGAATATTTTCCCTCAATGAAGCGTTTCAAAAGCTTTATTTCGATGAATTTGGAGCAGACTGGCGCACATTAAAACATATTTGTCGGAATTTTACTGGACGCGTCATTTTTGATCATTGCGAATAAACAAAAGTTATGAGGTAACAAACATAAAAAAAAACAGTCGAATTGATAATTTCCATTTCTTACAGAAGTCGGTTAAAAAGTGCGCTTGAAACTGACATGGTGGAGGGGCACAAGCGTGCGACTGTATACTCAACGGTTACGGGTTCGATTCCCATTTGGGGAAACTAAGTGTTTAATATTTTCATTTCCTCTGGTAACGAGGCAAAGAGCTGCGGCTGCGGCTTAAATTCGGTGGAAAGTGACAAACGGAGTGTCTCAACAGTAGATTCCCTTTGAGTACCTAGCTGTGTGCAGCGTGAAGTAACCACAATCAACCTCTATACATAAATACATAATTATTATTTAACAAATCCATGATGGATTTCCTGTGATATTGTAAATACGGCATCAAGAGTCAGTCCTCGTACCTCGTGCATTTAAATTACCGTGAATACTAAATGAGATTTTGCTTAATGAAAGTCATCATCAGCTTAGAATAAAAGTTTGATTTAACTGAATATTTAAGATTGTTCTTCTTTAGACAGCGCAGCGTTTCGCCACTCAATTAAATGTCGCAAATTCCATCGAAAAACGGAGAACGGAGTGTCCCGTCACTGATTTATCTTTATATTAATTTGTACGTACTTATATTTATTTATTTTATATTATAATTTTTGTTGTTTGTTTAATTATATGCTACTCATTTCTAGTATAGGTAGGTATATATATTGAAATTTATTTACTTTCATTTCTGCTTATAATGACCAAAAACAACTATTGTAGCGCGTAGAAATGAACCTGCTACAACATTTCTAATAGGCAGTGCCAGGAAAGAATACATAATAATAAATTACAATACTTTATTATGAACACATTCCGAATTTAATATGCATTATTTGTGTCATTAATAATATGATTAATTTCAAGGTATTTGTTATAAATTAATTAGTAGCAAATTCTATAGGCTATTATATACTAAATACACCATATAAACATATGCATATCTATAATATGTAAGTACATTTGAATAAATATTTTATTTTATGATATATGGTAGTAAATTCGATTCTCGCTTCACGCTGTTTCCGTATAGCAGGAAGGTATACAGAGAGAGCCCAGTGCAAAGATACTTCAGTCCCCACGTATCGCCCAACTTTCGATAGATAGTAAATAAGTCATTCCCCCCAAGAAAGGAAAGGGGAGAACCCACAACACAAGAAATGTGGACATTATTTTTTTTAATCTCACTCGTCTAGACCAGACCTATCAATTTTCAACATATTCTTTTTTCGAAATAATTATAATGTATTTTGTTTAGTCTAAGTCTAAATATACAAATACACATTCATCTCTTTGTAATGTTGCCGACGATGCTCATCATATATCTAATTAAATTCAATAAGTATCAATAGTATTCAATTTCAGCTAATTAGACGTACTGTTGACATTGGTAGAGTATATTTTTGTTTTTTTTTTACGCTTACGATACTTTATTTTACATTTTCCGAGCTACTTTGAATCATTGTAAAAATCGGAATCGAACCCAAAACCATTGCGCTTAACAGTCAGTCGCTGCTCCACTGTGCCACGATAGTTTTGGTTTTATTTGTTTTAGTCTTATCTAAGTTATATATTTAAAGGGCAGTATTCCCCTAAGGATCAGAGAGGACGGCAGGTATTTAGGATTACCATTAAAGTCGACGTTGTATCGTAATTAAACTTTGAGCTGTCATTCAAAGGGAATTAGACCTTTTGATTTTCAATGTCAATGATGTTTTATTAGATTGACGTTCATTATAGAAAAATATATTTATTTGATTTCTTTCCTACTAGCTATTTGTCTACTTAGAATTTATTTTTTGGAATTAATTTGATTTCGTTTCTGAATCGGAATAGTATAATTGACTATACTAGAAATACTGGTTGGTATATCTATTTCTTTTAGGTATATTGTCTCGTATATTAGTAGTTAGAGAATTGCGAAAGTAACGAAAAAGTCCTGTTTAAAATGTATTCCTCTTTATTTGAAAGAGAATGAAAGTTCTAAGAAAATTTAATAAAATTGTTAGCAATATTTGAACTGGACTTTCCGAGCACTTTGCCGTAATCCGTATACTGACAGTCTAAATATCCATTAAAATAAGTTAATTTATTTAGTACGTACGTCGTAAAAATTGTTTAAGCTTTAGATAATTATTACATATAAAATGATAAAGTTTTTCCTTTTTGTTAGAACCAGGCACGGCGTTCAGTTACGTCACTCAATATGTAATATCTATAATAGTAGTAGGCTTTCTAGTGAAGCTAAAGACTATGTTTTTAACATTCCTTAAGTGTTATTGCACAATTATTAAAGACAAATAAGTTGTAACAAAAGTAAAAGAGTTTTGGTGTACTTACTCATAGCTTTATGAGAACGTATGGCTTAGTGGTCATAGAGCTTGGACGGTTTCTAAGAGGCGCGTGTTCAAATCCCGCTACGTTAACTTTTTTATCCGTTTTGTAAAAAGGCATATAAAGACTGTGTTACTTAAATATCTCGTTGATTGTTCTACTTTACAAATTTTTTTTTATAATCTAAATCAAAGCTTTAAAATAAACAACTAAATTAAATCCCTCCAGGCTCTAGCCCCGCTACAACTAGCAATGCCCCGATACGATTAGATCCTTTTAAATTATCTGATCCCGCAGCGTTCCGCTCGATCAAACTTTCAACTATGTACGTATGTAACTTGCTTTGGGTTTAAGCTTTTAATAGGGTTTTTGGAACTTTAGAAATTCCTTTATTTATATATTAAAGGTTGTCTATGGGTCCTATGGGACCTCAGTACTTCACCATTTCACTAATCATTTATTGTAATTAAACATTAATTACTGATGATTTTTTTTCCAAAGTAATTATAAAAACTGCTGGTATTAGTACCTACAGAAAAATCTCTGTTAAGATTCAGAGGCGCAGCTGAATGATAAGCTGCTAAAAATGTACCCAAATTATGAGACTATATAAAATTGCTATTCTTATTACGAGAATTGACTGTATTTAAATCGATTTTTTTACAAAGTTTTTTGAATTTTTTTACTCAGACAATGCTTACAGACTATTCTAGCTCATACCCTGAATTGGCTTATGCATTTGGGCGGTGGTTAATATTAACTTTCACATGCTGTAGGAAGAATATGTCACAAGTAAAGTTTTTGTACCTTCTATTTTAAGAACTACAAATGCTTATAAAGAACTTTCAGTTGATGAACGAAAATGCCTCAATGGGAACCGAGTTTTCTAATACTAGGATTGCAAGTTCCCTCTGCCTACCCTGTTGCGGGTTGTTAGCATGAAGCTAAAAAATGTAGATATTAGAAACGTAACGTACTATATAGTTATCAGTAATATTCTGCTTAATAAATTTATAGTTCGTTTATATTCATATTAATAAGTCGGGGTAGGTTTGCCACTAAACAGCTCTTGTGAATGTTTTGTTAAAATATTGTATAAGTTTAAATTACCAGTATAAATCTAAGTAAAGCTAATTATTAATGGTGTGATTATTGTGTAGAAGTGTTTTCTTAGTAATCAATGGACTATAAAGACGGTTTTAATCAATTTTGCATCAAGTCATGTCAGTGCTTTTTTAACTATTTTGCTAGTCTTGTGTTTTAGACACAAGACAGTGTCACAAGAGTCAGTATTTTGCTATTGTTTGATGGCCAACAACTTATTCATTAAATCAGTGGTAATCCATGAACAAAATAAATTGTAAAAAAAACTGTAAATCTAAAATCCCATCAAAAACATAAATTGATCAATTCATCATACGACAACTGTGTAGTGCGACAAGATGCCAATAGATGGAGCTGCATTATAAAATATTAGTATTGTATTCTGGTTTCTAACTTATAAAGTCTCAGAAATTATAAATCTATATAAGCAAAAAAAAAATGTCACCGAGACGTTTTGAATGGGCTTGTTGTAATAACAATAACAGTAGTGGTGAACGTATTGTTTGCACGAAATGTAAAAGTAGCTTCCATAGCACATGTCTTCAATCATTGCCTGACCGTGGTAGTTTTGCAAATAACAAGGCAAACTGGATTTGTCCGTTATGTTTTAGGGCCTTAAGGGATTGAGAAATGATAATACGCCTGTACGTGATTCCTTAAGCCCTAATCAGAGTTCAAATGTGAGTTATCGTACTACGAAACGAGTAGCGCTCTCGTCTCCCCCAGAAGTTCCTGAAATCCCAGTAATACAAAATGAGATACACGAGATTATAAGGGAGGAGATTAAAGCCTTTATGGTAGATATGGACCAAGCTATGTCCAAATTGCTGTCTGACGAATTGAAGGTAGTTAAGGAGGAACTTGTGGAGGTGAGAGGCTCAATGAACTTTATCAGCGGTCAATATGAAGATATAAAGCAAAAAGTATTGGAGAAGACTGACACTATTAATGAGCTTGTCAAGGAAAATACACTTTTGCAAAATACATTGAGTGACGTCAGTAGGCGTTTAAATTATTTAGAGCAAAATTCACGCGCTGCCAATGTTGAAATTCAGTGTGTACCTGAGAATAAAAGCGAGAATTTATATAATCTTATAGATAAATTAAATACTGCAATCGGTGCTGGTATTACTGAGAGGAGTGTTCATAATTGTATGAGAATAGCAAAAACTAATCGAGACTCGAGTCGCCCAAGGTCTATTGTAGTGCAGTTCGATTCTGTTAAAACTCGCGACAAATTTCTTGCGGCCAGTATAAAATTTAATAAATTGAAAAAGAAGGAGGATAAATTAAACACGACTGTAATGGGATGCAGTGGCGAGAAGAGGCCTGTATTTGTAATGGAACACCTCTCCCCACGTAACAAAAAACTGCATGCAGCTGCTCGGGTAAGGGCAAAGGAAAAAGGCTATTCGTTTGTGTGGGTGCGCAATGGTCGAATCTTTGTTCGCAAAAATGAGCAATCTCATTTTATTATAATTAATGACTTTAAGTGCTTAGATAAAATGTAATTATAAGTTATTGCATGATTTCAAGATATTTTAGCTTCAAATTCAAATTCCTAAATATTTATTATCAGAATGTTAGGGGTTTGCGTACGAAACTTAATGAATTTTACCATAAGTTATGTTGTAACGATTTTGATATTATAGTTCTCACGGAAACTTGGCTTAACAGCACTGTACTATCTAGTGAGTTTATGAATGATAACTATACTGTTACAGAAGAGATAGGTGTCATGTCTCTTCCGCTAGCAATAAAAGGGATGGCGGTGGTGTATTAATTGCCGTTAAAAAGAAATTCAATTCCAGAAGACTTCTTCACCTTGAAACAGATGCAGAGGACTTATGGGTTTTGATAGAACTTCCGTTAAGATCTTCTATTAAGTTTCAAATTTGCGCTGTTTATTTTCCTCCACCAACTAGCCGAATTCTTTTGGATTCGTTTACGGACAAGTTTAATATTTCATTAGCAACCACAGAAAATGAAACATGTATTGTAGGCGATTTTAACTTGGGTTGCATTGACTGGAACCCAAACTAAACTTTATCCTATACCTCAGTTCTTGTCCAAAACCTCCTTGATTTTATATCAGCAAATAATCTTAAACAATGTAATTTGGTCTCAAATAGTAGTGGAAAAATACTAGATCTTGTCCTCACTAGCTTATCGGAATGTAATGTCAGACCAGCATTAGATATTTTGAGTAAGGTTGATGTATGGATCATTTAAAGCTGATTATGAGGCTATAAATTCCTATCTACAATTAGTTTCCTGGAGAAACATTTTCAGGAGCTGCGAAGACGTGGATGGTATAGTTTCTAAGTTTAATGAAATACTAATGAAAGCTATATGTTAATTTGTTCCATATTATGTCCCCAAATCACGTAACTACCCACCCTCATTGGTTTAGTCAGAGCTTAATCAAAATGATCAGAGAAAAGAATAAAATACGAATAAAATATAAAATTTATAATAATCCCCGAGATGAATTAGAATTTCTGTTAATTAAAAAAAGATGTGAAGATCATGCCAAGTTTTGTTACAATACTTACATTCAAAAGTTAGAGAGTTCAATTAAAAGTAACCCTAAATTTTTTTGGTCTCATATAAAAAATAAACGTGGTCACCGAGATTCCTACCCATCTACACTTACATATGGGTCAACCAGTTCCTCGGATGGAAGCAGAATCTGTGAACTCTTTGCCTCCTTTTTCTCTTCAGTTTATTGTTCAGATGAATCCAGTCAAAATTCAATAGAATTAAAAAACACTAGGTCACAGATTGAATAGTGACTCATTCACATGTTCGGCATTCGAGAAAGAAGAGGTTCTTAAAAAATTAAAGGGTCTAGACGCAACCAAAGGAGCTGGACCTGACGGTATACCACCGTATTTTATCAAAATATGTGCCCACAGTTTAGCTTCACCCCTTGTGGAAATATATAACACTTCTCTTATTTCCGGCACATTTCTTGACTTGTGGAAAACCGCTAGTTGTCCCTGTGCACAAAAATGGTGACAAAACGCAAGTCACTAATTACAGACCTATATCTATACTCTCTACGCTGGCGAAGGTGTTTGAAGCATTGTTGTGTCCGTATGTACAACGTAATTTTCGTAAATACTTAATGGAAATGCAACATGGTTTTATCAAGTCGAGTATAAAATTGTTTTTTAAATTCTACATTTATGCAGATGACATAAAGTTCTCGCGTGAAATTAATACCTATGAAGATGTATCTCTACTGCAGGACGACTTAAATAGAGTTTTAGAATGGTGCAAAACCAATCACATCCATCTAAACAGCACAAAGTGTTCACACATTAAATTCACTAGGAAACATAACCCTATAAAGTCATCCTATGCCATAGAACGGTATACACTAACTGAAGTGGAAGAACAAAAGGATCTTGGGATAATTATTGATTCCAAATTAAGCTTTAACTCTCATATTGACTCGGTTGTGAAAAGATCTTCCCAGCTACTCGGATTTATCACTCGTAATACTCGTAGTTTCAAAGACTCTCAAGCAAAAATTTTGCTATACTATGCACTAGTCCGTAGTATACTGGAGTATTGTAGCATTGTTTGGAGACCACATTTTTCGACGCACTTGCTACGTATTGAAAGAGTGCAAAAAAAGTTTCTTTGGCATTTATCCTATAGTGCCAATATTGCCCACCGGCTTGGGTCTTACGAAGAAAGACTTAACCATTTCCAGATATTATCTCTTAGATAGAGAGAGATCTTACATGGATCGAATGACAGTGCTGAATCAGTAGGCTTGCTTAATTATAAAGTTCCAGCGAGATATCCTCGAAATCAAATTTTATCTTTTGTGCCCCCCCCCCCCCCCCCTGAGAAAAACAGTACTGGGTGCAAATTCGCCTATTTCGAGAATATGTAAGCTGGCAAATGGTCTCCCAAAAGACATTGACATTTTTGCGGACTCTTTACCTATTATTAAAAATAAATTCATTGGCGAAGTGATTAGTGCTGAACTGGCACGCTCGGATCGCCATAATTAAAGAACAACAACAAAAATAAATTGAAAATCTTATACACTTTTGTTGACAATAAAAAGCTTGCACTTGCTTGAACTTTGCTTGAACTTGCTGATTAATTTATTTTATTTTATTAATTTATTGAATTTTAAATTTATTTGATTGTACCCTTAATTTAATTTTAATTTTGAAAATTATTTATTAATAAGTGTCTTTTACCTTAAATTATTAATATTATTAATTGTTTTTTTTCGTACTTGTATAACAAAATGGAATAAGTGAATAATTTATTAATGTATATATGAGACTGTTTTTTATCCTAATAATGTATAATTTGTGTGTAGCATATGTAATTTATTATTTTTTGTGTTGTGTTTATTTTTAAGTCGTTGTTTGTTGTTATCGTTAAATTTATTTTTGCATGTGGAGCCCACCTGTAAATAATTGAGCAATTAGAAATAATTTACTTTGTTTTTTCTTTAATAGCATATAATAATTGTATCAATTGTTGGTGTGCCTTATAAATAAATAAATAAATAAATAGCAATTGTAGAGAAATAATAAAAAATTACAACAATTAATCAATAATGACATGTGAAAATTTAATGCTTAAAATATTATAGTCTCTTGGACGGTCAACAAAATATTATGTAAGCTTAAGATATTTGCATATTTGATTGAACGCAAACATTGTAGCATATTCCATCCCTGCATATTACAATAGGTGCACTCATGCAATGGTACATAAATTATAATTAATACTGTAAGTATTCGTAATTTTATGATCAAGTTGTAGGTTCAATTTCCATTTAATAAAATATTTTTTTAGCTTCTCGTCTTAACGCTTGTACCTTATAATAAGGCAATTAAATGATTGCAATTTATGTAAAAGGGGAAATGCAACGCTACGGATAAATGTAAATAATTAATTCCCCTAATTTGAAATCGAACTCTTATCTACTATGACGATTACGTTTAGAAATTGTAGAAGAGTAAATTTAACTATTTGATAAACAACCTTGACTGTAACGGTTTCCTATTACAAAATATATTTTCGTTTCGAGAAAAACAAATCCTTTGGTGATTTTCCCAATCTCTATTTAAAATTCAATCAGATCGAGTGATCAAAATCTCCTTCATATAATCCCTCAATCAATTTTAGTATTTTCTTATTCAATTTCAAGCGATGTTTGTGTAATCTTGTCTATCTTTTTCTTCTATTTTTACGCTTTGATATCGTTTTTTGCGATCTAAGATAAATATTTATTAAAATTAGAATAGCTTTAGTAGCGCAGTTAAACGACGTTGATTTGTTTACGAGACGGTTGTAGTTTGGAATGGTGGAAAGTGAGGAACCTAGTGTATAGACATTCCGTTCTATACTTTCTTCCGGATTGGCGGAACTCAACACTGCCCTTTGCCTCGACACCAGAGCGAATAAATGGAAATATAAACCTTAAAATAAATATTTCATTCCCTCCGGTGAGGATCGAACCCACAATATACATTTGCGCCCACGACGCCACGACTGGCCTCAAAGATATGTGTTAAAAATTAAGCAAATCAAATAGAATTTATATATAAAAAGATTCAATAAGGAAAAGACAGTAATGTTCACTTTACGGTTGGCTAACGAACGTAAATAGGCAAATATGTAAATATTGTACATCGTAAGTCATAACGTGGAAATGGGAGTATAAATTGAGCTCGACGTTCCGTATTTTTTTTCTTTTTCTGCTTTATGCGAGGCCAAATTATATATGAGGCCAGTCAGGCGCATTGGAACAAAAGAGAGACTGTTAGCGCGACAGGTAGTGGATTCGATTCCCATTCGATGAGATGAAATATTTAATATTTTCATTTCCACGCTCTGGTAACAACGCAATACGTGGCGTTAAATTACGCCACTCAATACATAAGGTCTCAAGAATTCGGCGGAAAATGGAAAAGTGGAAGTGTCTTAATGGGAACAGTGTCTTAATACTACGTTCTCAGTTTCTTTATCATGCTATGTCCGAAATACAGCGTAAATCTAAATAAAGTTTTATAGTTGTAGGTAAGAAACTTAAAGAATGGTTAAATTTAAATTATTTTCATTTTCCCACTGATATAAAGCGTGGCTTTTACTTCCACCAAAGGAAAACATGTAGAATAGTGTCATCATTAAGTACCAAATTTTTCGGCGTGGTAAATAACTATAAAACATTGTATGTATGTATATTTTATTTCTTACAGTATAAGTTTAAATAGAAGTACCTTTTTGCACTATATACAATCATAAATTTGGTACGGAATCCGCAGTAGACGATTTTTACTCCCTTTGTCCCGTAATTTACCTTTACAAGCAAGAGTGAGTTTACTTTGCAGCCGCGACATAATTTTAATGAGACCACATATAGAGGAGCTTAAACTATAACTTTTATCTACTTACTCCATTAAAATGTACTTAATAATAGGCTTTGGAATAGTATTGACGAACAAAGAGTTTAAACGTGAAATATATATATTTTCACTATAGGACGTTGAACCACCTCATAATTACCTCCAAAAAGTAACTAATAATTTTAAGGATCCGATTGCATGCAAAAGTCTATTTAAATAAAGAATACTTTGAATTTTACTTTAGGCCCCTTTGGCCTACCTCGTTTTCTAAAGAAACATATTTTCGTGCATTTATACGCCAAAACGAGAAATAATTACACCATAATCATGTAGCCCACACCAGAAAAGTTGCGAGTGGAAAACTAGCTTAAGAATTAATCGAAACCTTTTTCGTATTAATTTTGTGTACAACACATTATATATTACAATAAAAATAAAAGCTATCATTTCCACACAAGGCTCCCCATAAAAATTAAAAATAATATTTTCCACATTTTAAATACCAGGTATTAGGTAAATTAATAAGACTCCTAATGAAAGGAAGTCGTAAAAATGTTAGCTTCATTAAAAATTAATTAAAATGTTTTAAGACGTTCCCGATATCGTAATTATGCTGAAGTAACAGTAACTCGTTACGCCTATGGAGCTTTGCAAATTGGATTGAGTAAAGACAGGAGTAATTAAAATTTTAATCCAAATAAAATATTCCTTTGACAAAAGTAATATTCTTGAGATTTAAGGGTGTTGTTAGAGGTATAGGTTCATTTTGTGTGCCTATTACATATACCTTCAAAATTAAAAAGGAGTGTCTTGTCACTGGGTTCCCAGGTTTCAATAGGGCAGGAAGGTCCCCAAAAAAACAAAAAATATTATTTATAAACTATCAACTTTTACCTTTAAATTACTTTAACAATAACAATCCATTCCGCTTTTACCTAGTCGTATATTTCGTTATCTTTATCTGTAAATCAATCGAGTGAACGCTGTTCAATATCCGCGATATCTATCAGTAATTACTAGGAGATGGATTATTTTTAACTTTAAAAGCTCTTTGCGAAGCTACAGCAATTGTCAACTGGTTCTACTTAGAGAAAAACTATACCTAATATCAATTATTTTTTATTTAGCGCTATATTCCGCACATATGGTAGAAAGAACCTGGAAACCTAGTATTAAAACACGCTGTTCCCATTAACACACTGCCATTCTACATTTCCTTTGAATTTTGGATGCATTGTGTGTTGAGTTGCAGGCCTCAGCCATGCTTTGCCTCGTTGCGAGAGCAAGGAAATTAAAATGTTGATTATTTTATTTAATAGAGTGAGTATCGAACCTATAACCATTGCGTTTACAGCGGAACTCTTGTGCCCCTGTGGTACCAGTGGCTTCAAATAGATGGATTTGATAATCAAGTACGTCAGTTTAAAATAAATAAAGAGTAAAAAAGCCAATAAAATTACATATATTTTTTATAAATCTATATATCCTTGTAAACTGAAATAGAAATTATGTGCAAATAGCAGATGTATATGTCGGAGAATAAGGTGATTGGGACCGGAGCTTGTTCTGATCCCACTTATAATGTTGGAGAATAAGGTGATTGAGGCCGATTCCACTTCTGATGTAGACAGATATGACCGACATCGTACTTCTAGTTAGACGTGGGTTTTCGGGCGTGGTAATTATAAGAAATGCTATCTTACTCTTGACGTGAAGCTTGGAGCAGTGCCGTGGACTTGTGACCACTTCAGTAGGCTTAAGGGTCCCTTTACAGTACTAACACTCGCCTTTCACTGCTCCAGCCCAGTACAATTGCAAATAGGTCTTAACCACATTTGTAATTGAAGTAGTCGAGGTTGGCCAGCGATGGAGCACGAGTAGTACTCCGAGCCGTGGTAGAGCCTCGACTGAGCGTACGTCCCCGTGCGGTTCGTTTTATGTGATTGTCATCGATCGGTGTCACGTCAGAGTGACAGGCAACGCCATCTGGTTTTGACAACTGGCAACTTAAATAATCTGCTTCCCTGATATATATATAGAAATAAATAACAGTATCATTTTCATTTATGTACATAAAATATTTTAAGAAACATTAAAGACAAGAGGAAAATTCACTTGGGATGTATAAGTTTTATATTTCCGTACTAAAGCTTTATATCTGGAAAATTTTACTATAAGACGATAAAAAGAGGCTGTGCTGCATGACACAGTAGCAAAGCGTGTAACTGTAAACGCGACGCTAATGGGTTCGCCATTCTATGTATTACAAAGACAACATACTGCCCACTTTCCACCTATTTTCTTTGAATACATTACATTGAGAACTTAGTTATCTTTATTAATTAAAGTATGGTTACCAAATTGTTTTTTTTTTAGATACGTACGCTACCACCGTATTGTATTGGATCTTGAAGTCAAGACCATCATGCTTACAATCAGAGGCCGCCCCATAGCACCATTGCGCTTGTACGTTTTATATGAAATCAAAAGCAACAACTAATAAAAGTATAAAATTTCAAGACAAGCTATTTATATTATTCTTATATCACTACAAAACTTAGAAACTGTTGTAATTTTAAAGTACTATCATGACTGATTTAATATCAAAGTTCGTCCAGCGACACGAGATGGTCGTTTGTCCTAGGATAAGAAACAAATCTTTTTGTTTTAAAGGAAACTTTTAAGAAAGTAAGAAGGAAGGCATTTATTGCACTAAAAGCTTCACCCGAACTAACTTTAAAATGGATTTTCAACTTTGTCCGTTGCATTTAGTGGATGTTGTCACACCGTTATGTATTATTTTGTTTCTTTTTATTCTCATTTTACTTGGTCTAGTGACAAGACAGAGCGTGGCGTTGAGTTCTTCCGCTCAATTCGCTATGTCGTAATGTCTCAAAAATTGTATGGAAAATGGGGAAAAAATATTAAGAAAGAAGATATGTACTAATATACTAATATTATAAGGATAAATGCCTGTTTGTTTGGTTGAACGTGTTAATCGCAGGAACTACTGGTTGGACTCGAAAAGTTCTTCTTATTTTGATAGTACATCTATCGAGGAGAGCTTTAGGCTATATTATATCAGTCATTGTTCCTTCCATGGCTCTGACTCATAGAATAGTTATTACCTTTAATATTACTTTTAATATTATAAAAACGATTTTTTACTTTCTTTTTAAAGCAAAAAGGCGTAGCGAAAGTTTAAGAACTCAAAAGAACTTAGCAGCAGCACCACTAAGCTAACAGGCCAAAAATTCCTTCTACTGTGTCATAGACAGATAATATAGATATAAAAGTTCAGTAGTAAATCTTTGGAAGCTATATTTAAAATGTTACACGTTAGTGTAAGACTAAAGTATGATATAAAGAAGCAAAATCTCTTTGAAAGTAAGCTCTTAATCTTATTGTTCTCTACTGTTTTCTTATCTCTCTATACTGTTGAGACTTAGCATGTCGATACGGGGTTGTTTTACATTATGGAATAAAAAGTTAAATTTGGGAATTGAACCCACAGCCGTCGCGTTACAGTTGCGCGCTTGTACCTCTGGGATACGACGGCATCAAAAATAAATTACAGATATATTCAAAAATAAATTACATATATATTAAAAAAAATACAGATATATTCTATGATAGTGTAGCCATTTCCGCTATCATTCGTAAGATGAGCAAAATCCAGAGGGACTGAGTTAATTTTTCATATCTGTACTTGTGAACCGAAACACGTATGCAATTTCCTTTTCAATTACTTTCAACTTTTCAATGTGGTTCTGAAATATCGTGAAATGGGGCCTTCAGTTGGAACTTTTAGTTTAATTTAATATTATTATATATTGATGATTATTTTTATTATTATATAAAAAAATAATTTTGGTATATATTGTGTATTTTATTTTAATATAATATATTATGTTTAAGAAATTTGAATATATAGAAATAATTGTTTTTATTTTTTCATTGTGAATGGCGTTTTGTTATGCAACTGTGAGCTAGCATTACTCAATAAGTTACAATGTGAAATGCGTTAACTTTTACGACATTGTAGCGTAGTTGAGATGTTTCTGAGATGCTATGTATGTTGGTCGTGGATTCAATTTTTACTTCAGAGAGTATTTTTTTACCTCTTTATAAAAAACAGTATACAGTGGATAGAAGTGTGTTAATGGACACGGAGTGTATTAACACTAGATTCTCGGATTCCCTCTGCCTACCAGCGCGCTATGTGCGGGATGCGTGATTGCTTCAACAGAAGAAAATGGATGCCGAAATGTAAAATACACTTGGGTTGCCAAATTCAGGCCTTTCTATGTACAACCTCCCCACACGTAGAATTCATGAAATTCTGAGAAGTTTCTACGCTCAGACGATTAAATAATAACTAGTAATAAAAAGTATATATTTTTTTTTGTAGAGCAAATATATTTTCACAACACTAATTTTCAATTGAAACAGTTAAAATATTTCACGTTATAACTGAAAAATCCAAACATATCTCCAATACTCGTGACACACCAATTAACTATTAAATGGAAATTAAATTCCAGTGATTGGTCCGTTACTGAAACCTAAAAAAGCGGGGCCTATTCAGGTCACTACAGAGGGACAAAAGAATCGATGTGATGCTGAAATTTATTTGATAACAATAGCAATTTTATTATTTTATTATTGTGTCAAGGCTTTTAAAGGTTTTGTATTAAATATTTTTAAATTGACGAATACATTTAAATTTTTAATTGAATATCTACGCTGCAATACGTAGGTTACAGCGTGAGCTAAAAAAGAGTAGGGTACATTTACAGTCGAACAAACGTATGACTGTTAGCGCGACGATTGTGGGTTCGATTCCCATTTAATATATTTATATTTTATTTTTGTGTCTCTGATAATAAGAATTAAATAACAGGCTATTAGACATATATAGCTGCCGGTTCATAGTTCATTTTCGAGAACATAATATTAAAAAATGTATGTTTTAACCACGTATAAAAATATTTATAAAAACATAGTTTAAGTAAATATTTTATACCATCAAAAACATCTAGATAGCTTCTTTTAAAAATTATTTATTTAATGAAAATTTATATTTTTATTATATCCTATTCTTATGTTTATAATAAGACAGCTATTTATTTATTTGCTACAAATTAAATAATTACATTAAAACTTTATTCTTATTTTAATTATTTCGTTAAGATCTTAATGGACCCAAAGTTCTTGAAGCTTCGGCTTCAGATAAAACTTTTTAAAAACGAATCGAGCAGTAATGGAACTCCGTAATCATATTAATAGCAGATGTTGAGATGAAAACATTAAATTTGTTTCGTTGAAATATAAAAGCTTACAAAACTAAAGGCTAGGCTTATAAAAAAGGACACGTTATGGTCTATATATTCAGAATATCATATAAATATAGTAAGATAGTAGTTAGTAGCGGCACTGTAAAATGAAATTGGTTAATGAAATCAACACACGAAAAGTGGAGAACGGAATGTTTTAACAATAAGCGGAATATATCCAAAGGCTAACAAAAAATATAAAATATCTATTATTCCACTGAACAGGGATCGCGTCCACAACCATTACGTTTATAGTAAGTCTTACTGCGCAGCGATGTCTTGAAAATGAAGGGAATGAAGGGCACGGGTTAAGCCTGCTGCTGCGAAGCATAATTCTAGGACACTATGTTACCCGATGCAGCCCAATTTTCGCAACGTTATATTAAGTAGCGGAACTCAACGCCGCGCTTCAAAGAATATCATTAGATAATAATTTATTCCATTAAAATAGTCATATAACATTCAGTAAATCAAAATATAATATTTTATCATCCATACCTATATTATAAATTTGAAAGTAACTCTGTCTGTCTGTCTGTCTTTTACGCAATCAGGCCCAAACCGCTAATTTAATTGTGATAAAATACTCATATAGAGATACTTGAGGGTACCGGGATGAACATAGGATACTTTTTTTTTCCTCATATTTGTAATATTTTCGATATATACCAATATATTAAAATAATTAATTTGACATGCAATTTATTCCGCCATGTTAATAACAATGGTCGCTACGCGTTGCTAAGCAACGGCTTGCAAAGTTTGTTGTTTTAAGAAAACGTCACCCAAAGTGAGTTTGCTTAATGCAGACATGGCGCGCGCCGATATAGATTTGTATACATTAACAAAAATTAGATGATTTCTATAATTTGATATTCATCCTTATGAAAATAAATATAATAGTCACTTTTAGCATTTCATCTAGATGGAAATTATAGTTTACTGTATAACATTCTAATAAATAATTAAGGAGATGTCACTGATTCCAAATGACTTAGCCTACGAGTTGTGTAGTATGACCGACGCGAACGGGCAGATGACTTTGTTGATTTTGTAATTTTTTATATATTTTCGAATTAATATTATTTTTTATGTAATTACTTGCTGCTTATAATTAATTAATCTTAGTTCGGTTATCTATACCGATGTTATACACTTAAAATATCGTAATTTTAATCATTTGGGATTTTATTTAATATTGTTCGCAAAAATTAATAATTATTTAATATAGAAAAATGTTTAGTACGCGCGCACGACAAACTTTAGGTACTTTTTCTAATGTTAAGAATTTCCTTTAGTTACTTTTACTTCTTTTGTTTGTTCATTTCGGTTACTCAGACATTTTTTCTAATAATAAATCTCCACTTATTATTATTTTTTAACTTATTTTAATTATTTAGGCTTATATTTTCGCGGGCGTAGCCGCGTCCGGGCCCACCAATATCTTATAAAACAAAGTCGCTTTTCGTGTCTGTCTGAACTTTCTAACTCTTCTTCTTCTAAACCACCCAACGGATTTTGATGCGGTTTTCACCATTAGGTCGAGTATTTCTCAGGGAAGGTTTATATATAGTTTATTATTTGTACATTCTTATGTAAATTAACATAAATACGATAAATGTGTATAAAGTCCTACCCCTTGATGCACTTTCGCGCATGCGCTGCTTTAATGGTAAGTACTACATGAAAATAATGTACTGGAGTATTGTTCCTCTTAATAAGATCTACAAAAAAGTCCGCGACAGCATTTTCGTATCTTTTAAGGATAACGTGTAGTGATCATATTTCTGTCTAAAAATTGTAATTTCAATATATTTTTTATTGTGAGGGATATTTTTCCATAATGGTATTAATCCTTATCCTTTAAAATATTTATTAATTTTCTACTTTAAACGAAGATAAAATTTGTTATTTACACTATTTCGAAATTGCGAATAGTTTTAGAGAAAAACGCATTTAATTGTTAACACATCACGCCGTTGACGCATCAGCTGTATGTTACTCAAGTTTCACTTATCGCTTACTCTCAGCATATAAATAAGTATATTAGTTACGTTGGCCATTTAATGTAGATCAAAACTGTCTTTTACTGTTTTTCATTTTAATAAGTACCTTAGAAGTTGTTACAATATCAAAAAATCCTTGCTGCGAAACGGCTTATACAAGCGCGTCCCCTGCGCCCGCCTAACACTATAAATAACCTAACACGCATCGGTGGTTCAGTGGTAGAATGCTCGCCTGCCACGCGGGCGGCCCGGGTTCGATTCCCGGCCGATGCATTCTATTTAATTTTTCATCAGGAACAGAGTACCCTCTTCCCTGCCCAACCGGTGTCGCCGTTTTAACAGCATTAACCACAAGCTCGAATGCATCTATCTCTATAGCAAAGAAGATTTAGATGTGTTTCAAGTATTGGATAATTTTAGTTGAATGTATTATTTCAGCGCGATATATTTGGTTTCATATTTTTTGTAGTTGTTATTAGTAGGTAGGTTTTTGTTTATAATTTCTTCCGTTTAAAAATAGTCATTTAAATATACTTTAATAAGTCCTTGAAAAGATTAGTAACACAGATTTAAAATTACAGTACTAATAAATCTTTTTGCTGAGGGATACCGATCTATAATCCTCCTCAGCACGGTTGCCAAGCTGTTTGAGAAGTTATTCCTTTTACTTCTTCAGTCGCACATCCACCCACAAAGCGAGCAGTTTGGGGAGCGGGTATACCACTCTGGGTAAACTTCGCAACAGTGATCAACCGAGAGAGTATGAGTGTACAATAGCAGTCTTCCTTGACGTAGCACGCTTATTCGACCACGTCTGGCACCCGGGCTGATTTCATAAAGTGCTCAGAGCCGGCACCCCCCAACACGTCGCATGACTTTGCCGCTCTGCTTTGTAAGTGACAGGATATTTTGCGTGAGAGTTGAGAGTGCGAGGTCTAGCAGCGAACCGATCGCTGCCGTTGTCCCAGTCAGAATTTTGTCACCTGCTCTCTACGCACTATACATTGATGACATTACAATGCCCTAGCGAGTATTACTCAACGAGGAATCCTGTAGATGGTACGGAACCTCACCCTCCGGCGAGTGACGCAGGCACCATATTACGTGAACACCACGCGCCACTCACCGCAACCTAAAAATAGAAACCCTAGAGGTACACATTGGTCGTCTCGCGTCCAACGTATTCCGTTGCGCCGGTGTATCGGGTCACCTGCACCTAAGGAGCAGCACTCCGCATACCGGCCGCCCGAGGTCAGACGTCTTCTTCCGAGGGACTTTCTATCCTCCTCCAAATCCCACTCATGAGCAGTCATCTTGGTCGTTTAATCAACGCCTCCCTCAGGAAACCGAGAGCCCAATTCCGATCCCCTTCCGCATCCCCTTCCATGTATCTGCTCTAAAGCAGGTTTTCGCCTGAGACCACGGTCAGAGAACCAAGGCCCTGATGTCGTTCAGAGCTAGTACGGAGATGGCCGAGAGAATGTTTTGCGCCTGGCAAAGTAAATTTAGAAGTGATTGCACGTATTTTGGAGTTATCCAATAATTATAATGTATTTCCACGCGACATAATTGGATACATCTTTCGTTTAAGTATTTTTGAGTCAGAGAATAGTAGGTGGTCTGTTGTTTATAATTTCTTTCGCTTAAGTTTTCTGTTATTTGTGTTATTTATTTGTGTTTAATTTAAAACAATTGGAAAATCCTTCTTGGAATTACGAAAATGCAGGTTGCATTAGGGTTTAATTAATTTTCACATTATCTTAAGTGCTTTGCAAACATACATTATATGAATAATACAGTAGTTAAGGCGGGCGAAGCCGCAAGCGGGTCGGTAGTATTAAATAAAAAGGTTATTTAAACAATGGACTCTAATACCACTTTGTAGGTTCAATCGCCTCTGTAGTGTTCCTGGAAGGACGCCAAAAGGAAACATTGAGAAAGATAATATTTAATAAATTATAATAAATTTCCGAGTTCTCTCTGAAATTCGTTGATTGGTTATTATAAAAATATTGAGAATATAATATTTGGAACAAGTTGAAAAATTGTAATATTTTTCATGAAAATACACAAGTAATACACTTGTGTATTTTAATAAGTATCTCAATAAAGTTTTCGAATTGTATTTTAATATTTTTGGAGCTTATCGCTATGGGATCCATACACAGAGTAGGCAAAAGGAACCTGGTAACCTAGTTTTAAGACACTCCGTTCCCCACTTTCCACTGAGTTCTGAGCTTGTTGAATGGCGGAACTCAACGTCGCCTTGTGTGTGCCTCGTGACTAAAACTGAAATGATAAATTAATTTTTAACAAAAAGAAATACCAACTTCTAACATGAAACTAAAAAGTGAAAATAATTTAATAAAGATTTTATAATTTTGAAGTCGGTGCCAAGTAAAACAAACAGGCTCAGTAATTAGATATTGTAGTAAGGTTGTTGTAGCATTAGTTTGACACCGACTTCAAAATTATAAAATCTTTATCAAATTTTTCGTTGTTAGAAGTCGGTTTTTCTTTTTGTTAAAAATTAATTTATTTTACGATTTAAAGCGTAAGCGTGGGTAGATCTTAAAATGATGCTTCTTAAACGAGTGGTGATGGTGGTGGTAGTGGTTGTCAACGAGTGGTTGTGGTTGTCCTATGTAAAACTTGATTTAATTACGTATTATTTTTGTGCATAGTAACATTTTGGTATATTGACCTTTTGACATACATAAAAGTATTAGGCTGAATTGGGAATCTCACATTTTCGAAGTTGGTTGAAAATGAGAACATCCTCTTTTTTGAGGGTTGTTGAAAAGAAATGCAACGATCAGAACAATTTAAAAGGTTTTTTTTGCTGCATTACAGTATAATCAATTTTGACCGGAACCCATAATCGGAACCTAACCAAATTTTCACAAAATTATCCTTGAAGTGTATCCTTCCAAATAAAGAATCATCAAAATCGGTTGGCGCGACATTGAGTTATTCGTCTATTTGGTCTATTTGTCGTGCACATTCCTAATGCAAATTTAAGACTTATGTGATTTTCTCATAAATATCATTGTCAGACATAGACTAAAAAAAATGAGACCATTCGGGAAGCTTCACCTTTCAAATAAAAAAAAAATATCAAAATCGGTTCACCCAGTGAAAAGTTAGTGAGGTAACAAGCATAAAAAATAATAATAATAAAAAAAAATACAGTGAAATTGATAACCTCCTTTTCTTACAGAAGTCGGTTAAAAATTATTTTTTTTCTCGAATCGGTTACACAGTACCGTATGTACCGTCCAAAAGAGGTAAGTTCAAATGTAGCTACGTTGAATAATTTTTATCATAGAATGTCGTATACTTCATTAAGCCTTTATATAGAGCACTAACTCCACTGTGGCAATTTTTTCGCTGGTATATTGGGCAGATGGAATTTAGTATTAAGACACCGTTTACCTTTTACCTAATATACACGAAATTACTAAAATAATCTACCATCAGAACTATCATAACATCCCTAAAATCAGGGGCGAAATATTAAAACAGATAGATGATGCCAGCCGCAGGTGCACTTATTTAGCCCTACTTTAATAGCATTGAACGTTCAATTTCAAATTTAATTCGCATGAACGGATCGAGCTGGGGGCTGAATGGTTATTATGTGCGCGATTTGTGTGAAATCTAAGCGAAATTGGCTCACCGAAACACCTATTGGCCGGGTAATACGGTTATCTATACATTACGTATGCTGTAAATTGGAATTTTGGGAATTATTAACTGAATTGAAATAAATTGATATTTATAGGTGTCAGATATGTGAATGTTATCGTACAGATTTTAGTTTTATTAGTCTTGGAGCTATTAATTTATGACAATAATAGACTGGCAGATACATATGTGGTATCTTAATGTACAAATTTTAATTGTGGTCTTTTTAGTTTCTCGTTGTGTCACCCTCATAGCAGAGTAGGCAGAGGGAACCTGAAAGTCTAGTATTAAGATTAATATAATTCCGTTCCCCACTCTTAATTTTGCTGATTTCTGAAGGCCGCGATATGCCTCGTTGCCAGAGCGAGGAAATGAAAAAAAAATCAATTTTCTCAAGACTGAGTCGAACCCACATCCTGTCACGTTGTCTATTTTTTGTCAAAATTAAAGCATTTTGCCAAACTAAGTCAAGAAAATTGAAGTATATAAAAAAAAATTACCTATGGTCTGCCACTATATTTTCAAAATATTCATCACACAAAGATGCGTCTATACATTAATTTAAATTTGGTTTCCGCTTAATTTTATCACCTAGCTTTGGTAAGTTCATTTCAATGGATTTAAATCGCTAAATGAGCTAGATCTGATTTATGCACGCATTTGTTATTATTAAGCTCTTATGGCGTTATATTATACGCCTATTGTTCATAATTAGGTTGAAATTTAGATTAAACAGTATATTGTCATTATTTTTTGTATATACAAACAGATTTGGACGTAACAGAATTTTATTACCTCTTTTAGATTTTTTGTATACAATACAGTCTACAACTCCGCCACTCAACATGCAAGAATTTAGCGGAAAATGGGGAACAGAGGTGTCTAAATGGGAAACGGAGAGTTTTAACACTAACTTCCCAGGTTTCATCTACCCACGCTTTGGAATATGCGGAATATAACGGGAATCTATAAAAAAAGTATAAGATATCTATACTAATATAATAAAGCGGAAGAGTTTGTTTGCTTGAACGCTAAGATCTCTGGATCTACTGGTCCGATTTACTTTGTTTTTGTTTTGTATGAAAGCTGCATTCTTCAGAAGTGCTATAGGCTTTAACATAGTACATATGTGCAATGTATAGTATAGTACATATATGTGTAATGTAATATAACATTACATTACACATATGTACTAATAAATAAAAATACTTATTTCTAATTTGACATGCAATTTATTCTGCCATGTTAATAACAACCGTCGTCGCTACGCGACCGTTACTGCGACATTTTGATATTCATCCTTATGAAAATAAATGTAATAGTCACTCTTAACATTTTATCTAGATTGAAAGTATAGTTTACTGTATAACATTCTAATAAATCATTAAGGAGATGTCACTGATTCGAAATGACCTAGCCTTCGGGCGACATAGTATGACCGACGCGAACAGATGACGTTGACGGTTTTATAAATTTTCATACATTTTCGAACTATTGTTAATTTTATGTAATTATTTGCTGTTTACAATTAATTTAAGCTACACTTTGGTTCTCTTCTTCTTTTCTTAGTGTAGTCTAAAGTTTGGTCCTGGGATTTGATATTGCTCGCAAAAATTATCCTATTTAATATAAAAAATGTTTAGTTATTTCATAAAGTCGATATCTATGTACCTAAACACGGAAAAATTTAGGTACTTTTTCTAATATTAAGAATATCCTTTAGTTACGTTTACTTCTTTTGTTGGTTCATTTCAATAACTCAGATGTTTTTTCTAATAATATGTCTCTACCTATTATTCTTTTTGATTATTTAAGCTTATATTTTCTTACAAATTCTGTTGAAAACTGAAAATAATTTCATAAATAAATTTAATAAATATTCTTATATTTCAAGCAGGCGTAGCCGCGTCCGGGTCCACTAGTATAACATATATGTAATAATTAATTTGATCAATAATTATTTTCAGTTGAAAGAACAATAAAATCACCAAAACAAGATTAATCATATTAGGCTTTTTCATCCAAATGGAAGGGGACCACAAAAAATATTCTTTTNAAAAAATTAATCAAGGTAGCTCAACAGTTTGGACGTAGGATTTTTTTTTCATTTCACGACTTTTATCCATACCTGTATTTCGTGTGACGCACGCATACGCGTGCGACGTTGCCGCTCTGACAGGTAAGTGTGTGCGTGCCTATGTTATACATTACAAATGGCGTTTTATTTTAAAACGTTAATTTTATAATTTATTATGTTTGGAAAAATAACTTTTTTATTTTTGGGAATTATTGTTTTTCCGATTTATATTAGGCTTTTATAGAGTAGTTAAAGCTGTGGTTTCATTTAAAGTGGTGCTGACAATTCCACCCTGTATATATTAGTTTATTATAATGGTATGTATCTTTTCAAATATATATGTATTATGTTTATGTATTAGAATTTAATATGGCATGTAAGTTTATTTACACCACCCACTTTATTTTATCACGGGTTTCCTAACCCAAAGGTTGTCTGGTAGAAATCGCTGATTAGCGATAAGGCCGCCTTTTGTGTGTCAATTGTTATATTTTTGTCGTTTTTATACTCTTCTTTTTCTTCTTAATGTGTAATTGTGCACAATAAAGTGTAAATAAATAAATAAATATTTTTTTGCTGTATATCCAAATTGGATAAACTCTGTACAGGATTAAGACGATACCATATGGTTCCATTAGAGAGAGTGCAACTGGGAACAGTACCTATGACTTGCGAGCATTGCGTAATAAAAAGTGCCCGCAAATTTGCACCTCAATGGAGTTATTCTCCATATATAATATGGATGCATGTAACAAGTTTCAGAAATTCAATTTTAAACAATACTTCCACAGCAGTGAAACGAAAAAGTAACACGAAATAAATAGGATCATCGAAACAGTATTAACATCATAAAATACCTTTCATAATTCGTGTCCAATTCATGCGCCATAATGAAATTCAAATATGGAACTCAGTGCAATCAATACGTAATAAACTTTCAAATAAAGATATAACAGATGGCGCGGCGAGGCGGATGAATTATTCATAAATCTGATTATATTGGTATAAACAAAGCTTTTACGGCTCAGAATGGATTTTGTATCAGTTAACAGTTGCTGGAATGTTGCAATTTAAGAATTCAAATTGTATTATGATAAACTTGTACTATTATTGATTTATTTATTTATTAGTATTGTAAATTCTCATTTCATATCAAATTTCAAACATTAAAAGTGTTGAGTTAGAAGCCTATGAAGATTTCGGAAAACAGACCTGAATACTTGATATTAACTTCAGCTGCAGCAGCAAGCTTAATGCAGTCTCGAGATAAATAATTTTAACAAACGGACAAGAAAGTGATCCCGTAAGGGTTCTGTTTTTCCTTTTGAGGTACGGAACCCCAAAAACGAGAAATTAACAAACGAAACGATCCCCTTCTATACATACGTAAAACTATTAAAACAGCCGGATAGAAATCCAAAGAAATTTCTTGGCGGATTTTCAACACTAGTATTCTATTAAGTTTTAATTTTTGGCCATGTAAAGTTGAAACTCAATTTCAGGCAAATGTTAACATCTACGGTATGTGCGACGAGCCGTGTGCCAGTTCGAGCGGCGATAAAAAGTAATTGCAGTGTCGTTACGTCGTTTCCGTAACCTTCGTTCTGTTTAAGAATTTTAACTTAAATAAGCATTTTTGATTAAAATGATTGTTTTCATATATAACTTCAGAGGCAGAGGGAGCCTAGTGTTATTCCAGTGGGAATGAAATCCACTGCGCCATGAACGTCTCGTATATTTTTAAAGATAATTACAAAAGTCAGTAAATTATTTGGCTAGTTAAAATACAGGATGAACCTAAAACAACAAAATGCTTTTTAAATGACAACAACGTTAACCAATAATATTATACAGCATATTTTTAATACAAACAAAAACAAAAGCAAAAGTACAGTTAGCAAAAAAAAATGTACAATCGCATCTCCTACAGTTATATAATATTATATTATAATAAGCGTTCTCCATTTCTAATTTCGTTGCGTTGGCATGTTTCGACGAGGGTTTCCTTATAAATTTTTCGTGACAGCCTTCGCTTGCCGTGTATCAACTTTTGTTGAATAAATCAAAATGTTCGGCTTCACCCTTTTGTGTTTTCAGTCAAAAGTAAAAGGGAGAATCGGTAATGGCAATGATAAGATTGTTCTGTAAGATATTTCCGCTGTAAAATCGAATTTTAGGAACAGCGAATTGTTAAAAATTTGTAATATTTTTGCCAATTTATTTTAAAAATGGTTGTGTGTTAGGTTTTCAACTAAGTGTTCACTATAGTTGTAAGTTCGGTCGTACACGAGTGCTAATGCTTAATTGGAAAAAATCGCTGCATTATTTTAGATAATTGAACACGCAAAATCTCGTTGGTTGAAATCGGAGTGTTTTCTCTTTAAATTTTCTCCTTGTCTACGCGAAAAGCAAAGTTTAAACTTGTTGATTTTTTAAACCGTACATACTATGTCTTTAGTATATATTGCATTACGCATATATTGTACACATATAAAATCTTTATATTTCATCAGCAGAACGCATTATAATATAAAAGTCTAAGTCTCCTTATCCACCTCCTCAATATGTATTTGTCAACCAATGCATAAAATCTGAAAATGTTTCTTCAAGAGAAGAAAAAACATCCGAGAAAATGTAAACGTCACTTGTCGTGGATGTGCCCGAGGCGTGATTTTAAGCCAAACTTCAAAAATGCTGTGAAAAATAGAAACGACGCTTTACTTGAATAGTGGAAAGCTAAAGTGACAATGACAATAAATTGTGTCTAGTGAAACATATGTAGTTTGTTGTATAAGTAATGAAATATTATTAAATTTTACACTTTATACAAGAAAAAGTGCTACGTTGATTTCAATATGCAATGTCTCGAAAATAGTGAAAATGAAATGAAAATAACTCAATTATAGAGTAGGAATTGAACCTACAACTGTCATGTTTATAGTCAGACATTCTACCAATGTGCCACGATGGCCTCAAACACAGTGACTAACCATTATATTCTTGTTTCCTAAACATGGGATATACGTAAAAATACAAAGAAATAAAATCCTTTTCAAATATATTGCGTATTGAGTGGCAGAACGGAGAGTCTTAACACACTCCCTCTGCCCACCCTGCTACACATCGACAAGCTGAAGCTTTACAAACATACGAGAAAAAATCACAAACATTATACACAACATATTTTTACAGAGCAAAGCGAATCTAATGTCAAAGCGGAAATAAAACATGCCAAATGACGTACGCCAGCCAAAATGTGAATTTATTTCTGCTAAGGTGCGAGTTTTTGTTACGAAATGCTCTTTTACCTAACGTTTATAGAATTGCGAATGTCAATCCGTCAGGAAATGTATTCTGGGGTGAGCCTGGCACAATATTGTGCTACGAATATGTATATTTTTAGGGAATAATACCTAAGATCATTTTCTATAGATTTCTAGCAATGTATTATTAGTATAGATGTATTACGTTGGTTAGAATCTTTCATTAAATAATTACTTACGGCCTAGCTCACACATAATATATCAATACTAAAACTTTTTTAGCAGTACCAAAAAAATATAATATAATAGAATAAAAAATAAGGGAAAAATACGGAAAACTCCCACTTTAAGAAAAGGTCGCGTCAAAAAATAAACGGAAATGTCATTGCTGATAACGCAGGTATTATCTAGAGACCTCAGAGACAGTATTAGTGTGGATTATGCGTGGAACGATGACATGGACTTATGGACTGGCATAAGAAATTACTGAGATTTTCAAAATTATCACGAGCTTTCCATGTTAAGAGGAAGGAGTTATTAATTTCTTTATGTTTTTTTTTTCTATTTCTATTTCTGTTGTTTTTAGTTCGACTATAACTAATTAATTACTTAAAAAAATAATTTCGCTCTTCACATTCTACTAAATTATTATTTTACTATGTTTTATATTATTGAATGTTTTTTTGGTGTTAAATTGAACCTTGGTAATGTTAAAAAAATACCTACGCTGAATGTATTAAAATTTATTCCCAAGCATCTTCGATCCCTAAGTAAAGGATCTAACTTGTTTTTAAGTTCAGACCGCAATCTCTCGTAACAAAAGGCCTTGAAATCTAAGTTCTTACTTCATTATTTGTATTTCTCTTTAACTTTGCAGAATTGAATTCACTAAGGCTTATTTTTACTTGGCAGCAATGTGATTCGTACACTATATCCCGCACATTGCCTCTACACCAGTGAGAAGAAATGGACATAAAAAAAAATATGAAATAATTCATTTCCTCAAGTGGGGATCGAACCCATAACCAGTCGCATCTACAGCCTTTGTGCTCCTGCGCCACAATTGGCCTCATTACCGATATATTTATCTTTATCGCTAATAGATAGATAGAGATAGACTTTTTTATAACTTACGATTGGAATTGTAACAAAATAAACCAAATAACATATATAGTTATAATCATTCGGCATTTTTAATAAAATGGTCGATATTACAATTTTTTCAAATTTTATTTACACAATGACCTAGTCCACTAACAAGAAGGCGATCAACAACATCGATCCTCATCTGCTCCGCTGAGTTGGGATTCAGAAACCTCTTAATTAAAAACCCTTTGTGTTTTTATACTTCGGCTATTTTTATAGAAATTAATTGAGTCTCAATTAAAATAGTAAGGATTTTGAATTTTTTTTAAATATTATTGGAACATTTTTATAACATGCTGTAAATATATAAATATTATGTATTCATAAATGTATACACTATATATAAAGTAAACAAATTTCGATATTTTTATAATTTATTATTTTTATATATTAAATTGATATATAACCATATTCTTTATCTCATGAAATAAAAATAACAAATAAACATGTTTGTTATGAAAGTAAGAAGTTAGTACGTGTAGCATTGAGTTGTCGAGTTATGAATGAGAAAATGAAATATTTGTTTAAATTTATTAAGCTTATTTCCCCGAATGGGGATCAAACCAACACCTGTTTAAATTAAGACTCTGACCCACTATGCCACAACGGACATGACATTACGTTTTATATAAAATATATTTTTAAAGTATTAAATTTCACATTTTTCTCTTACAGCAAAGCTTTACACGTTTCCCTAATTAAAAATTACATTATAATTTACATGGAGACCGCATTTATTTCATAACATTTTTAACAGCGTTAATCTGCATTTTCCATAATAAATTTTACTTTATATTATTAATTTTACGACTACACTAGTAGGTATTCAAAAATCCAGCTTTTTTTCTACGATAATTTTTTTATAATGTTTCTGTTGAGTGCGAAGAAGACAAAAAAAACCAAGAAATTTGGGATTTCGCAGTATGATTATTAATAAAATGTTATCTGAAAAAAAAAATTAAAGTCTGATATAATGGTCAATTCATTTTATTTCCATACAAGTACTTTATAAACAATAAAACAATATCGAATAAAATTAATGTATTTAGTGAAAGTCCTCTAAACTTCTTGGTAATAAATGGAAATGGGACTTCCCAACTTATACAAGGTGAAATTAAAAAGAGTTGGATCCGTCACATCGTAAAGGGTCTAATCGTCAAAGTTGCGAAGTACCGATTTCTGCAAGTCACTTCCAAAATGGATAGCTTAAATAAGATCGTTTAAATGTTTCGACCACGTAGAATATTTGGGAAACAGTCGTTTAAAACTTATTTATCTATATATGTATATATTTTATATGCATTTTCATTCTTTTTTATTATTATTAAATTATTAAGAAATTAAAAAGAATAACTTTTGAACTCGCCAGGTCTCCTTAACTTCCAAATTGGGATCTTGTTGGACTGACACTACTGACATTTTTATGTTCTTGATGTTTCAATATTCAAAACTGCTTAGGACATTACCCTAGTTGAAAAAAGATTTTTTTGGTTTTATTTCATTTGAATATTTCTTTATATATAGCGAAAGATATTGTTATCGAAAAAAAGAAATACATCATTCAAACAACATATTTTATGTAAATGAACCTTACATATGAACGTATGTATATGTAAACCTTACCTCAATATTTACAATACAACGCGCGGACTTTTGCTTGTTCAGATTTATTTATTTAAAATCGCAACCGTCTGACGCAGTGATGTCTTTTAGCTTCATATATTAAGTAAGTTGCTTGTTCGATATTTGTAACATCCTATTTAAGATATAAAGATTCTTCTATAAAGAATGACGCAGCTCCAGCATTCGAAGAAGCCAGAGGAACATAAAAATCACTTTTTGCTTTTAGATACTATTAGATTACTTAGTAGTTTAGAATATCTTCCTAAAAATGTCTTATTAAATTGATTCGAAATTAAGGCGGATGTATGGGAAACAGATTGTCTTAACGGTACCCTTAGCCTACCTTGGTAGACGCGGGTTACAGCGTGAAGATGTAATTTTTTTTTATTAAAAGAATTTTCACTACATCGTATCGTCATCGTCTCGCCCACACCTAAGCTGCCTTAGCTTTTATGAAGCAACAATAAGGCAGCTAGGATTAGCTCGTATTGTACTGTAACACTTAATACCCGTTCAGGATCCCGGTAATGGTGGCAGCGTGATTTTACAAGAAACGACTGTCAAAGTACAATGAGGAATATTAATGACATTTTTGTCGAGGAAAATTGTAAGAGCTAGGTGTTTTTGTATGTCGAGTTTCCTTTTGGTAAAATGTAAGAGTAAGTGTACTCATCATCATCATCATCAACAGCCATCTGTTGTCCACTGCTGGACAAAGGCCTTCACCAATTCTCGCCATGACACTCGATCCTCAGCTTTTCGGACCCACCTGCTTCCCGCTAACTTCTTTATGTCGTCGGCCCATCTGACAGGGGGTCGTCGGCAGTGTATTACTACTATAATTATAATACAGAGAGGCACAGGGGCACAAGGGTGATTGCAAACGCCGACAGGTTGTGGGTTATATCCGACGAAATGAAATATTTAATGTTTTTATTTCTTTACTTTGGTGTCGAGGCAAAGCGCGGTGTTAAGTTTCGTTACTCAACATACAATGAGCTCAAAATTCGCCAGAAACGTCTTAATGGGAACGGAGTATCTTAACACTAGGTTTCCATTTCCACTTCTATGTGCGAGATTCAGTGTGAAGCACAGCGTGTGACTGTAAACGTGACAGTTGGGAGTTTGACATTTGCTTATTATCCATCCAAATCTATCCAAAATATCTTAGCTGGATCTCTTTTTAACGTGCATTCTCCTATTGCGTAATATTGTCTTTTTTTAACGTACATTCTCCTTTGTGTGTTTTCCATTCAACGTGACATTGGCAAAGTGATTAGTGCTGAATTGGCAAGCTCGGAACGCCATAAATAAAGAGCAATAACAATCTATCCAAAACGGAAATTTCTTCAGAAGCATAAAAAAGTCTACATAAAACTATGTAACTTAAACAAAGCAAATCAAGTGAGTAACAAAATATTATCCAGCATATGCGACAAAACGTGCCAACCATATATTGTTTTAGAGCCAGCAAATACAAGCTTGAAAAGTAAATTATTTAGATTTCAAATGTGAGTATAAAACCGAGGCATTAGCTTTATTACAAGAACACTGCGCGGCTTCGTTTTCACACGAACTAATTAGTGCATGTTGTATATGTTTATATTTCATTTAGTAATGGCATTATGCTTTATTAATAAACAACACCAAGATATTTTTTGATTCGAATAAGTAGTTGCTGAGATTAGCGCTGTCAACCAAACACACTCATCTTTATTAGTATATATATTTAGTTAAAGTATTTTGTATTATATATTTAGACTATGAGAATATATTGTATGTGTAACAGAATTTGTAGCAGCTTAAAACTTTCTCCCGCATAGCAGGGTTGGAAGCGAAAAGTCACTCCGTTTTCCATTTTCCACCACAATTTCCAAACATTGCATATTGATTGGTGGAACTCAACGCCAACTTTTTTAACTTTCTCATATTATTCTTAAACAAGGAAATGTAAATAATTCATGTTGAACTTCTCACGATGAACTGAATTATACCCACCCTGTACTTGATCACATCCCACAGCTTTGAAGTCTTATCAAATCATCCCCACGTCGTGTTAACAATGACAAGTACTCGTATGTCAGTTCAAGTATTCCACAGCCGTATAGATATGGCAAATAATTTTCTATCCTAAGCAAACAGTTTAGTAGATTCGAGGGTACTTTCGCCTGGATGAAGGAATAACGAATGAGCTTCTAAATGCGGCACGATGGGGTCGCCGTAATGGGAAAACGCATTAGGGTTTAAATGTTTCCATTGTAATTGAAGCTTATTCGAAAATGATCTGAAATTACGCTAGACTATATCTAGATGGATATCCATCTGTCCGTTTATATGAATGGGTGTGAGAATTTTGTTAACTAGTTCAGAGGACTTTAGTTAGTAGAAATTGGTGTATTTAGTTTGTACATGCATACATTGTGGTAAATCCCGAAAATTAGGGGGGCACTGTGGAACAAAGTGCCTTAACATTAGGTTCCCTCTGTCTTTCCTTTTATATAAGACATGCAGCATGAAGTTAATATTGTCGAAATGCGAGACTTTTTTGGCGGAAAATGCGAAAAACCAGGTAGTGCGGGTGTAGGTGACTTATTTTTATTTTATTTTAGTTATATAAAGTTGCATAACAAATAATATTAGATTTAAGCGTAGATACATACATATGTCAAAAAGTTCGTTGTCCCACTGTGCAATGCGCGTCCGCCGCGCCGTGCCAAGACAGTACAAAGAATTATGACTTGTTGACTTGTAAAATATATTCAAACATTGTTTTATTATAAATCTGGCGTCAGTCTGGTGGACTTCAAGAAATTATAAGTTTTTCATTTCTCCAGTTAACGTTAACTCAACGCACTGTTGGGGTCTACCACTCAACATCTCGAAATATCTCGAAAATTTGGCGTTAGGCAGGGAAATGAGCGTCTCATCACTAAATTCCCTCTGTGTACCCCGCTATTTGCAGGATACAGCATGAAATAAAAAAATCTATCTACATTTGCAACAGAACCTACACTAACCGTCCTATTATAACCCAACCGCTTTAAATTAACATTTATTTACCAACTCTACACGCAATTCACGTTAACATAAAGTTAAAAGTACATATAATATGGTAATGAAGCACTGAGCTTACGCTTAAAACTATAGTTTCAGTTTCAATGACTGTTAAATATTTAAAAGTTCAAAGCTTTGTGAGGATATTGTATAAATATTCCAAAATGTTAAACGAATGTTCATTTTGTTTTTCGCTGCTGGTAATGAGATACGTATGTAACATACTAGCGGTTCTTGTGGTTTTGTCTGTTTAATTTAGTCAAGTACTATGCCTTGCGAGTACACAGGCAAAACATAGTGTTAATACACTCTGTTTGCAAACTTCCACCAGAATTTGAGACATTGCGGGTTAAGTCGCAGAACAGAATGCTACCTACACCTTGTCTTATCAGCTCAACCATGCTCAGCCATATCAGCTCAACATGAAATTCTTCAAGAATTCGGAGAAAAGTGTGGAAGAGATTGTTATAACAGATCTTTTGTTTTATTCCTTCTAACTGCTTTGCAAAGTGCGGGATACAGCGAGAAGCTAAAATAAAAACCATCATACATATTTACATTTAATATGACTTTAGTATAATGTTTAGAATTTTCGTTCATTTCATTGTTGTTTTGCAAAGAGAAAAAAATAATTATATTTTGTCCCCATATAGAAATATTTCCTACGAAGTCTAGTTTTGATCTACTATGGTCTTATTCAAAAATACCCATCGAATCCCACCATACAATGCCTTTAAACGCGACGTCGCGTCGCGAGCGCCATCGCAGGCACACGCCGCATGCGCTCAGATTTAGCAGATTAAGCAGATTAAGTACATGTGTCGCTTTACTGTGCAACAATACTGTGTAACGAAGAACTCTGTTTCGTTCAAAATAAACTATATGTAATGAATAACGAAGTCTGTCCCTTTTATGCAGACAGTCTTTTGATGAAGATGAAATTTTGAAGGCAAAGCGGTTGTTATTTGAACCGATCCCACAACGACGTGCTAAGCGAAAGGGTGAATATCGTAAAAGCAAAAATATTGAAGACAATGGGGATATTGAGGGGTTCCGATCCCGAGAACATTCCAATATTCGTGGCAAGGGACCTGCAGAAACTACCGCCCGTAACATTTGATCATGTCGACGTAACGCGTATTTTAAAAGTTATTACTTTACTTCAAAGTCAAGTTATGTCGTTACAAAATAAGCAAGAGGATTATATTACAAAAACGGATTTTGAGAAATCTACCTTATGTCAAGAGTCTGATTTTTATGTGAATACTCGAAGAGACGGTTCTTGCCTACAGAATGACGCAATAAGTTGGCAAAGAGAATCAGCATGTGAGTCACAAAGCGTCGAGTCCGAAGCGTCGAGTCGAAGCGTGACAAGGCAAAAAGAGGTTATTGATAATCAATTTTCGTTATATGCAAAGGTTGCAGCGACGCAAAATGATAACGCTGCTTCTGCCACTTCTTTTATATCAGTACAGCAAACACAACGTGATGGGGAACAACTCAGTAATAATTTACGTAAATCTAACTTAACTGCTATGACACCCTCTGAAGTAACGGGCAAACAAAATGGCGAAGGTGACTGGATTCGTGTTAACAAAAAGAAGAAAAGATTTAGGGGTACACAGCCAGTGTCGACTCGGGAATGAAGTTAAAAGCGGCGGATATACAGATTCCTTTGTATATTTATTTATATTTATAATAATTCTAAGGAAAATACCGAACGTGATGTGGCAGAATATATTTATGAGAAGACACAGATAAATATAGTACCGGAAAAAAATAATATGAAATCTTCTAGGGATTACAACTCGTTTAAATTTTTTGTACGCCGAAGTAAGCTGTCATTATTTATGGACAATAGCTTGTGGCCAGAATATATATAGGGATATATTTTAGAAAATATTTTTTGTTTGCGAATAGAAATAAGACTTCAGTAGTTCAAAATAAACAATCAAATGGGTATGAGCCAAAACAAAAAGCACACGAATAATTCACTGAAACTTGTTAGCTTCAATTGCAAATCTGTGAAGTGTTCTGTGGATAATGTGAGGAGCTTGTGCATAACTGCGGATGTTGTGGCACTGCAAGAGACATGGCTGCTGCCTCACCACCTTACCTACCTCAGCACTGTCCATGATGATTTCGAGTGGTCAGGTACTTCGGCAGTGGACACTAGCGCTGGTATTCTCCATGGTCGACCTTACAGAGGAGTTGCGCTTTTGTGGCGTAGGAATGTGTTCTCGTCGGTTTGTGTAGTGAATTGTGAAGTTCGAGGCTATGTACAGTGAAGTGTCAAGTACGTGATTACACTATGCTATTTTCTCTGTTTATATGCCAGTTGACTGTCCGGAGAATACAACGGAATTCACTGAATGTTTGAGTGAAATTAATGCAATTATTGAAGACTGTAATGTTGATATAGTTTTTATGTTAGGTGATTTTAATGCCCATCCCAACGAATTATTTTTTAATGAATTAACGCATTTTTGTAAGGAGCAGTATTGGGATTGTGTGGATTATGAGATGTTATCAAGTAGTAACGTAGATGTTATCAACACTTATATCTATACTAGTGATATTAACGGGTCATCGCGTTGGCTAGACCCACTGCCTTGTCACTAAGTTTGCTAAAAACTACATTAAAAGTCTTAATATTTTGAACGAGGTATCATGGTCTGATCATTGCCCTTTGGAAGTTATTTGTAGTTTAAACATACCAACTTTGTTGGATAAGTCTTTACAGTTAAAGGCAGACAATAATAAAATTATATGGGGTCATAGGGATAACAATCAGCTTAAACTTTTTACAGAACTATCTATGTACTAAGAAATTAAGGTTAATAGAATTACCGGAAGAAATGAGGGAGTGTTGTGATAGAATTTCTAACAATAACATAGTGATTGATAAATTGTATAGAGTATATAATTAGCATATTACAGGAGGCAGCTATAAAATATGTTACGGGGTGGAACAAACATGTAAGGCCATTTCATGTAGCGGCTCGGCAATGCTTTCAATGCTTGGGTATGGGCGGGTGAGCCAACCTATGGAATGTTTTATGAGAAAATGCAAAACGCGCGTAAGGCCTTTAAAAATAAACTTAAATGGTGTCAGGATAAAGAACAGCAAATTAAAATGGATATACTGGCAACAACATATCAAACTAAGAACTTTGGTAAATTTTGGCAATTTACTAATGAACTGAACCCACGGCCGAGTCGATCCGTCGAAGTGGGGGGAGTTAATGGCTATGAAAATATAGCGAATATGTTTAGGAATGAGTTTTCAATAAAACCAAATAATGTCTTATGCAGGAGTGACACTAAAGACATCGTGAACAGTGATAGAGACTTGTTTATTTTTACTCTTAATGAGATCAATAAAGTATTGCAGGGTACTAAAAGGGGAAAATCACCAGGTCACGATGGCTTGAGTATTGAGCATTTGAGGTACTCCGGTGTACATCTACCCAGTGTCCTCAAGTTATTGTATAACTTTTGTTGTAGACATAGATATTTCCCAGATGATATGTTACGAACAGTTCTACGTATTATGAAAAATAGAACAGGTGACGCGGCGGACAGAGCGAATTACAGGCCGATATCTTCGGCCACAATCACTGCTAAGGTGCTGGACGGTCTTCTTGATACTAGTTTAAATAAAGTACTTAAATTACACGACGCACAATTTGGTTTTAGGCCTAAACTTTCAACTGAAAGTGCGATACTGTGCCTCAAGCAGACAGTTCAGCACTATACTGAGCGGAAAACGCCAGTATTTGCCTGTTTTTTAGATCTATCCAAAGCTTTCGATCTCGTATCATATGAGATATTGTGGAATAAGTTAAAATCACGCTCAAGTTTAAATTTTTACTTAATTGACCTATTTAAATATTGGTATAATAATCAGACTAATATAGTTAAGTGGGGTAATGCTTTTAAGTGACCCGTACAAATTGAAGTGTGGGGTAAGACAGGGGGGGCTTACATCGCCTAGGCTATTTAATTTGTACATAGACCCACTAATTGAGAAACTGAACAGAGCTGGAGTAGGGTGTTCGGTCGATGACATTTCCATTAACAATATAGGCTATGCAGATGATATGGTTTTATTCAGTCTGTCAGTCAGTGGGCTTAAAAAAATACTGAAAATTTGTGAAGAATGGGCGGAGGTGAATGGGCTCTGGTACAATAGTAAAAAGGGCGTTTTTCTTTTATTTAGAGGAAATATCAAAAATACTCATTATAAATCAAATTTCGAATAAATGGTGTTCCACTTAAGCAAGTACCTGAGTACAAATACCTCGACCACATTGTAACCGAACGCCTGATTAACGATAATGATATGGAGTGGGAGCGCAGGGCGTTGCCAGCTAGAGGAAACATGTTAGCGCGTAGATTCGCACATTGTACGTTACAAGTAAAGTTAGCCCTATTCCGAGCCTGCTGCCTATCTTTTTACACTTGCAGCCTGTGGTCTAACTTGAGGGCGGTGCTAGGGAGGCCTCGTCAATGTTTGCGGAGACAGGAGTTGATGATTTTTACGCAATCATTCGGAAGCGGGTCGCTTCTGAAATAGGTAGAGTCACGAGCAGTACTAACATCCTCCTCAGCACATTGGCATGTGAAATGGAAGGCCCACTATGGAGACACTGGAATAATATTCAAGTAAAGATAAATAATAAATTATATTAATTACTAACGTAGGTGAAGCAATTTTTTACTAACAAAATTCTATATGGACTATGTCTGAAATAAAGATTTATTATTATTATTAAAAAAGACCACAAAATAGTCTGTAAACAAAAGAAAACAGATGAAAGATAAAAAAGTAATGAAGTAATAAAAAACAGTAAATTTAATTTGCGTATGTCATTTAGAGCGCCTTATTTCCGCTTTAAAATTAGAGCCACATTTCTTAGACGAAATAAAACATCTGAAGCTCGTTAAGCATTTTAATGAGATAATTACGTTGTGTGCGAATATTTGCGAGTCATTTTGAGAATTTGTCTAATACAGAAACATAATTAATATTCTGTTTGTAAAATAATTGAAGGTATGAAGCTTTACTTATGAAAAACAGTAGTGAAAAAAGTGTACATGATATGATTCAAAGTTCTTTTTATTTCTCATAAAAAAAACTCACCTTTTTTCTCGACGCTTTTTCAAAGCTAGGCAAATGAAAAATAATGTTAACACACTCCGTTCCGTATCACAACTACAAAGAAACTTATAATAAAAGTACAAACTTATAATTGCAGTTCACTTCATACAAAATGATTGCATGTGCTCGCAAGCTTAAATTTGCCAAGTTGATTTTTCTTATCACAAAGCATGATATTTAAAAAATTATCCATACCCTCGATTTTTATTACTTTATGTTTCTTTCTAAGAGGAAAGTAAATAACTTTTTTTAATACTAATCCTTAAATAAGAATCAAATTCGTCAAAGGCGTTTTCTAAAAAGATACCTAAAAGTAGTATTTTTTTATAATCAAATATATAATGTATGTATCTACATGTATTAATAAATATTATTATGTCATAAAAAAAATTAAATAAAGAAAAATTCGATTTATTGTAGTTTCTAAAGTATAATTGTTTCCACTGTATTGAGGAGAACAGAAACAGTATGAATTTTAAAGTAAACCCGTTGTTTTTTTTAACAAAATTGACCAAAAGAGCTGCACGGTGAGTGATTTACTTTTTATTACATACATACGTATTCGATGTTGTGACAAATATTTATATTTTGAAGTCGAGAATAAATTCTGCTCTGTAAAAATAAAACTTATAACATTTGTCATATAATATAGTAAGTTTTTATTTTTTAACCGACTTCTATAAGAAAAGGAGGTTATCAATACGACTGGTTTTTTTATTTTTTTTTTATGTTTGTTACCTCATAACTTTTGACGGGGTGAACCGATTTTGATATTTTTTTCCATGTCTGGCAATGGTATCTATGAGAAAATCACATAAGTCTTAAATTTACATTGACTTCAAAATTATAAAAACTTTCTAAAATTATTTTTCGCTTTTTAGTTCGTTGTTAGAAATCGGTTTTTATTTTTGTAAAAAAATAAATTTATTTACAAAATATGCTTTCTTTTTTATTACCCGACTGTGGCGAAGCCTAAAGGATGGTTATGTTTTCAGTGCGGATACATTTATCTTGATGGCCCGAGTGTAATTGGATACATTAATTTAATTTATCGGTTTATATAGGCGGTAGATTATATAGTCGGTAGATTTTTCGTTTTGTGTATAATTCACTGTTTAACAGTCTACTGAATAATGACTCTTGATTAGATCCCTTCTGCGTATCCTGTTATGTACTGTGCCCTGCGAGAAGCTAAAAAAAGTCTCCGCCTTTCGCCCAAACTAAAGATATATTATGGTGTATTAAGACAGCTTAATCTGAACTCTACACTGCATATAATCTTATATAAAAGAAAAAGAAATAAAAAATAAAAACTTTACCAGACTGAGAATCAAACTCACAACTATGGCTTACAGTTGTCGCTGTACCAGCCCACATATTTTTATTTTTGGTAGACAGAAGCTGTAAACAACATTCTATTAAAAAATATATCAAAAACACGGCTTAGTATTTGCGATACTTCAAAAGATCCGGAAGCTTGACGGACAGATGGCAAAACGTAGAAGATCTAAGAAACAGAGTCTGCTTTCTTCGAAATATTATAAGTTAATTTTATTTCTCCTCCCCAGACATATTTTTGGCAGCATTGAACAAAAAGATTGCAAAATAAAACGGAGTCGGCAAAGTCAGTAAAGGCTTTGTATCTTCGAACGTTCGTGATTTCGTGTCAAAAAATATTTAGCGTAGACTAATCCTTGTTTTTTTGGTATAAAATATACTCGTATGTCACAATTTACTGTTCAAAAGATATTTCGTGTTGAACGGTGGTTCATAACGCCATACTTTATCTTGCCAGAGTGGCAGACATGGGAATATTGCATTACGAGAATATTCACGCTGCTTCACGCTCTTTCCCGCACACAGGACAGTTGGCAGAAAGAATCTAGTGTTAATACACTCCCTTCATTTTCCGCCGAATTGTGGAAGCATTGCGTGTTGAGTGGCGAAATTCAACGCTGATTATATTCATTACACTAAGGAGTATAATATTTTTTTTAATTTCACGTTGTAACCCCCATAAAACAGGGTACGCAGAGGGAGTAAGTGGTGTTCCCACATAAAAGATTATAAATATTATTTACAACAATCCATTTTATTTTCTTTTGGTTTACTATTTTGGGCATTTCTTTGTACAAAATCATAATATAAACAGATTGATGCGAATACTTTTAGTATAATAACTCCTTGGATAGTACATTAGTGATATCAATACATTCCATTTAAATGAAATACTTTTAAGGATGATTGATTTATTAAATATATATATATATATATATTCTATATATTAATAATAAGCTTATTATATAATTACAAAATTATTATGCAATAAGCTTATTACATATATAAATATTATACTATATTTCTTGTATTTCATAGATTATTTTATTTCGTTTCTGTTCATTTTGTTTTGAAGCAAGCTCATAATTATATTATGTAAATGATGTAAGTAAGTAAGGCCGATCGATCGAGGCCAGTAACTGTAAACGCGACAGGTTGTGTCATTAAGGTGAGTGGTGGAATTCAACGCCGCAGTTGGTTTAGCTATTTAAATATAAAAAAATCCTAATATTTCCCTGTAAACATTATTTATTGCGCGTTCAGTCAAATATAATATCAAAAATTATATATGTATCTATATAATGTCTCCTACAAAACACACTCGTTACATTACCGACAAAAAATGGATATTACATTCATGTCATTCTAGTTTACGAATCCGATATATTTTCTTCTTCGTTCTTTTTGATATATTAATAACTTTACCTAAGTATATTATTTTCATGAAAAGTGAATATAAGTGTATGAGAGTAGTAAATTCGAGGAAAATAAATCTTGTGTGTGATGCCGGCGTGGCGTAACGGCACAGCGTCTGAATGTTAACGTGATGATTGTGAGTTCGATTCTTTGTCGGATGATTATTTTTGTTTTTCTCGCTCTATTAACAAGACAAATGGCGTTGAGTTCCATCACGTCACAAGTTCTCGAAAATTGCAAGAAAAATGTGCAGGGAAGTGGAGAAACTGGTTGCCTTGACTGGTTGTATGTAGGTTGTCCAAGCAAGTTGATATAATATCTAGCTCTTGTCTAATCAACAAATATTTTATATACGGTTTTTCTAAGCTCATAGCGACTGCATTTATTTACATCATAATTTCGCAATATTGCTTATAATTTCAAATTTTATTTCCATCCCAATTAATTACCATAATAAACGCCCTGGAGGCAAAAAGTAATAAAAACACAGCAATTTTTCAATCAAGAGATTCCCACAACCGCAAACAGAACCGTTATTTTATTTAATCAGTTGAATCGAGTTATAATTTTATTATTCCAGCACAATAATATTAATATTCAATCAGTCTTCATTCGCTATACCACTGTAAGGGAATTAATGAAGTTACTTTAAATTAATTAAAAGGAAAGTAATGAAATGGTACGAACGTTTGGAAGATTCATTTGATTATGTTACGTTTACATGATTTGGATGTGAGGTAGATGTGCAAGGAATATTTTTCTCTGGAAGGCAACAAAGAAAGGGATGTGGTAACCAATTTGGAAATATTCTTATATCTTTTTTCCTTACACTTATTTGACAAATTTGAGCGAAAAGTAACGAACGGAATCTCTAAGTATATAGCATCCCTGTCATACCTCGTTAGTATTAAAGATTCATTAAGATATATCACTCACACACGCAAAATTGGGCGGAAAGTGGGGAATGGAGTGTCATAACTCAAGTTTCTTTCTGCCTACCCAGGCACACGCCGGATACAACGTAAAGCTATTTATTTTTAAATCTCTTATCATAATTAAGTAAGCTAGCTGTACAAATAATTATTATTTATCTTATAAAATTAATTTTGTCTCAAATAATTTTATAGCGCTTTTATAAAGAATTTTCTAACGCTGACTCAGACGAAAATAATCCACGAATTTCATGGAAAGCCCAATTATGTTGACTTCGCTTTTTCTAACGAGACATAATACAAGTAACGAGGAACAAAATGGATGAGGATCTGCTTTGCTAAGACTTTAGAGCTAGATGGTGAANCAGCACTATCTCGGCACACTCAGGAGCTTCACGTCACGGAAATGAAGATGCTGAGGTGGATGTGCGGCGTAACGCGGTCTGACCGCATACGCAACACATTCATTCGAGGTAGTCTTGGGGTCCGTGACGTAGCGGATAAGCTCCAAGAGCGTCGCTTGAGATGGTTTGGCCACGTTACGCGCCGGCCTAAGAACTATGTCGGACGCAAGTGCCTTGCTATACTAGTTCCTGGGGCGCGACCTCCTGGACGCCCAAGGAAGCGCTGGTTGGATGTCGTGATGCAGGACATGAGAGCCAATGGTCTAACCACCGAGGATGCAAAAGATCGTGCAAAGTGGAGTAGGTTAAGTAGGAAGGCAGACCCTGGTAATAGCCGGGATTAATGCCAGGAAGAAGAAGAGAATAGAACTAGAAAATATTTTGAGATATAAATTGATTTTAATCTCGTTAATAGACAAACTATTACATAGATAACAGTTATACATATGCTTAATACATATATACCTAGTCTTTTTACTGCTACAAGTATTATTAAACCTATCTCTTACTTTTAACCTACTAGACATGGTAGTTGAATTATGAAAAAATAGTGTACAAAAATTATAATTTTGTTGAATATATAGTTTTTGGAGTAAAAATAGTTGAAAATGACTTCCTTTATCACCTGTGTTTGTTTATCTATGTACTATTAACCTGTATTTTGAAACTACTAGGAACTTAAGAAATATATTATATATAGATATTTACAGCCAATACCCAAGTTCGTTATTCCCAAAATCCCAGCCAGTAATAAATAATTGAGAGACGAGCTTACTTCTCGGTCATCTCGTGTGATGCGTGAATGCTGTGAATTATTGCCTTGTCTACGAGTACACTGTCTTTTATCCTCACACATTTTCCTTAATATTATTTTTACTACATTTCACCTTATTTAGAGAGAGAGAGAAAGAGTCTATATTATTGATATAAATTTTACGATAAGGAATATGTTATCACAAACTGCTTGAACTACAATTTGGGTTACTGTTATTCATTTGACTAAAAAGTTTTTAATTTACAATTGATCTTTTTACAGTTTCATGCTGTATCCCTTTTATATTGGGGTAGGCAGTGAGTGTTAAGAAATGCTTTCTTCACTTTTTTTGAAAGGGAATCGAACCCAAAATATTTCTATGAAATATAGATTAAAAAAAACTACTTATGCTAATAGCAGAAAACAAGATTTTTCAACAACTTTAGAAAAATTTCTCGTTGAAAATAAATACGTTTATACAGCCGTTTTCTTATTTAACTTTATTCATCTTGAAGGAAGTCTTTACTCAATTTTAAGTTCTTACTCTGTCATTAGAACTTGCCGGCTATCTTCAGGTAGCTAACAACATTAGGACAGGTCATTTTGTTGAAATAAATGTATTAAATGTTAGGGGATAAAAGACTTTGTATTTCTTTGTAATTTTAAGGTTATCATGGTACAATGGCACAGCATCTGACAGTAAATAAGGTGGCTGTAGGTTAGATCTCAGCTTGGGGGTATATTTCAATGATTTTCGGTTTTACTCCTGGCAACATAAAGTGAACTCTTTAACTCATAGCTTTTAAAATATAGTTTTCTTCAAGTTAACAGAAATATATTTTGAAAATTCACCCTTTTCACTGTATTTGATGAAATTTAAGTAGGTAATCAACGAAGGTTTAAATATAAATATTTTGTTTAGTGAATGAATTCACAATTAGATTACAATTATATTACAAAAATATGATATATGTAGGAATATAATATCCTTATTATGATGAAATGTCAAAAAGCAATTTATTTCTAGCATAAAGCAGATTAAGATAAAATAAAATTCCTACATCGTTCAAAAATACGTTTTTCTACAAAAAGTGCTACGTTTGCCACAAAATGTGTTCGGAGCTATAAATTATAAGAGCCTCAAGTTGGTTGGTTCACTAGTAACCTTAGGAGAGTTCCATTATTCAGATCCTGGCTTCATTATATTGAGAATTTTTTTGTGAGAAAGACAAGGCAAACGGGTATATGGGTCACCTGAAGGTAAATCGCCAACATCTACACCGAGATAATAAAAATATTTTAAATATAAAAAATAAAATAAAAAATCAAATCTACAATAATCACAAACACTTAATTAAGTATTACCGTTGAAAATTAATAAAATTTGTAATTAATAATATAATGACATATTTCATAATTACGATATAAAATAGTAGTGACACTGCCTGAAAAACCAATACCAAAGCAATTAATCCACCAGCCAATCCCACTTAATTATCCTAAATAATTATAAACGTATTAAACAAATTTATGTATTAATATAAAATCAAATAGAAATAACTAAGAGTGAGATGTCATGACATGACATAGCCACATAGGCGTGGTAACTATGACCTTTTTTTTTTCGCTGGGAAATGCATTTACGCAGACCGCCCATACGGAAGGCGTGACTTACAGATGAGCGGTACTGTGGGACTCACCGGTGAGACCGATCCTACTACCCACTAAAACCCAGCGGAAACCCTCTCCACCAAAATGAGACGCCGCAGTATCGCTTGCGCATACTACTACGACGCCTCGGTGGAAGGCCCGCCTTTTGCAGGCCATCATCGCTTCAAGGTTATTACGGATGCCCTAGGGCATCCGCAATAACCTTGCAGGAAGATCAACCTGACCCTCCCGCGGTAGCTCCTCTAAGGTAGGGGGAGTAGAAGATGCGCATACCGCCTTCTTCTACCCCCTGGCCTATGGCGGCGAAGCGAACCGTGCCCTGTCAGAACCTGCACCAGTCTGAACATCAGGACACCAAAACTCCTTTTAACCCAGCGATCCAAGTGTGGGCGAACTGCCTCCACTGTCGCTAGGCCTGCCACCGGTGGCCCCAGGTCCTTTCTCCAACGTCGGATCAGGGCTTCATCCGCTCTTCTCCTGATCCGCGCGATAACCTCTGCCGATGATTGCTCACCTCGCGCCCGCTCACTTGCTCGACAAGTGTAAGCTTTAGCAAGCACTTCCGCCTGCAGCTCCCAAGGCGGATCGCCCGCTAAGAGTGTAGCTGCCGTCCACGACACCGTACGGTAACCTCGAATTCTTTTCACCGCTATAACCCGCTGTGCTTTCCGCAAGTGGGTTTTATTGTGAGCGGTGAGAGCGTCAGCCCACACAGGTGCACCGTACAATGCCATGGATCTCAACACACCGACATAAAGCCGTCAGCATGAAGAACCCGGTCCTCCGACATTCGGCAGTAGCCTGCCAAGGGCTCCAGCGCAGTTTACAAGCTTTGATGCAAGCAGAGCGAAGTGGGGTTTGAACGACCATCGACCGTCTAGGGTGAGATCCAGATATTTCATCTAGGTCCGTACCTCCACCTCCTGACCCTGGATATTCAGAGTAGCCCTACGGGGGGACCCCTCCGCCGGCCATGGAATAGGAGAGCCTCTGTTTTGGGCATCGAGACCCTCAGACCTAGCGCTTCGATGTGGTTGACGACAAGGCGAGTTCCGGCTTCGGCCAAGCGTGCCACTTTCTGATATGATCGTCCTCGGGCCGTGACCAGAGTGTCATCCGCATAACAAATGACCCCCATCCCAGTCGGAAGACGACCACGCAAGAGCCAGTCATAGCCGATGTTCCACAGCAACGGGCCCAACACCGACCCCTGTGGAACACCGCAACCGACACTTCGTCGACCGATCTGACCATTTTCCCCAATCCATACGACTACTCTGTTTTGGAGGTAGTCGTCCAACAATTGCCGGAGATAGAGAGGCACCCCATGGTACCGGAGCGCCTCTCTTAACGTCTCAGACGGCAGACTGTTAAAGGCATTGACCACATCCAACGAGACAGCGAGGAGAAAATCTCTGTCTGTTGTCGTGGCCAATGACCAAGTCTTCAGGGCGTTCAGGGCATCAATGGTTGACCGATTGGCCCTGAACCCGAACTGAGCCTCTGATATACCCGGCCCTACCTCCTCTAGGTGCTGAATAAGACGGAGAGCAATGATCTTCTCGAAAAGCTTACCCGTCTCATTCAGCAGCACTATAGGCCTATATGCTGAAGGAGAGTCCAGAGGACGACCCTCCTTGCGCAAAAGGCACAAACCTTCCTTCCAAATCTTCGGGAACTGTCCAGTTAGAAGGCACTGATCAAAAAGTTCCCGAAGTTTCCCGCCTTACCTAGGCGGGCAATACTCAAAAGCCTTCCTGGAATACCATCTGGTCCCGGGGCCGTCTTCTTGGCCCTCAGTCTCCTGAGCGCCATATCCATCTCCCCCTCAGTTATGGGGGGAACCACCGCTACTTCCTCATGCACTGTGAAAGGGGTCATACTAGGAGGAACGTGTCTAGGCGATTCCGGAAACAGTTCAGTCACGAGACGCAGCAGAAAATCCGGTGACATGCTTTCCGTCAGTGGAGCGGACTGCACACAAAGTTTGTTCCTGGCAGCAAGGTAAGGGCGACCCCAAGGATCCCTATTTAGACTTGAAAGAAGCTCTTGGCGCCCCTGATCCTTTGCCAGTCTAATGGCGAGCCGGAGAGCATTCTTTTTCAAATTCAAATTCAAATTCAAAATATTCTTTATTATTTTTTCTTTGTAGGTACTCCGCAGCTGATCCTGAAGAGTAAGATCAAGGCCATTTCGCCTTCTACACCTTGTGGAAGTCCGACGCGCCCGATTACAGGACGCTAGCAATTCGGTTAACTCATTAGTCCACCAATATACTTGGCGGCATCGTCGTCGTCGCCGAGTTCTCGGCATTGCCGCGTCACACAACCTCGTTAGGTCGTCGCGCATTCGACTCGCCCGCTCTTCGACGCTGAGTCTTGCACCCACCAAACTATCTTGGGTGCACCAGTTGGCCACAATGGCCGCCTCCTTGACCATCTCTTTGTTAAGCTGGGTCAGAACCCACCTCCGGAACCTACGAGATGAGCCTCTGGAGTTAACCATTGACACCGGATGAGTAGAGACCTCGAACCTGATGTAAAGATGGTCCGACAGGGTCTTCACTTCTTTTTCCACTCTCCAGCATGAAATCTTGGAAGCCACAGACGGACTAGCGAACGACAAGTCCACTATAGATCCACCGTTATGTCGCACACAGGTGAATACCGACCCGACGTTCAATAGGGACAGCCCAGAAAGCCATGCCCACACCTGGACAGCTTTCCCTTTGCCGATGTTGGGTTTCCCCAAGCTCGGGACATTGAAATCGCCGAGGACCAGTACTTTACTCGACGATTGTCGAGTAATCGCAGCTTTTACAGAATCGAGGAAAATTTCGAATTCTGCCAAGCTACGATTAGGGGAGAAATAGATGCCAACAAAAATATACTCCCCCCACCCTGCCACAACGTACCCAGAGCCTTTCTCTAGCGGTGAAAGAGACGGGACAGTGCTGCTGCCAGACACTATTACGACCGAGTCGTCTAAGTCGCCTATCCACCGTGAGTAATTGGGGACAAAGTAAGGTTCACGGATCACACCGGTATCAACGCACCACTCCGCCATGGTCTGTGTCAAAAGATCCTGTGCTGCGGCAGAGTGATTGATATTAGTCTGGAGGAAACGAGTTTGATGTTTATCCATTATGGGGACATGACACTTTCCTCTTGATGCCCACTGATCCCGGCTTCAGGAGAGACATCGATCCTTTGAGTCTCTGCTCCCTTGACAGGCGGTGGATTGCACTTTGCGCTACCCATTATATGACCAGCCGGCCTCTTTGCGTCAGTGCACACCATATATAGAGGCTCCGCCCGGCATGTTTCTGCCTTATGCCCCTCGCAACCGCAACGAAAACAGAGATTCTCCCGAGAAACTTCGGACGGACACCGCAACCTAGAATGCCCTAATGCCAGACATCGATAACAGCGCAAAGGGCGCTCTTCTAGAACCTGGACCTTGGCAGCACTCCATCTGACCAATAGACGACCTTTCTCCACAATGACCTTACCTGTTTCACATGGACATCTTACTATTACCGACCTCGTTCCTCTAGGCCCTAGGGTCACTTCTGATATGGTCACAGCATTAGCAGCACAACCGCTTGCACTAACCACCGCATTTGCTACCTTGTCCTTTGTGACCGTGTCATCAAGACCTACTAGCTTCAGTGTGCAATGCTTGTGAGGTCTAGTGATAACAGCCACCCCCTCTAATACTACACGTAAACGATCCGCGACTTTGTCCGCCTGGTCCGAGGAATGCACTGCGGATAGCTCTAGCAGGCGAGCACCCAAAATTGATTGGCGTATAGCCAGTCCCTCGGAAATACCAAGTTGTACTAGATCCACACCCTGTTGCGCTCGTTGTAAAACCTGAGCATAAGACACACCCTTACTAGCAGCTTCTGGCGTCAATGTGACTATAACCGCCTTAGTTCAAGGTGGTTTAGCCAGTTTGGGTATCGGTCGCTGCGGCCTCTTGGGAGCCGAGGAATTATTCTTTTTCTTCCCTCTCTTTACGACTGTGACCCAAGTTCCACCTTCTTCATTACCGGTCTCAAGGCCCGTAGCTGGAGACAGTGTAGACGCTGTCTTGGAAGATGCGGAGGCCGGCTCTACACGCGTCACTTGAGCAGTACTTTTCTTTTTACGATTCGGTCTACGTCTAGTCTTGTCCTCAGTTCCTGCTACCTCCGAACCTACAGGAAGAGGTGCCACTCTTGTTGAGTCAAGAGTGCCTCATTGTGTCTGCCGCCAAAGGCGGACGCATGTTCCTTACTGGCAGAAGACGCTCTTCAATACCGGCAAATCTGGCGTCGATCATAGTCTTAATAGAAGAGACTATGGACCTTTTCAGCTTCTCAAGCATCCCCTCACTAATAGCCGGCAATGGATCAATCTGAGGCACTTCATTAGTGGCGGGAAGTGACGCTCTTAGTCCCTGAATGTCTTTGCGATAGCAGTTTAACTCTTCGCGAAGTTTCTCTACCACCTCTCCAAGACGCCGGTTCTCCTCTCGCAACCGTTGTACTTCAGCACTCTCTGTACGAGTGGCAAACAAGTTAACAACATCGGCTAGGGCTGCAGCTGCATCTTTAAGTTTGCGCACGTACGTGCCTTTAAGATGTTTGGATTTAGTGGCAATCTCCAGTATAGAGGCAGCACTTTGTCCAGCATATGTGCGCAGCTCCTCGGTCGAATATTGTGAGGTGTCCCTCCTCTCTTCTACAGCCGTTACGCTCTCTGCTTTCGTTGTCTGAGCGGATGTATCCCCCTGGCATGCCCAGTCAGACAAGTCCCACTCAAAAACTTCACCTCGCGCATCTACATCGCACCGACTGTGCTCTTTAGTGCGCGCTAGTCCACCATAAGTTTTCGGGGGCCTACCCCTCTTTGATATATGGCACTTTCCGCCTACCTCAGCGTCTGAAGCTGAGTCCTTCCCACTTCCTCTAGGTTTATCGACCATAGGCCGCTTGCGCCTCGTGCGCTGCACTGTTCCCGCGTCCGAAGCGGATTCTATAACTCCCACATCATCATTTGTGTTTTTAAAATTTAAATTCTCCATACTGTTCCCACGAGTATGGGGGAAAAACGGTCCATCCAACCAGTGCCCCCTTTACTTGGATAAGCCTACTACGCCACGGGTGTCGGCCGGTACCCTGGCAGGACCAGCAGTAGCGACTGATCTCCCCATCAGCCATGAACCCCTCGCGCTGCTTCGCCGCTTCGCCTGGACTCGATAAATTGACTATCCAGTAGACTTTTCCTCTTCGAAGTAGTTGTTCATATTAGCGCATTCAACGAACTAAACTCTTAGTTAAAGTAAGCGTTGTCAGCTTTTTTTTAAATATTGGTATCTGAGACATCCAAGGAAATTATTATCACGTAGAGGGACATTACTTGACTTTACATGAGATTGATTGTATGTTCGATCTCCGTGGTATCGGGTTGTATTCCGCCACTCAAAAACCAATATCTCGTAGCTCGAATTCGGGCCTAAACTGGAGAAAAGAGTGCGTTAACAATAACCTTATGTTAACTTTACCAACGAATACGTAATTGAGTATTGAGTACAGAATTGAGTAATTTATCTATATTTTGTGAACACTAAAAATAATATATTTTCTTTATTTCAACATTTTACTTTGAACTGAGGCCAATTAGTGAGCCATAATTGGGTCTGTCTCTTGGATTTATCTTTTCGTAAAATTATTCAGTTAGTCCTTGAAAGCTATTATATAAATATCCATTTGTTATTGATAGATATAACAATATCAACGCAGTTAGAATAGATAGACAATCTGTTTATGTGAGTGGGAAAATAAAAAATAATAAATATGCCATACTGTGCTACCTTTTTACCGACTCCCTGGACTTAATTTCCAAAGAAAAAGCCTAAAATTTAATCCAGTAGCCAGATATCATATAAAATATCAACGGAAGCGACAAGTAGCTACCTACTATGTTGAAGAACGCACTCAAGACGTCGGCATTACCGTTGGATTACGACGAGTGGCGATGTCAGGGGAGAGGAGCTTACAGCTGGACTGACAGATGGATTTACAAGTAGAGAAAGCTACAAGTTCGTTTCTATTTAGTACTTTTGGATCAATATGTATAATAATTATTTAATAGATAGACTATATAAGTAAAAACAAAAAATAAATCAAAAATCAGCTTTACACTGTATCCCGCACACAGTAGGTTAGGCAGAGGGAACTTAGTGTTAAGACACTCCGTTCCCCACTTCAGGCTTCTTACACGAGCGAGGAAATAATAATAAAACATTTTCACGAGCGGCAATCGAAGCCGCGATTGTCGCGTTTACACTGTGTTTACATGTATTGTAATTATGTAATAAAAACACATTATATCAATTGGGCCCTTTATAACGATTTCGGACGCGCTTCAAAGTAAATATACGCCTTTTATGAATGTTTAACCTTTTTCGGTTCGAATAATGTGTGTAAATATGACCTAGAATAAATAAGCGCTACCTTTTTTCATTACTTTCACTAAGTATACTATTTTTATATATAATAAACCTGTATAATTATATAGTTATAATTATAGAGCTACCATTTCCTTACTTCCAAGTCGATATTGTTGATACATTTTTATTAAATTTAACATAATTACAATAAGCGTGAAGTAGTTGATAAATAAACGAAAATTGCGCTTTGCGATTTGGCCGTGTGCATACATATTAATTATTCAATAGTTAAAATCCCCCTCGGGAAATTCTGTAAATAGTAAGTTCTTTTTATTCTCACGCTGTATCCCGTACAGAGAGAGACAGTATCCTGTCCATGCTGGGAGGCAGAAGGAAATGGCGGAGTCCAACGCCGTGCTTGACATCGTTGCCAGAGCGAGGAAATAAAAATATTCAATATTTTACTATGCCGAGTGAACATAATGTTCATATTATTCACGCCAAAATATAAAAGTACCTGCCAAATATCTATCTATCCAATACAGAAAAAGCTAGCTTTGTAAATTATATGGTTCAGTAATACTATCAGTATCTCCTTACAATCCCGCCAGCCCATAAATCATTGTACGAGCCACGGCTACCTCTACTCGGGATGACGTGCTAATGTGAATTATTATTATTGCTATTGGCTGTGAAGAAATTGTGAAAGATAAAATAGTGATTTATTTTATTTCATTTAATATGAACGGCAAAGTGTCCACTGTGGTTCTTGTATGGCTGGAATTGATGGTAATGAGCTTATAGCAATTAGGGTAATATTTATCTTTTTTAAGGTTCCGTACCTCAAAAGGTAAAAACGGAAGTCTTATAGATAAGATGTAATTATCTTGATTTCATATAGTTATATAATCGAAAATAATAATCCAATATACAAAATAATCACCAACTAGGCGTTATTGTTTGACCTAGATACAGGCAACTCGAAAGACAGCTCGAAGACGTGCTATGTATGCAAATGCTTAAAGAAATTTTTATAATTCAATACAACATATTTTCACAGTACATTTCAATATGAATAATAATTTTGCATGTCATTCGATGTTTATATGAAAATAGTTTTTTATTTCAAAAGTAGTAGGTTTTAAGAGAGTAGTGTGACGCAGCATAACTGTAAACGTTGAGGTAAGATATTTGAAATTTGCGTTGAATTCCGCTACTTAACGTGCAATGTTTCGATATCGGCTTTTACAATAATGTATTTAAAACAGCTAGGAAATAACTCTGGACATCGTATCATACTCAAAATTCATATTTTTCAGAAATTTGATATGTATGAAGAAAATTTATTAATATTCATCCATTTCTCATTCCCATCCCATCAGAAATTAACGCGAATCAAATTCATAATTTCCATTACTTTTTTTAAAGCAGCAATTAAAAGTAAAGCCAAAAGCTCGAATTGTCTTGCTTGTTCAAAGATTTCACGAAAATAGTTCACTTAAAATTTTCCAAACAAGAACAATTCTGCCTCGATAGAAAAAGCGAGGTGTTGAGTTCCGCCACTCAACAAGAGAAGTCTCAAAAATTGGGAAAAAACATAAATCTGTATATATTTCCACAAAAACTCAAAACACAATAATACAAGTAATGGATTGAAGTAATAACCAACATTTATTCAACGCTAAGTGATATAATTTTATTCTTATTACGTGAGCGAAATGATCCATCAGACTAATGGTGTCTACAGGCGTATTAAAAAGATTTACGAACGAGGTTGTTTACAGCAAGCTAAGGAATATATTTCTTGATATAAGCTTTTAAAGAGCTTTTTCATATAAATTGTTTTGTATATAGAAATAACGAAGAAAATTGTATCGTAGCAAGATACAAATACAATATTTTTGGATACGGTCTAGTTATTATAATATGATTAGTTATAGTAATATAATATTATGATATATACAAATATAGCTTTATTGTAAAATAAAACGCCATTTGTCAAGAACGACGCACGCAGACATAAACGTATCAAAGGGACACCTGTAAAAAGTTTTGGAAAATTTAAAAGCATTAGGCTAATCCTATTAAATTTACATTTATTTATTATCGTTAATAAACATGGTGAACAATATCGGATCCAGATGGGAACCCTGCGGAACACTAGACTTTGCTTTCCGCGAATTGGAATGAAAACCGTTAACCACTATATTCGATTTTCTAAGTAAGACTTGATCCATTTTAAAAAAAATACCACAAATACCACAAGCATATAATTTAAGGCCTTACTAAACACTGTGTTAGCAACGTGTAGGTACTTGCTTGTGAGAGTCCAGAACCTCTAGTATATTTTCTCTGAGATCAATTAAATTGGTACATGTTGTCCGAAGGGGCCGGCTTGCAAAAACATATTGAATATAATGATGACGCACTTTACTAATCAGTCGTCGCATTACACTGACGCTGACCGCTCGTCTAACGTGTATAGTAAATTGTAACTAAATAAACGTGATAATATGAAACAAGTGCACTTCAAAAAAAAGGCTTTTACTTGCATCACTTAAGTGAATACAACAATAAGTGCGATGTCGTGTACGATTAAATGTAACAGTTGCAATATTGTGATAGACGAACTGCTATCGTATTTACAAAATAAAATATCGATAGCTGACGNGTTGGCTGTCATATAGAAGATGTATGTGTTAACAATATTAGCTATGCTGACGATATGGTGCTGCTGAGTGCATCTGTCTGTGGCATAAGAAAATTAGTATCTTTATGTAAGTCGTATGCTAAGTCACATGGACTAATGTATAATGTAAATAAGAGTCAAATAATGATGTTCAATGTCAGAGGCAAGTGTAGGAGAGAACTACCACCAGGTTTTCTAAATAATTGTAGCTTAGGTAGGGTGGATAGTTTTAAATATCTTGGCCACTACTTGACCTCTGATTTAAAAGACGATACTGATATTGAACGGGAGCGGAGAGCGTTGTCGGTGAGGGTGAATATGCTTGCTCGTAGGTTTGCACGTAGTTCAACCAATGTTAAAATAACATTATTTAGAGCATATTGTACATCTTTTTACACGTTCAGCCGGTGGGCAGGATATACTCAAAAATCCTATAGCGCTCTCCGCATTCAGTACAATAACGCGTTCAGGGTGCTGTTCGGGCTACCTCGATACCGCAGTGCCTCAGGCATGTTCGCTGAAGCGCGTGTTGACTGTTTTTACGCCCTCATGAGAAAAAGATGCGGGTCTCTGGTGCGTAGGGTACGGGGTAGTGCCAACAAGATACTAAACATGACATCCAGTAGACTGGATTGTATATACATGAATCATTGCTGTTCCGTTGCGAATGGGACGGTGCAGCGATGATTCATGTGTATTGTAACATTTATTTAAAATATAATTATAAATGTAACTAACCTAGTCTGTAAGAAATATTGTTTATTAACCATAATGAGTCTCTGGTCACTTAAATAAATGAAGTATATTATTATTATTATTACTAATCAAAACCTAAACATATCGATATTAATATTGTGTAATTTAATATTTTGCTTAAATCAGCCATGAATAATAAAATATCATTGAAATTTTTACAAACGACCAGAAAGGCACATATTAGAATATTTCACTTGACATCCAATTCGGTTCATATAATTTAATATTGTAATTTGAATGCAGTGGCTGCGTACCAGGTGTTTCTATCGAATGCAACGTGTCAATCGAGACTTGGTAAATTCTGCGCAGATTAATAATCTCAACGCTAGTGCTATATGAAAGGTTAAAATGTAAGCTTATCAAATATGTCCATATTATTATGTAGAATATGTAAATGGAAATTTAGTGATAAGTCATTCCGTCTTCCGCTTTCCTTACAAAGTTGATTGACGGAACTTAACGCCGCACAGTGTCTTACGAAGCGATGTCCCTGCGTCACAAAGCGAAAGTTGTGAGTTCTATTCTCACTCGGGAGAATGAAGTTGAGTTCGAACGGAATTGTCTAATGGAGCACGAACTGTCTCAACACTAGGTTGACATGTTTCCTCTGCCTAAGCTGCGCTGCCTGGAGTGGCAGTTCAACCCTCAACTATCGGATTTATACTCATACTATGTACCTAGAACCTTTAGAACATATCTATATCATTCTTAGAATTTCGGAAATATAAATATTAACTAAGATAGAAATAATATATCTGAAGACAGGACAAGTATTCGTAAACTCTAATTGGATTTTCGGAATTGGAATATCTACATATATAAATGCTAAAGACAAAATTTGTAAGATGTATAATAATATATGTATATACATACCTACCTATATAAGAAAGCCTAATTTTACTTGGCTTGATTCCAAAAAGTAGCAAGTCCTTCCTAATATTACAATTATAGTCGATATTTTTAACGTATTTTTACAAATACGTAATTTTTTTTTAAAAATCTAGTTTGTTTTTTGAAATTTTAATTAAAAATAACTCAACTTTTCATTATGTTAATAAATTGTTAAATAGTTTCATCAAAATTGTAAATCATTTTAGTTTCATTCATTCTGTCGTTATAAGCTAATTTCTTCACATTTCAAAAGACTAATTAAAGGTGGAAAAGTTATTTAAAAATTTTAAAATAAAAAACATTTAAATACGCCACTGCTATAAAGTTCCTTGGTGGTTTCCCTGAACTTTTACAGCTTCTGCTTGAAAGGGGGTTTACTTTCTGCAAAGTATCGGTTTCCTCATTACCTGTCGTGTTGAACTAACAAGAACTGTATAATTAGCTAGTAGATGAACGAAATATTTTTTTTTCATATACGAATACTTCAATATAATATAACAATTCAATATAATGAGTACGAAGCGGAGTGTCTTAACACTACTCTGCTTGCCCTGCTGTGTGCGGGATGCAGCATGAAGCTGATGCTTTATAAATATGTATAAAAAAATCCAATTATATTTTTATATCAATTCTAAGGCAACATGGTTATATGAATATCATAATAAACTTCAAAGTTGTTAGAACGTGGCTTAAAGTTTTGAGGAGTCTTAACTTACATTATTTAGGCAGGAATAAACTTTCATAACAGGACTTAGAAGTCTCAGTTCTTGTTACTTCCTAGTAATGTTTGTGGTTGCGTTAAAGTTGAAATTTATTTTGTGGTGATTGAAGAAAATGATTTTTCAATTGTCCAATTCAATTGTTCAATTTCTTGTCCAAATTCTATATTTTTTTATTGATTATTATTTTTCTTTATTATTAATAATATAAATGACGGAAGGAAAGAAATATTTCTGGCAAGATAATGAAAGGGTAGTTTGTTTTTTTAAATTATATACGAGAAAAAGAGTAAGATATATAAAAGTTTAACATTTAATTATTAGTTTTTTTATGATACTACTATTTATCTTATGTGTCCATTAAAAGCACGAACAAAATTTAAAAAAATATATTCATTATTTCAATCTGTTTCTGACGAAATTAAGCCACTTTGGCGTCTATTTAAAAAATACACAATTATAATATTATCTACATTTGCCAGAGAATTAAATCAGACACTTCCTCAAATCGTTATTTTAATTTTAATATAATATACGTGTTTAGTGAAAATAAATGTTGGCTTATTCACCACACAAGTGCCTATCGGGTAGGGAGTGGAGCTGGGAGTAGTACTTGAGGTAGAGGTACTGCGACCACTTGCGATCCATTTTCGGGGGTTACTCATTAAAACTTATCTCTACTGTCAGAGTTATGGTTATTAGCTATTTCTTGTATAGAATAAGTACATAAAATGAATTCTGTTTAGAAAATACAAGAATTTTCAACACTACTTAAAATAATATAACTTTAAGTCATTGTAATCCCAAAAGGCGTCATATTCTATTCTACCATAGTATTTATTGCAGCGTTCTACATTCAGTAACGCCTTTCAGATCCTTGTATTTATGATACGTTCATGCTTACAACTTGGCAGTACGTTTTCTTAAGCGTTAAATTGTTAGAAGGTATTATCTAATAAAATATGTTTGTGTGGCGGTCTTGGCGCAGGAGCTCAAACGCGCGGCTGTATCTGCATTGGTTATGGGTTAATATTTTTATTTAGTTTATTAGTTCCTGAGATTAACTTGTTCAAACAAACACACTCTTCAGCTTTATAACATTAATGTAGATAACACTGTAAGGTGACTGACATATCCATAGATCAATGCACAACCCAAACTCGTAATTCTTGAAATTTTAATTGACAACACATTTGGAATATGAACTAAACACAGACATCAAATAAATAAAAAGATCCTCTTTACTGCACGCTGATGATGTCTCAAAGAAGTTTCTTAATTTAAATATTGGTTTATTTTAGGTATAAATCTTCTAAAATTTAAATTCCGCTGTAAGTGCAATTTTTAGTTCACGTCAAAACTTAATTAATTTTAAACTTGTTTTAAAAAGTTTTTTTCTATTTCTACTCCAGAGAGCCTTAAATTAGCAATCGCAAGAACAAAGTGAGCTATGTTCTCAATAAGCTGATGCCAATACAGAAATGAAACGGCGCTTGGAAGGTAGCCAGTTCTATATCTGAAGTAGAGACATTTACATTTGATAAGGGTTATCTGGGAAATTATTTTATTACATTTTACGAATGGAATGTGTATGGCATGTGGAAAAAGTGTTTGATATTTTCCATTGACATGTAATAATTAAGTGTCGGGAAGCTCTGCACTGTATGCTGGAAATTTAAATATAAAATTCTTAGCTACATGCTGTATCCCGCACATAGCTGGAGCCGCATATAGAGCTACCCTGCCCAGGTTTGCTCTAGTGTTGAGATATTCCGTTCCCACTAAGACTCGTCGTTCCTAGTAAAACACTTCTGTTTCCCATTTTCTACCGAAGTCTCGAGGCTTTGCGTGTTGAGTTGCGTAATTTAATGCCGCGCTTTACCTGGTTACTAGAATCTTTCACAGACTCTTGGGTCCCTAACGAATCGAGGTGCTCTACGTTGTAGAAATAAGTTGTAACAGGCGTATAAGTTCATCGTAGCTTGATGAGAGCGTGTGGCTTAGAGGTCAGTGCGCTTGGCCGGTTTTGAGAGGCGTGGTTCAAATCCCCATTAATTCTAATTTTTATACGTTTATTTTAAAAAAATATACTTACTCTCGTAAGTATGGGATAACACTTTAATAGCGTTAAAAGCAGTTTTTATCATCTTCCAATTCCATAGCTAAAATTTCGAGTAGGGATCAAACCTAAAACCATCGAGTTTACTATCAGACGCTGCCCCACGACGCTATAATATTAGGAAAATTCAACATTATAACAAAATATGATGCTATTTTACTTCCCACTTTATGTTATCGTTTCACACAGTCGCTTTGAGGTTAACTTACATATTATACGTTATGGCTGGCGACTTGCCAGTCATGTTTATTCTAACTAACGGCTGTTGCATCTACATTCTACATCTTGCTACATTCGTTATATTATTTTAATGTTTACTTAAAGTTAAAAAGAAACATCTTCACGCTGTATCCTGTACACAGCAGGGTATGCAGAGGTAACCTAGTGTTAAGGCACTCCGTTCCCCCCTTTCCGCCAAACTTTTCGAGTCATTGCGTGTTGAATGGTGGAACTCAACGACGGGTTTTTGCCTTGGTGCCAGAGCGAAGAAATTAAAATATTCATAAAAAATATTTGATTCCCTCGAGTGGGGATCGAACTCACAACCGTCGCGTCATCCCTTTTACTAATTCTTCATAAAACTTATTAGTTTCAAATTCTGTTCGGAATGTTTTTTTATGATTGTCATCTTATTTTAAACGACGAGATCTGCTGCTAGGGCCCTAAAGTTTGATAAAAAAAAACACAATCATATAGCATAATTCTCTTTATTCATTTATCCAAGAGAAATATAAACAACATTCACGCAATTTTTAAGTGTTAAAAACAAAATGTTATTCTACTTTGCTATAATATTAGAGTTAAGGTTTCTGCAACTTTCTCCATGTTTTGATTTAAAAAGTTTAGTAATAAAATATTATTTCAATAGTAAATGATACTACAAGTATCCAGATGAGTATGGTAGGCATCAAAGAAATCGATAGTTTGCTTTAACTCTATATAAAAGTTGACAGACTTTGATCGTAATGACTAATGTTTGTTACATAAAATTGATTGTAAAGCAGAAACTTTAACTCTATTCAGTAATATTAGTAACAAAATAAAATAAAAGCAATATTTTGTAAGATTATTTATCATTTTATTTACATTTTAGGCCAAAATACTGAAAACCAAACACTCAGCGAATTGTATCATACAAAAATTTTAAATTCTTACAATTCATCTACTTATACTACTTTACTTTAGTTACAAGTACACTTTAATTGTTAAGGTAATGTCACATACGTTACAATTATAAATAAATAGCAACTAAAAATTATTGATTTATTGCGAAACGAAATTCTATGTACTATATTATAATATGACATCTATATAAATAAGAATGTGTTTAAAGCAACAGCTAAGGTAACGTTAAAGTAATGTTTTTAGTTTTCATTTATAAGAAGAAGTGCCGTGTCAGGCTTATGGTAGAAAAATTAACGTCATAAAAATTTTACTTATAGTCTATATACTCGTACATACTCATACGAGTACAAGTATTACAAATCTTTTCAGAAATGAAGTCATCTAAAATATTCTTCCAACTTTTAAGTTTTTATATCTTGTATTATTTCTTAAAAGTTAATCTTATATAGAATATTATATTTACAAAACACAAACTTATCAATTAATCAAGTAATTCTGAAAATGTTAAAGAAAAATAACCTAAACATTCCATTTTAATCATCTATTGAAATAAATTAATTTTATCTTTAAATAAAAATTACAAATTTAGTAGTAACTAATAAAGATATATAAAATATAAATGTATTATATAAAACGATTCTAACGTAAATAAGCATTATTTATATTTTACACTTACATCAATTTATATACAAACTGTAGTATAGGTACCCAAAGGAAAATAACAAATAGGATAAAGAACTTTTTTTTGAAGTCATTTAAAGAATTCAAGCACTTCACAGTAAATTTAGAGACAAAAAACTTTTGGTGTCAATATTCATATACAATACCTTCATCGGCTCTATTTTCCTTTTAGCGATGACAAATGGTAAACCTAAAATATTCTTAATACTGATATTAATTATAACTTTAGAATCAAATGACCTCGACCCAAAAATGTTCAATATGTTCGAAATTCTCGCCGAATTTTATAAAATTCAAAGGTCTTAACAAAACATTTTTTTTGTTGTTAAAGAAATTGTGAGTTAAGCTACTCTTATTCTAAATAAATAATCATATACATAGCATACATATATCTATATTCTATACATAATAACTATAATTCGATATAATAATAATAATAATATTTTCATACATACATATTACGTGTCACGTAGAGTCACGAATGGCGCCACCCCGAATACTTGGCTGGAGCATTGCTTGTGAGCTTGTCCGGCCTTCGGAACTAAGACCATTTGTTCCAAGTCGCCCTGTTGGAAGGAAATCTTTATGAGAAATGCCATGATTCATATCAAAAGTTTGGAGGGTCACTTCATTATTGGACGGAGGATTTACTCGTGGGTGGTAATGTGAGAAAAATATGTAGAGTCTTATGACATAATATGTAGAGTCTTATAAATATATAGCGTGAATAGATTTTATTGCATAACATGTGAAGTAGAATCAATTTTATTGAAAGGTATTAATTTTTAATTCCTAGCGGAGTGGTCAGAGAGAACAGAGCGGTCTTTGCATACCTCTTTTTGGTCTTTCACTGTCATTAATCTATTCATATAGGATATATGTCTTTTAAGTGACCTTCTTCTAGTATCATCGATACTTACACCTTCTTATGTTTGTTATTTCTCTTACGGAGATATAGAAACTATATATATAGGAATTCTGAAGCCTCATTGCTCTATTTATCACGAATCGTTATAGGAAGGTAGTCAATTAACTTTTGTTATATGAATTTATTAACCCAAAAATTTTCCAGATCGTTTTTCACATTGTACCAAAATATTTTATATAAAAAGTATTCTTTATTAAATTCTAGGTAAAAATATTTAACAAAAACAAATTAATTTTAAATTATTATCATGGAATCAAAACAATGTATTAAAACTATTAGTATAAATAACTAAAATAAAACTTAAAACTAATAGGTAAGCAATATTAAAAATTTGGTGCATATCAGTATGAACCATTCAAAATGTTTAACTTTTTAGTGTTACTATTTATTGTACATATTTTGAGGCCCTCGTGCACAAGTAACACATCTGTTCTAGATTCGATTCCCATTCTGGGGAACAGTGATATTTATTTCGACAAAAAAACTTATTTAGAACATAAATGAGATCGATAGGAGTTTTGATATTTTATTTCTGAAGGGATCTATTATTTTTTTATTATAGTAATTGTAATTTAGAATATTGTCAAAATGTAGTAAATTTTGTACAAAATAACATAAATTAATTGAACTAAAACAGAAACTAAAGCCTGAATTAATTCAGCTCCTTTGACTCAGATGATCAAAACAAACTACTCGTAAAACGTCAATTTGGAAGATTAACCTAAAAATACAATCTTGCGCTAGAAAAATACTAATAGAATAAAACAATGAAAAAAATACACAGCCTTCTGTTTATATTTCTATTTGATTTAGCTATTGTGTTCTTTTTGTTATTTTTTCTTGTAATGTAAGGCAGTTATATATTTTGACTTATTATAATTTTCCAGCATATAGTAAGTAAGTAGAGGAACCTAGTGTTAAGACATTCCGTTCCCCACTTAAAGAAAATGGGATTTGTAAATACTTTCTCTTCTAAATTATATTTTAAGACATTTCTATGTACTTACTGAGAAAAGATAGCCTATTATGAGATCGGCATCCCTAGGAGTGTCTAAAGCATCTTTCTCGAGAACATCTGTTCGAAGCCAGCGGCAGTCGACAAAGACTCTCACTGTGTTGTCATCATGGACGCTGAAGAAAATATTTTTATTAATTATTAAGAATAAGGTATGCTAAAATGATAACTTAACACATTTTCATTCGTATTGCGATAAAAATAAAGGTTCTTTTCATAATTATTCAAAGATAGCTTTGTGAGAAATGGCTCTATATATGATTATACGCGAAGATGAGCTTCTTTCTTTTTTTTTTATTTGATGATTATTAACTCAATTCCCCTTTCACTTGAAAACATGTTATAATAATACTTATATCTGTACATACAATAAAATTATAACTGAATGCTCTCTGTAAATGGAGAATATATGAGAAAATCAGTTATTGGGGACATTTATAAATATCGTAGAATCCAAAACAATGTTTTCCAAAATTTGTTAATTAAATACGATTTTCACTATTGTATTTTAGCAAATTTCCCTTAACATTTAACGTTTGTTTTATCAGTTTAAAATTTTTTAATCAGTTTATTGTGTTTGACAAAATTCCTAGAAAATAATTATTTTATTGAATTGGCCGCCACTTTAGTTTCCAATGTGTAGAATGTAGAGTTCAAGCAATTTAATATAATTTATTTCTTATTATTTTTTTTATAAGATGTAGGCACTTTAATTGTACCATAATAAATATTTACGTAATTATTTGAATTCTATTAACTAAAAAGCCCGGACTGTCACTAAAAATATCTGAATCCTAACAATATTGCTATTAAAATATACCTCTTGAGGTTTAGTACTGAGCTTGACAACTTAGATCGATAGCTCTGTTATAGATATTTAATTAAACTGTTTAGAAGGGATTCAACTATCATTTTGATCTAAGTTTCGTGATTTAAATTTTACCTATTACAAGATATTTAGTACTGTCATAAGTTTTGCTTTAAGTATTATAAGTAATTAAGTTGGAGAAATTAAATTTCATCTAAGTGAAAAACGTTTGCTTAGCTCAATTAACTAGAAACCGTGAACGAGACCGAAAGACCGTGGGAATGCGTTCAAAATATTTATATAAAAAGTTAACATAATTATACGATCACAAAAGTATAGTAAAACTCATTTATTAAGGTGACTTGTCCCTATGGATACTCTATACGAGGGATATAGCGTGAAGCTAAAAAATAAATATTTATTAACTCTTACCTTATAGCAATATGATGCCACCTAAAATCATACAACGGTACTGCTAAGTATATGGATCTGGACGACCCGCCCCCGGCGTGAACCAGGCGGGCGGCACCTCGACCCGCCAGCTCTAAGGAGAGGAATGCACCCGTTCTACGTCTAGAACGGAGGGAGAAGAGAGTTCCTTGCCCATAGCCGCCACTCTGAAACAAATTTTATTAGTAGTAGTTAAGCTTTTCATGCATAAATATAATTAAATGTATAATTACACGCTGTATTCCGCACATAATAGGGTAGGTAGTGGAATCCTGGGAAAGTAGTGAAAAGACATTCCAATCCCATAAAGACACTTCCACTCCATAATTTTTACCGAAAGTATGGAGGCATTGCATGTTGAGTTCAATGCCTTGCTACCAGAACGAGGAAATGATAATATTAAATACTTCATTTCTCCGATTAGGAATCGAACCCTCCATCTGTCACATTTACAGTAGCACGCTTGGGCTCCTGTATCATGACTGGCCTCAAATAATAATATTAAATGTAAAACACAATAATACAAAAAGGACAAAAATCGATTTGAATCTGTGAGTCCATTAACAATATGTAGGTACCATTAGTTTTATTTAGCAAAATTAAATATGTAGAGGTATACCTTCGCTACGCAATAAATACCGCAGTAAGTAAATTACGTTTAGCTCTGAAAAATTTTTTCGCTTCCAAAAAATGTTTATTTCATAATTCGTTTCCCGTTTTAATTAAACCTGTGTAAGTTAGTCATTTTATCGTTATAGCGACTGTTATTACACTTGCTGATACTAGTCTAGCGTAGCAATTTCATGCAATTTCGTTTGGGATGATTTTATAAGTAGAAGTTTAGGAAAATCCCCTTCTCGCGAACCGAGGTTCGAGTCTCGCAGGGAACGCCCTTGCATCCGTCGTCATTCTTTCAAGCAGCTAAATAGTGCTTGCAAATTAACAGCATTAACCTCAAGTTTGAAAAATAAATCCCTCTCAGCGCTCTTTCCTCTCTCTATGCGTAAATTAATTTTTAGCATTCTATATCATGCGTCGCATGATTCCAGTTGTAAGTTCTCTATCTGTCAGACTTTCTTATCGAACAGAGAGTTTTGTTAGGTTCTCTCCGTCTACTCTATCTGAATCTGTCCTAGTCTATCTCTATCTTAGTCTAGAAATCACCACAATATAAAAATTGATAATCCATCAACAGACATGTTATTTCATCATAAAAATATTTTATGGTGCTAAAATATACGGCACTTTATGATGATCGATTGAAACGTATGCAGCTCGGAAAGTAATGTATTTCAGGAAAAGCGAAATCTTTTTGACACTTTCGGCGAAGTTAGTGCGAAGAGTGTATAAAGCGCATCGTAATATCCTGTCTTCCTCTTGAAAATGCATTTGAATAAAAACGCACTACGCACTTTAATGACGAAGTAAGTTTCGAATTATCTTATTATATTTGTTATATATTTCCAGTCTTTTAGTGAATCATATTTATTAGTACCGTACCACTGCTTTCCGTCTGCTGCCCACAAATGTACCAGATACAGGTTCTGAAATTCGGGCCGTCCATACGAAAACGCTCTCTGGATCAATATTTTGATTAACTATGCTAGGAATAATATTTTATTGCCCAACTCTGTTCTTTAAAATCAGTTTAAATTATAAATATATATTTTTAATTAAACAAGAATATATTTACAATTTGAGCGATGTTTTCTACTTTCCTTTTTCTTTCGCAACCACTTACACTCTTTAAGTAGAACAGAATATTTAAATATTTCAAAGATTTATTGCTTGTGACACAGCTGGCGATGCAGCTAGTAATCTATCCCAAGACAGTACTTAGTTTGTTGAGTATTTGTGCATTAATTTACATATGTGTCTGGCATCTTTCTTAATAAAGACGTTAAAGTGAAATAGTTCAATTCTAACTTTTAATTATATAAAAAGATTTTTTTTCTGGGTTATTCTGGACGCATTGCATGTTTAGTGGCGGAACTCAAAACGGCGCTTCACTCGACACCAGAGCGAAGAAGTTAATTATAAATCAGTAAGCGAAACACATTTAACAAATTTAAAAAAAGTCTTAGCACATAAATATACAAAGTGTGAATCGGAGTGTCGTAACTCTACTCTACCTACTCCACTATACGCAGCATAGAACGTAAAGCTGAAAAAAACTTTAATAATCACTATACAAAATGGAGGTCAAATTGCTGAATACGCCATTGCTTTTCGTCATACAAAGGTTAAGTCTATAATAAAGTAAGCCAACATCAATATATTAAAGTGAGACTATCGTGCAAGTAACCCATAAAACGGGGTTCACCTTTGGGTATTATAATAACATAAACGTAGCGAGCCAAATATTAATACGTGGTATTTCTTTTAAGCTTATATTTATTTTTGTGTGTATTTTTTATCCTTATATTAAAAAGGCACAAAGGAATACATGTAAAGCTATTTTCATTTCCACTACTTCAGATATTGTTGATATGGAATTAAACGCCGCGTTTTTTATGGCCAAGTTTGAATCCATGATCATTCATTTGCCAATATAATCTTATATGGTTTTTATAAGGTTAAATTTAACAAGATATAAGTTTTTTTTAATTCGAAATTATGCACACAAGTTATAAGTGGAAATATAGTATATTCTTAATTATCGCTTTAGTGCCTTTATGTTACCTAAAACTAGGGACTTCGTGGTCTATCTTGGTATGTTTTAGTATAAGAGTATATAGTGTGTCATGAATTTGTTATTAAATTAATTAAGCTAATATTACATTGACGCTGTTATCACTAAGTTAATATGTTCCTGGCTAGTAGGTTTGAGTCTCTCTTCAAGAAATGCTAATTTTCTTCTTAATGAATACACCATTTTCGGCATAGTTAGATCAGTCAGGCGAGGTGATCGGTGTGGAGTTTCGCTACTCAACACGCAGTGCCACCAGAATTCAGCGAAAAATGGAGAACGGAGTGTCTTCATACTAGGTCTCTTAAAGATAATATTAAATTATACTTTTAATAGGTGTCTCATTATTAAAATTTGCTTCTATTAAATCACACCTTAGTTAAAATACTATTTTTACCACAATATTTTTATTTATACTAATATTCATTTTCAACTTACCTCAGGCCGTAGCCTCAATGAGATAAACAACGTAAATTCTCTTGGAAACGTCTTTCCTGAAGCAAATAACTCAGATGAAGCAATCCATATATAGGAATTTGGCTTCAAGCTAAATGCGTGGGGCCTGTCCGATACTGAGCCCCATCTTGCTTGGGCTGGATGGAAGTTACGCCTTGCTCCAGGAGCTAAGGGGTTTATAGCACCTGTGTAAAATTTAAATTATGTAAATTATGTTAATTTAGTATTATGTAACCAACCATCGTGACTCAGTTGGGAAGTATCTGATTATAAACAAAGAGAAGAAAAAAAAACCATATCCTCAAAATCATAATTAAAATATAAGTAAATCCACAAACGTCGCGCCTGGGATCCATATGGAACAACCAGCAGTGAGCATTGAGACGCGAATACAGGTTAATTATATTCACTAATAATATTTAATTTAAACTTATCTTATCTAATAAAATTAATTTATAAGTATTCGATAACCTAGTTTCAACCGAGAATATAATAATCATTCGATGTCATTTTCCAGAAATTTCTACATAAAGGAAACTTAAGCCACCGACGTACCGTTTACCTGGTGCAAGCAGATTTATAGTTCTTGCATAATAGAATTAATATTGACTTGCCAAACTTGGACCCAGAGTGGGATTTGGGTGTTAATAAATCTAGTTTAACAATGGTGGTATATTATGCGGTTATTTAGTTAGTGTTATTGCAATTTCCAAGTAAAATTTGAACGTAGTCGAATTTGATGCTGCCCTTTTTATAGCTGAAAAATTCGTTTGAAATATTGCTTTAAGTAAAGTAAAAAAATAATACTGGTCCCAAAGATCATGTTGGATACAATATGATTTCTATATTTATGTTTAGACAGGGCCCCTTTCAAAATCTCTCTATTGAGTTACTTAACAAAAACATTTTAGTAGCATTGTGTTTCAAATTATTGAAACCAATGGTAAGGCATTGAGAGAGACGCATTTAGAATAAGTTCTCCATAACAAAACGGAAATATTCTCCAATTTAACCATTTAACCGATTAGCAAGTGACTTGAATATCCAGGCAGCAATTTCTCTATTATATCAAAATAGCACTCATCTCAGTTATCTGCTTATATACATATTGCAAAAAATTGTATTAATAGCTTTTTATGAAAAACTTGCCTTCACAATCAAAGGTATTACACGTTCTTCCTTGTTCACCGTAACCTTCACACGAAGCTCTGGAGCAATACCTCCGCCTCGTCTGTCTTCCTCCTCCACAGGTTTTACTACAGGCCCCCCACTCTCCCCAACCTGCCCAACCTATAAAACAATTATAAAAATTATGGGGAAAATAAAACGATAAAAAACGCTTGCATCCAGAATTCAGCTGATAGTGGGGAATGCAAGTGTCTTAATAGAAACGGAGTGTCTCAACACTAGGTTCCCAGGTTTCTTCCGTGTAACCTGCTGTGTACGGTATACAGCGTGAAACTAAAAAAAAAGACATATAAATTTTAAATAAATCAGTCTAGATATTACGGTTATATTTAAAACATTTCGACTATTGCAGGGAATGCAAACACAACTTCATGAATTGTTATTTTTGGTTTATTTTTTATTTAATCTAGGATATTGCGTTCTGAGTTATATACATTTACGTATATATTTACCCTACCAAATCAGTACTTTAAAAAACAGATGCTCCACAGCGGTAGAAATCACAAAAAGTGTGTGTGTGTAGTGTGTGTGTGTGTCAAATTTAGCAAAATTCTTATCCAAAAATTTAAAATAAACTCAGTAATTTTGCCCCACAGTTTACCCACTTCACCTAACACGAGCGGGCTTCCAACTTTCTCATAGTTTTCAGCGGTTAATAGTTCAGATATTGATAGATGAGCCCGCTTTGGGATATTGCGATAGTTTTGCACTTTCAAACTTTCGTTGCGATAAAAATAACCTGTTTATTAGATACCATAAATTCTTTGATACTAAAACTTAATTTAAAATATATTTTACGCGGAGAAAGCTGGTAGCAAGTACTGGTCGTATACACTGCGTGTTTTGGATGGAATTATATATTTTTTGCTTTGTCTTTAGAAAATATTTATAAAAATTAATATTAATTTTATTCTTCTTTCTTCTTCATAAAAATGACAAAAAAAACAAATGGTAGATCAATTTGGACGTTAGTGATTGCAAGCGATGAGCATTGGTGATGTGAGAGTCATTACGTTATGATTTCAAAATGTCAATACCGTTTAGATAAAATTTCTTCAACCAACAGACATATTTCAGAATGGAGACGGGAAAGGTTAAATAAAATATAAGAACCACTTATGTTTTTAAAATCAATAATATATAAAAATTATACTATTAAGACATACCAACTGCATTCCAAATAGCTATATCCACACCCAAACTCCAGGGTACAGCTGCAGCTGTAGCTTCCAACCAAGGACCATCAGCAGGAGTGGTTTCCAGATCTACTGCAGGGTCACTGACTCTCGCGAAGACTACCAGCTCGTGCTGTGGCACCATACTCCAATTGAAGCATTCTCTGAGTTGTGGACTGATTTTTAAGTTCACCTGTCTGAAGAAAATTCAATAAATTAAGTAAGAGAATGAGGAAAAGAGCAAAATTAGTGATCCTAAGTTCAATTCCAACTGTGCTGGGTAGGGGCATATTGTTCATCATTCGGGCAATTTCAGAAATATTCCGAGCATATTCACTCAACTGCGCAGCGATATTAGTCTACGAGTGTCGTAGCAAACAATAAGAACATGACGATTGTCGATTTCATTTCCCGTTTCAGAATAGACACTATATTTATAGACTATTTTGTTCAATGTTCCATTTCATCTGGAATGTCTGAGTAATTTGTTTACGAATGGATCCTTACTAACTTCTATCAATCTTATTTGAATTTAATTTTAACTTTTCATAGATTATCAACTCAGTAGAGTTTACTAATAAAACCAAAACATGAAATAGAAAAATAAATAAAAAATACCACAATATTTATAAAACATCTGTTATCTAGTCACATTTATTTGAAAATACAAAATAAAAATGTGACAGCCACTAAAATATAAGTCTGTACGTATTTATTTAAAAGCAAGTTGTTGGAACAATATATATGTGTTCGATGCGGCTATTTGAATACAAAATCGCTACACAGTGCCTTCTATATGAGTTACTATTTATCTCAGTATGTATGGCATTTGAATGAATAATGGCTACTCACGGATTCATATTCGCTGACCGCATTCGAAATGATTTTTCACGTTTAATCTAAATCGAAATGTATGTTTTTGATATTGTTATATATTTTATTTAGTACGTAGATAGGAACAAATACGGTTGAGGTGCATTACGTAAAATTAAGCGCGTTAGTCGTGGATTCGATTTTATTTAGGAAACATTCTATTTTAATAGTACATTTATATTTTTTTTAGTTACTGAATGTGTCAGATAATATTTATTTCTATAATAAAAATATATCAATAATAATATCTAACATTTATAAAAATATATAATATTCCAGTATTTAATAATTTAAAATATATAAAAATAATGTATTACTGAAAAGTTATTTAAATTCTTATAACTGCTTTATATGGACGGGATAAGAGAAACAAATAATAAATTCAAAATAATATTTATTCAAATAGACTTTTATTATAAGCACTTTGAATTGTCGAATGAACATATGAACAAAATGCTACTACCGGTTCGGAAAGCAGTTCTGCCGAGAAGAACCGGCAAGAAACTCAACAGTTGCTCTTTTCAAAATCAATGGGACAATTTATTACATTAGCTGACAGCTACGTCTATTACATTTAATAGACATTAATTCCATACATGTTTGTCCTCTAAATATTCTTGAATATATACCAATTTCATAATTCATAAACTAATTTATTATATTTCCCTTATTTAATAAATTCAGTAAATACATCATTATATATTTGATAATTAAATAAATAATAGAAATATTAAATAAAAGCACAGTATATTTTATATTCAGTTAAATAATAGAAATAATAAGCAAAAGCACAATAATTTTTTGGTAAATAGTCATTTTAAAAAAGAATCAATAGAAAGCAGCACTTACGTCTGTTCAGTCCGGCAGCTCGTTACAGAATGTCTTTACCAAGCACTGCACTTCGATTTATAAACTACCGACCTATGATGGTGGGGAACCACCATCATAAATTTAGTCAAAATACTTCTAATAAATTGTATTATTTTAAGATACTGTCAAATTCATATTTTTTTTTATTTTAGTATTATAATATTCTTAACGATAAAATTTAGAGTAATACAATAAATGTATAATTTTAACTATCAAATGCATAAAACTTACAAGAGGAGGATGAAAAATACATAACATGGTCTGGCAAGAGATACTACTATTGAACTAATTAATATAAAATTTGTAAGCATATTTTGACTTTCTGAAAATCGTCGAAATATAATAAAAGTTTATGATACATATACATAGTACGCTATGGGCCATCTCCCATTTTCATCCCATTTTCTGCCAAACTCTGGGGGTATTGCGTGTTGAGTGGCGGAACTCAACGCTGCGATTTGCCTCGACACCAGAGCGAAGAGAATGGAAAAAAATGAATAAAATATTTAATTTTCTAGAGTAGGAATCGAACCCACAACCTGTCAGTTAGCCTGCCAAGTCATACTTTGCCTATGGGATACAGCGTGACGCTATAAAAGCATACATAGTAATATTTTGGAAAATAATCAAGAAGTAAATAGCTAAGAAGTAGAAAAATATATTACAAGAGCAAGCAAATTTAACTAAGCACCGTGAAAACTTAAATATTTTATAAGAATAGCTAACTAAAGAAAAATTAGTTAAAACTAAAAAAAGTCAAAAAATTATACATTTAAATTTACTTTAACACACTTCTTAATATAAAGAGTTCAACAAGAATTGAACACAAAATTAAAATACACGAAAATAATAAAAATTAATTAACACAAAATAACTTGGCACTTTCCCCATCTGAACTAACTTTTCTTATTAAATCTTTTTTGTACTAACGAAGCTTTCACATTAGGACCCTACTAAATTGAATCTGCAGAAGTAAATGTGAGAGTTGATTCACACGCTGCGTGCTATTCCTATCACGCAACACTTTTGCCGGGAGAATTTAATTATACGGATCGCGATCTCGAAGTTTGTTCGTTAAATTGAGTTTCGCACTAATCTTTATCTTGCTCTGCGAAGTTGGCAACGGTTGGTCCAAGGGGTTTATTAATTTTTAATATGGTCACGTATGTTGGCTACTTGGGTTTCGGTGTTCATTTTTCTGATGAAAATGATTGTAATTTTTGCTTGCTTGTTAAAATACGTTTCTAAACTAAATATAATTCTTTTGTAGAATGAAAGAGACGATATAAAATGATTACCTACATATGTACATTGCACAAAGTTAATATATTATATTTTTTATAGCTTTATACTATATCCCACATTATCATCATATCCTGTTGATAAAGACAAAAAAAACCTACTGTAAAGACACTGAGTTTCCAACTTTATGCCGAATTATTAAGGCACTGAGCGCACATTTGCTGCTAACTTGCAACGCCGCGATTAACCTTGCTTTAAAAAATATTATTTGAACTTAAAACTTTTAGAAAAAACAATATAAGTTATTTTCTTTCAAAGTCACGACTGTATGAAATATCAACTTGGTGAAGTTAATAACGTCTATAAAGTATATAAAGCTTATAACACGTCCCACACATTGAAAGTTGCGCGATTCTAATACTCTTCTCAAGGAACTTCGGTACTTTTGACCACCAACCATTTATTGCTTTTGTTGTTTCCAAACACTTTCACCAGAAATACTTTAGGCAAAAAGATTGAATAGACTAGGCTGGAGTATAAAGTTTATATTTACTTGTTCAATTAAAATGTATTACTTGTTTTTTAATAAGTTTCAGCTTCATATTATATATGGCGCATAACGGAGTAAGCAGAGAGAATCTTATTTACAAACTCTCCGTCCTGCGTTTTTTATCGAGAATTCCTGATATTGCATGTAGCTCATTACCTCAGTATTACTGTACTGGCTACAAGGAATTCTAATAATATAATACTGAGATAAAAATTGTAAAGAAGTATTAAATATACAAAAACTTACTTATGTAAATTTAAGGTATATTTGAAAGTCAAGTAAAATACAACATTAGAATTACAATCCAACATAAATCTTATTTTTTTTTCAATGACATGATAACAAAACAAAGATTTAAGAAAATGCAATATTCGAGTCATTTGTAGGCAATTGGCTCCCCCCATCCCCGTTTTACCCTACATAAATAAGCTTTACGAAGTAAGCTTCGGGGCACAACTTACATGTGTTTAATTAGCACTACGGCTAAATGCTCCGAGCTATTTTAAGACAAAATATAGCAAGCTGAGGTTTGGCTGACTAAAATAATTAAAGCGAAAACTATAAAAAAAATATACATAAACTTAAAATGGAAGACGGAGTGTTTTGACGCTTGTTTTACTCCGACAACTTTACTGTCAAAACTTTCTCGGTGTACCACGATGGTTTTATTTAAATTTTACTCTGTTATTATTTAGAAAACAAATATAAACAATATTACCTTAGATATATTACTGAAGGTTAATATAATCCACATTCTGCTATAAGCAAGTCATTTTCATCTAAATACATCTATATATAAGTAAGTTTGAACGAATAAATCGTGCATATATAGACTTACACAACGCTATTGTTTTGATAACATACTACGTACAATACCCAATCTATTTAATCTGTTCTCGATATTGCCTCAAGCACTTTACTATTATTAAATTTATGTAGCATCGTGTTCCAAGTAGAAGACAATTTGAATACTACTTTAGGAATGTATCTTTTTTTATATTTTTCGTATAATACAAACAAAAAAATATTTTTGTATAATATAAGAAATGAATGAATATTGAAGGAAAATATGTTTTAACGTGAAAAATATCCAGAAAAGAGAGTGGAAACTCATGTTGTTAGCGTACAAGGAAAAACGGAACCCTTATAATAAACTTTGTTTTATTTAATTATTATCTGTCGATCTATAAGGATATGTTTTCTCGTGAATGCATATCAACGTTCATACCGCATATTTTAAGGTTTGCAACTTAGTCAAAAACTGTAAGACATTTCCCGTTGCCTTGAATCTTAAATAAAAAAATGAATTACTCACAGTATAAATAAAGAAAAATAATCTGAAATTGGTAAAATATTTTTATATCATAGAGAAACCATTACAAATAGTAGATACTCGTAGATCTGAAGATCATTTAAATCTAAATGACTTTTACAACATGTACATCATGTTTTAGCTAGCTTACTGACCACATTTCATACAAATATGAACAAATAAACCAATATATTCAAATTTCTATTAATTCGAGTCATTAATAACTCTACAGACAAATCAATTATTTTATACAATTTTTATTTGTATTGAAAATATTATATAAAAGAAAATTAGTTAAAGTGTAGATGTTTAAGTATAATTCAATAAATACCTGTCAGTAGTGTTATATGGTGAACCCGAATATTGGCTTATAGAGGCCAATTCGACGCCACCTCTGTATATTGACACTAACGCCAAATCTAGTGTGTTAATCTGAAACAATAAAATTGAGTTAATTTAAAATTTCTGTCTTAAGACAGTTCCGGGAGGTATCAAATTGAAATAAATATTAAATATTCAGATCTACGGTCGCTTTGTGCTCTCACTGAAAAATAAAGCTTCAAAGCAACGTAATCAAGAATATATGAGCATTTATGCACTGTTTTTGTTGCATTTTGTATGAAATTCGAAACCTTTACACTTTCGTGTACCTAAGTTATAAAATTTGGTACGACGTACTTAACTTAAGTAAAAAGAAATCCGAAAATATATAAAATAAAAGTCATGTAATAAGCTTAAATTAGCATCATTGTAATAAATTTAAATTGTTCAATCGGTTCCATATACAACCAAAGAGAGGGGAATTTTAATTTTACTGAGCTCAGTATAAATGTATATTGAATTTCAATACATATTACAAGAAGCGAATACCATTTGACCTATAAAGTCCGTCTAGGGGGAATATCCGTAACCTTGCGGTTTAATGTCGTTATCAAAACTATCCTGTATTTTGACTTCAAGTAACGGCTATCGTTAATATTTAATAGACAGCTAAACAATTGCTTTATCTCCTTCGTTATATACTACGTTATTTGTATGTTACGTAAGTTATTTGTTTTAGTATCTGAATAATGTTTAAACACTCCGCTTTTCATTAAGGAATCCATTTCTAACTTTTCGCGGAATTATTGGGGTATTGCGTGTCGAGCGGCGGACCCCCACTCCACTATTTATCTTTTTAACAGAGTAAAGAAATAAAAATATTAAATATTTCATTTTTCCACCCGAAAAAACTACAACCGCCACGTTCAGAGTCAGACGCTTGCCTACGGTTTTGTTTTTATATATTTCCATTATATTTCAGCTTATAATCAGTTATTATATCATTGAATATATTTGAGTTCTAGATTTTCTGATATTTTCTAAAATCAATATGATATGAAAAATACATGTTTGTATATATTTTTTTTCATATTTTTCTTATAACTGTCACGACTTGGTATATCACCTGGTTTCGGCTTATCATTGTATTCTGGGACAGAATTCAATTCTTGCGTTAACTTTCTTACCTTGGATATTCTTTACTACATATATGTAGGTAGGTATATAGTTTGTTTCTGACGTAATCACTCGAGGCTTAAACTTTAGGGTCGTATTATTACAATCTCAAGTCACGTCTAGCCACAGTATATTACGCTTACAACTTTTTTATTGTAACAAACGAAAAAATAGTTTTCAACGGCCCTGTCCCCATAATGGGGGGACGTGGGAAAAATATTAATGCCTTCCAAACTATACCGATTACACACTCTAACGATTTACTGAATTAGTCCTTATCACTGTGTATTAGGATATAAAATGACTCAGCAAATAAAAGTGATATATACAATATTATTTATAAAACTAAAGTGAAAGACAAAGTTCTTAGTATCACAAATGTTTAATATATTTTGTCACTTTCCTCACTTATTTTGTGGGCTTATGTGAAATAAAGTTCTTTTTGAGACTTGTAATAAATTTACTAATCTTAGAATTTGTATACTGTTATATGCTGCATATACTCGTAGCGTAAAACTTAAAAAATATATGTTAAATGTGTAAGTACCTATATGTGTTTATAATCTATACTAATATAATAAAGCGGAAGAGTTTGTTTGTTTGTTTGTTTCATCGCTAAGATCTCTGGATCTACTGGTCCGATTGACTTTGTTTTTGTTTTGTATGAAAGCTGCATTCTTCAGAAGTGCTATAGGTTATATACCATTACATTACACATATATACTAATATATTAAAATACTTATTTCTAATTTGACATGCAATTTATTCTGCCATTTTAATATCAACCGTCGTCGCTACGCGACCGTTACCGCGACATTTTGATATTCATCCTTATGAAAATAAATATAATAGTCACTCTTAGCATTTTATCTAGATTGAAATTATAGTTTACTGTATAACATTCTAATAAATCATTAAGGAGATGTCACTGATTCGAAATGACCTAGCCTACGAGGTTTATAATTAATTATCTTGGTTCTCTTCTTCTTTTCTTGGTAAATCCCAGGACCAAACTTTACACTAAAGTTTGGTCCTGGGATTTTATTTGATATTGCTCGCAAAAATTATTCTACTTAATATAGAAAAATGTTTAGTTATTTCATAGAGGCGATATCTATGAGTCGAGTCTATGTACGCACGCACGGAAAACTTTAGTTACTTTTACTTCTTTTGTTGGTTCATTTCAATAACTCAGATATTTTTTCTAATGATATGTCTCTACTTATTATTCTTTTTGATTATTTAAGCTTATATTTTCTTACTAATTCTGTTGAAAACTGAAAATATTTTCATAAATATATTTAACAAATATTCGTATATTTCAAGCAGGCGTAGCCGCGTCCGGGCCCGCTAGTTCAAAATAATAAAGGGAAAATTCCGGAAATACTTTTTTATATTCCCGTGAAGGAGCAGCTCTTGATTTTTGTAAGAACATATTTTTTTATGCTCTCAAAAAAGCTTAAGACATCAATGCTTCAATGCTTGTCACAACTTTTTCTATCATTATTTACGTGACAAATTTTGACAATACGTACTCGAACATTCTAATTACAATGCTATCATTTTAATTCTTTAACTATATCCTAACTATTGTCATGGTAGAGGGACCTTAGTGTTAAAACGCTCCATTTGCTAAATACCGTCTAATTTTCACCGCTGCATGATGAGTGGCGGAACCGAACGCCGTATTACCAACCACCAAGTTTACAGTCAAACTGTATCACATCGGTTTCATAATATCAAAATTTGCATGTTAGAACTATTTTATAACTACATAGGAAGTAATTCCCTCTTCACCTGACTGACATTTGCAACTAAAATTACCAGCACACCATATTATACTCCGACAAGTTCATTACAAATTCAACGTTAAGATAACATACGAGTTCTCATTAGAGTGCAAAACTGAACATTGGTGGCGTTGAGAACATCCAACCCCGCCTTGGGTTATTTAAACGTTGAATTAACCCCTTATTCAGAACTATCAATTTGGTCAATCCCGCAAATTAGGAGCCATATTGCCTTGGCAAGGAGTGGCTGCAAGAGATCTCAGTAAATTTAATGTATAATCTTAGATATAAGTTCCAGAGCTCAAGTAGATTTAAAGGAAATAGATTTATTTTACTAAGCTTCGCTGTTAAGACACTCTGTTCCTATTAAGACACTTGCGTATGCTCTTTGCGCCCCAAATAAAAAGAAAATCGTGATGAGATAATAACATAAAATTTGATAAACAGTAAAAATGAATACTAATTTAGTATTCATTTTGTTCTTAAGTACATATTATTGTCATAATTTGAAGGCTTAAATTGTTGTAAGCTGTAAATTAAATTGTTATTTAACATTTAGGAAAAAATTGATATCCTCTTGGCATGGGTTCAAATCTGCTTTCGTTCGATTTTTTTACTTCAAACTGCTACTGGCCTTCTGAAAAAAGTAATTTTAGTATGTTTAACCTGAAGCAAAAGGGGCAAAGCAAAGGGGCCAGGGTCAAAATCAAGCAAGACGATTAAACGTGACAAGTTGTGGGCTTAAGATTGTGATCTTTGGCGGAAAGTAGGTAACGGAACGAAACGGTGGATATATAATTGCAGTTATTTCTTATTATTATTATAGAGTGTTTCAACACTACGTTCCCAGGTTATCTCTATCTGCTATACGCGAGATACAACGTGAAGCTAAAAATATAAAGCAGAACAACACAGAACGGACGCCATAAAGTTACCAGAGAGGATCCAGCGTAAATGAAAAACAATAACGAGCCAATTTGTCTGGGGCACCGCTGTATCATGTAGTATTATCCAAGTAAAAGAGTACGAAGATTGTTGGCAGAGCCCAGGCCGGTGGGATAGAGACGATTTGTCATGTAAATTGTTAGAATGATTGAACTCTGTATCCCGGGGGCTTCCAGACGTTTATTTTATATATGACTGGGCTGACAACATTTTATTATATTTTAGTTTTGAAGGTCACTCATATTGCCTTAGTTGATGTGGGAGTGGATGATAATAGAGACAGACGTACTAGAATATGTCTATAAAATATTTATTTGGAACAGTTATTTTAATTAATTATTCGTCGTCTTTAATTATGTAAAATATATTTTAAAAAAATCCAATGTTTTTTTTAAGTCCATTTGGTTATGTACTCGTTATGTTTAATTTGATAATACTCAAATAATTGGCGAAATATTAAGTTATTTTGGTATCATATTGAACAGTATATAAGGAAAGGCAAATTCAGTCCTGTAAATTTTATTAATAATTTCAGTAATTTTATTGTTATTTTTTATCTACAAAGAGCTAAATTGAGTTCTTTATTTTTGACAAGTAGAAATAAAAAAAAAGAAAAAAAAATAGTAATACATTTCTGACTACCCTCCAAAATACAAATGTTCGAAACAAGAATATTTATTTTAATTTCATTTCATTGTAAATATAAGACATAAGAATAATAGGGTCCTTGTTATATTGACGATACATTGCAAAGAAGGCAAAACAAACGCAATATAAAAACAAATATTGTTTCTACCCTTAAGAATAAAAACGAGATAAGGAAAATCCAAATCATAGAAATATAGAACAGTAATATTTTTGTATAACAAAAGTAGCATAACGTTTGATTGGAGCATCTGAAATTAAAATTCACTGGTGAGAAAATTTGAAAATTATGACTACAGGGTGAAAATTATAACTACAAACTTTGCGGCCAATTTTTGTGAAATGATGCAAGAGGGAATCAAACCCACTAGCATTGCATTAATGGTCTAAAGCGAGACAGTTCACTCAGCTCACTGCTGCTTATAAGCGAAGATGGAAATTATCAAGATGGCTGTAGATTGAGATACATAGTTAAAGCAATACAATTTAATTTTCCTTTATGTATAAAATATATTTTACGACGCATAATACTATCACCAAATATAGCAGGGAACTTAGAGAAAACTTAATGTTGAAATTTGAGACACTCCACGCCCCACTCTCCGCCTATTTTTCCAGGTTGCTTATTGGCAGAACACAACGCCGCTCATTGTCTAATGAAGTGCATAATAAATTATAAATCCACTAAACGAATGTTTCGCGAAGTTCTTTATTAAATTTAACTTAATTAAAACAATAATTATATTATTATAGTATATATTATTAGGATTGTCTATTGCACATATGTATAAGTTGAGCCACTGATAACATAATTAGTTGAGGAGTCAGTTATAACAGATTAATGTTATAGTATCAATTACAGCATGTGCATACAAAGATAATGGGCTTAATTAGCTTAATGCTTACGGAGATGTCAGGGATAAAAGGTTAATTTTATCTGGATGTTCGCAGTGTGACGCAGTGGAACGCCGTCTGTGTATGAACGTGATGGCTGTGGGTTCGATTGTCTGTCAGAGTTGATTATATTTGAATTATCCTCTGGGATGTAGTCGCAGAAGAATTCAAAATAGCATATATATTTTGTAGTTTCACGTTGTAACCAGCACAAAGCAGGGTAGGCAGGGGGAACCTGATAACCTAGCGTACGATACTCCGTTCCGATTAAAATTGTACTTTCCCCATTTATCAAGTATTTAACAGTATGTTCTTTTATTTAGATATAAACATATGTAGGTACATATGTACCTACTTCTGAATATACTAAAATAATTAGTGAGAGCATACATAGCACACACTTAAAAAATATTTTCGTTTTCATACTAATGAAATAATATTTTAAATTTACTAGTACGTGAAAGAAAATTTATTTAGTAAATTATTCACAGCCTTCATCCAGTTTTTGAATCAAAGTTATATAAAATAGAAGTCAACGGCAAAAAATACACTTTGCAAAATTAATGAATGTTTATAAATGTCACCCAAGTGACAGAGTGGGGGTATGACGGTAACTTGATCATAAAAGTGGGATGAAATGTAATTTTTTTTCATTAAAATGTATACTGTAAATTAGGATTAAGTATGTTATTTTAGGTAATATATTTATATTTATTTACTTTACTACTTTAAGTGTTCATTGATTTTTTTTATTCTTAAAGCTTTTAAAGAGTATTTTTATATGATAGTATAATAGCATTTGCATTATTCTGTATTAAGATCAACAATATATTACTATTTTCTCAGTAATATGCATATAAAATATATAACCAAAAAACATATTTTATAAAATTACTGTAGCTCACTACTAGCTCACTTACTAGACGTCAATGCCTCGAGACTTCGAAGGAGAGTAGAGAACAGAATTGTGAAATTAAAAATAAAGAAAAGCATTATACCATTAAACAGCATTCATACTATATAAGTTTACATTCAATTTTTTAACTTCTTATTTACAAATTAAAAACGCTTATTCATATAAGGTTTCGATGTCATCTGCAAAAATAAATTTGCTTCACTTCATCGCCTGTAATAAAACAAAGCGCAGCGTTGAGTCCCGTCACTCAACACACAATGTCTCGAAAATCAGAGCCTCTTATTGCTAAGTTCCCCCTGCCAACCCTGCTATGAGGATAAAAGAGTAAAGCTATTTAGCTGGATAATTTACTTCTTTCTACCTATGTTAGATACATTACATATTATTATACATATTATATACATATTATTTCTGTACTATGTACAAATGGATGACGTACAATGAACTTTCGCATAAGGCGCGAGACATATTTCACAGTTTTTATGGCTCCCTTCCAGACATTTTCTTAATGTCATTTTATATAAGATATTAAATTTAACTTGACAGAATATTATCATCATTCATTATTCTCTTTTTAAGATACTTTATGTGATGAAATTAACATAATTAAAACACAAATCTTTCCTCGACTGTAAATCAAACCCAAAACCTTCAAGTTGCTACGTTGGCATCGATATTTAAAGAAATAGCAGAAAAAACTATAATTTTGTTATTCTAAAATATATATTTCTTCTAAAACTACTTATTTCTTTGAAAATGCTAAAATATTATATTTTAATCTACATTTATATGAAAGGTTACATTCAGAGTTTGTAACATACGTAAAACTATGTAAAATACTCCATTAAAGTTTAATGCAAGTTTGAATCGTGCTATCAAGACTATGAGATAAGTAAGTTTTTCAACAATGCCAATTGTGTTATCATATAGAATGTATTCAAAGTTTATTTAGATCTATGAAAATTAAAATATTATTTTTTTATTCAAACAATATTTATTTTAACCCATTTAGACCAATACTCAAACTAGCAGTAAATAAAAGGTTTTTTAGGTAATAATATCGATGTAAGAAAATAAAAAACGTAAAAAAAATTTTTTTTTTTATTTAAATATAAAAAAATGCTGTCCATAAATGGGGCCAATGGGCACATGTAGTATGTAAATTTTCGAAACTATTTTTCCGACACGAAATGTTTTATAACACTTTTTACACTATCAACGCGTTTTTATGGCACATTGCACGTCTCAGTTGCTAGCAAATTTTTTGGGAGTAGTCTACCCCGTGGTGCTGCAGACTTGGTACTGCAGAAGCTGCTGGTCGCATAAATTCGTTGATGTTTTCGTCTCTTACATCGTGACGAGCGATGTAACGAGAAAATCACGCTAATTCTGCTTATATTGGTTAGCAAGTGCAGGTGCTGCGAATTTGCAACAGCAAGATCCTATGTATGTGAGAATAAAACCCACCACCATTTTTTGCTACGTACATGCTTGGAGACAGCATCGTAAAAGTTGAATCTGTCATATATATTTAATATATATATTGAATATTACATAGAATACTAAGTACTTAAGTATGTTTTGTACCAAAACAAATGTATTTAAAAGAAAAAGTTAAAAATAAAAATACTTACATTTTGCCTTCACAGATTTCGTGAAACAGCTTTACAAAAGGCACGAAATGAACGATTGTATAAACTTTTTAATTGGATTTTACGTCTACAACATAAGGATATACTACTTATCTTTACAATTCTAGACATAAACTGCATAAAAATAAAAATATAAAAAAACAAGGGTGCAATTGTAGGTGTACACAATTGGGAACGGCGGGTCTATATGGGTTAAAGTATAATAAAACTGAAATGAATATGTTAATCAAACAAGATTATTGATAAGAAACGTACTTCAATAAAAAACCAACCAAGTGTTCAACTATCTAACGATCACGGTTCGTGAGATACAGCCTGACGGAAAGTCGGACAGACGGACGGACAGAGGAATCTTAGCGTCCTATTTTACTTACAATTCTATGTCAAGTACATCCCAATGAAATAATGTGTTGAACTGGACGTTCCTCCAATCAACATCCAATGTTTCAAATTCAGCCAGAAAACCGACCCATCCCACAAGATGCAAAGTGCATCACGATACAATATTTCCTTCTTAATGTAACTAACATAACTAATTTATAATATTACTAATTTTAATGAAACTAAACTTGTCAAAGTATATTATATTTGAACCGATAAAACTAATCTCTCGCGTGCATTCAAAACAATTTCATGCGGAATTTAACCCGACTGATTACATTTGCATTTGTTCAACACCAATAAATTGTATTTTGATTTTCATTATAATATTATAATATCGGTCGGTTCGAGCGCGAGATAATCTATGTACTGGTTAATATGGGGCAGTCGAATTTTAACCATATCTTGAACACTGGTAAGATGCCGCATCAGTGGCGGCTTAGCTTTATTACCCCTATTTACAAGGGAAGGGGCAGTGTTCAAGATTGTGGTAGTTATAGGGGCATTAAGCTTATGAGTCATACCATGAAGCTCTTCGAGCGCATGATCGACTTCAGGCTCCGCCGAGAGTGTACTGTCTCTGAGTCTCAATATGGATTTCAGCCAGGATCGGGCACCATGGACGCCATTTTCGCCCTCAGAACTTTGATGGAGGCATACAGGGAAAAAAGGAGAGCTCTGCACGTGGCCTTTTTAGATCTGCAGAAGGCCTTTGACTGTGTGCCTCGTCAGTGTATCTGGTGGGCATTGCGATCCAAAGGGATCCCTGAGGCCTATATTGAGATTATCAGAGGCATGTACCACGATTCCGCTTCTATGGTTAGGACTGCTGTTGGCGACACTAGACCCTTCCCGATTACAGTGGGGGTTCACCAGGGCTCGGCTCTTAGTCCGTTCTTGTTCAATGTAGTGCTCGATACTGTCTCGGCTCACATCCAGGACCAGCCTCCATGGCTGATGATGTATGCCGACGACATAGCACTCATTGCCGAGAACCGACTGACGCTGGAGCGTAAAGTGAACCTCTGGAAGGGTACGCTTGAGAACGGCGGCCTTAAACTAAATGTGTCGAAGACAGAGTACATGGCCTGCGGGAACCGGGACTCGAGCACCATCCTTATAGGTCCTGAACCAGCCGTTAAGTCGGAGAAGTTCAGGTACCTTGGATCCGTTATGCACGAGTCTGGAGGCATCGACCACGATGTCCATGGCCGGATAAGCGCTGCCTGGGCCAAATGGCGGGAGGTCACTGGTGTGGTCTGCGACCGCAGAATACCGCCCAAGCTCAAGGGGCTGATATACAAGAGCATCGTCCGACCGGTTCTTTTATACGGCAGCGAATGTTGGCCAGCACTATCTCGGCACACTCAGGAGCTTCACGTCACGGAAATGAAGATGCTGAGGTGGATGTGCGGCGTAACGCGGTCTGACCGCATACGCAACACATTCATTCGAGGTAGTCTTGGGGTCCGTGACGTAGCGGATAAGCTCCAAGAGCGTCGCTTGAGATGGTTTGGCCACGTTACGCGCCGGCCTAAGAACTATGTCGGACGCAAGTGCCTTGCTATACTAGTTCCTGGGGCGCGACCTCCTGGACGCCCAAGGAAGCGCTGGTTGGATGTCGTGATGCAGGACATGAGAGCCAATGGTCTAACCACCGAGGACGCAAAAGATCGTGCAAAGTGGAGTAGGTTAAGTAGGAAGGCAGACCCTGGTAATAGCCGGGATTAATGCCAGGAAGAAGAAGAAGAAGTCGAATTTGGTACGTGTGAAACGTATGTCAGTGTCGTACATTTAGCTTGTAGTATACTGCATCGTTGATATCTACTATGTTGGTATGTTTTTTAAGGCATATTAAATATGTTTTTACAATTTTTTTATAGCCGCAAGCTTTTGGAGGAACACAAGGAACCTAGGGTTAAGACATTTCGTTCCCAATTTTATACTTATTTTTAAAACACTATTAATAACGAACGGTAATGCTATCGTAGTGCAATTAGGCATTTATTATTTTTCAATTATTAAGAAGATTATGAGCCAAGTCGCGAATATTGACATTGCAAATTCTCAGTAAGATAATACATGTACAATGTTTCAAGTTAAGGGTAGATGGCATACTCTTAAAGGCTTAGTTAATCTAAATCTTTATTTAAACTTTTAAGCTAATAGAAAAAAAAAACAAAACAAACTAACCTGAAAATGTGTTTGAACGACGACCGCTCTAAAAACTATCGAAGCATCTTGAACTCTCGTCTCCAGCGGCCTTTCAGCGAACTTCGGACATTGTCCATCACAGACTATTGTTTGGCATAAGAATATAATGACCGACCAGCCCAAGTTGCCCGCAGGCCACAGTCCCGATGCCATTTTCCCTATTCAGTTCACAGAAATCACATACTTTTCCTTGTTCATTTCACTTCGCTCCTCTTCATTCGCCTTTTCTTTTGACGTTTTTTATTCATTTTATACATCTGAAATAAGGAAAGTAATTGGTTATATCTCGTGTAGTGCTCGTCGTGGGGCGCAACGTATGACTGTGTGGCGGGGAATTGTTTGATTCCTATTCGACAGTTATTCGAATTTATTTTCATTTTCTTGCTTGCGCTAGTCAAGACAGAATGTCTTGAAATCTGAACGGAAAGTGAAGAATGGAGTGTCTTAATATAAGGTTCCTTCTACGCGGGAAAGAGTGTGAACTTAATTATAAAAGCTTATAGCGACAGTTTTGATAGTTTATACTTAATTAGTGCGTTGGTATTTTATTGTATTGTTTCAAATTATAGTTGCGCTTGGTTACAAATTTAAAATTTGTCTTGAAAAGAAATGAATGAAATATAGAATTGAAATAATTGCTATACATATAAAGTCTAATTGAATAAATAACTTAATGTAATTTCGAATGCTCCATCTCAAAGGTTCATTTAAACAAATTATTTATCTTAAGCGGCGTATTCAAATTATTTCTGAGTATTTCAAATTCTTAGCTCCATGGAGTTTATAACGGAAATTTAAATATATTCTGAATACCTGCTATTTAGCTGCTTTCCATTGTGGGTTAACTTGCGAATCTCAACGCCACTCCGTACTTTTTTACCAGAACAAGAAAATGAAAATATTAAATATTTCATTCAGAATTGTGGAAAACGAATCCATTACTGTCGCGCTTACAATCTCACAACACAAACTTTTTTTGCAAAAAAAATGTTTTTTTACTGTATATATAATATATCGCACTTAACGTAATATGCGCAAAATTTAGAAATATTAAATGTGGGTCATACACAAATCGCGACCTGAATGTGTACGAAAAAAAAAGTGAAATATTTGTTCAAAATCACTGTCATTTAATTCATATAGATTTCCATAGATATCCATATTGTAGAAGTAAGCTAAAAATAACTATTCGGCCATATTGGATGATCCGCCATTTGGAATTTAGAATGACGTTAGATTATTTTTTGAGTTGCTCTCAACGAGCGCTTTCATTTGATATCCATATTGCAGAAGTGCAAAAATAATAACTATTCCGTCATCTTGGATGGTTCCCTATATTGGTTTTAGAATAATGTCACATCATTTTTCAAGTTGCTCTTAAGAAGCCCTTTCATTTGATACCCATAATGTACAAGTGCATGAAAAATAACTATTCTGTTCCTTTGGATCATCCGCCTTATTGGATTTAGAATGACGTAACAATATTTTTCGAGTTATTCTCAACAATCCCTTTTATTTGATACCCATATTATAGAAGTGCATTAAATATAACTATTCCCCCATCTTGGATGGTCCCCCATATTGGATTTAGAATGAAGTCACACACCTTATCGTGCATTGTCATTTAAACCAAACGTGTATACAAAATTACAGCTCAATCGTACGAACGTACCTTTCATTATATGAAAGCGCAAAAAACTTGAATAGTGTCAATTCTTTTGAATTTCAAGTGATGTCACATTATTTTTCTAATTGTTCTCGGCAAGATCTTTCATTTGATACCCATATAGCAGAAGTGCATAAATAATAACTATTCCGCCATCTTACATGTTCCGCCATATTGGATTTAGAATAACGTCACATGATTTTTCGAGTTACGGTCAACGACCCATTTCATTTAATATCTATATTGTAGAAGTAGACTAAATAGATACTCGGATATCTACAATATCCGCCATATTGGATTTAGAATGACATCACATTATTTTTCGAGTTGCTCTCAACGAGCCCTTTCATTTGATACCCATATTGTAGAAGAACATTAAAAATAACAATTCCGCTATCTTGCATGGTCCGCCATACTAGATTTAGAATGACGTCACATATATTTATCATGCATTGTCATCCAAATTAAACGTGTATACAAAATTTCAGCTCAATCGGTTGAAGATTCAAAATTGAGCTGTAAGATTTCACCCGAACCCACATACATACATTGCAAGTTAAATAAAAGCTTTTAAAAAAGAATAATAAGTAGAGACATATTATTAGAAAAAATATCTGAGTTATTGAAATGAACCAACAAAAGTAAGTAATAGTAACTAAAGGATATTCTTAATATTATAAAAAGTACCTAAATTTTTCCGTGCTTAGGTACATAGATATCGACTCTATGAAATAACTAAACATTTTTCAATATCAAATAAAATCCAAACCACTTTACACTACACCAAGATAATCTATATAATCCCAAGACTAATCAATGAAATACCGAAAACTCTCAAAGATAAAATTACTATACATAATATAAAATACCAAATAAAAGATTTTTTCTTATCAAATTATTAAAGTGAAACAATATAAAATAAATATTTAAGAAAAAAACAAATAAATTATAATATATATTTTTCCGTATAATAAAAGTAACAGACTGTAGCTCGACATTCAAAACGTACGCGTAGTTTTTTCAACCTACCTCACAATCGCATTTTTATTTTTTGGTAGTAATTTTGTTTATTTTTGTGTTTGTTAAAAATATTTNAAAGGAGAAAAAAAAAAAAAAAAAAAAAAAAAAAAAAAAGAAAAGAAGAAGAGAAACAAAGTGTAGTTTAAATTAATTATAAACAGCAAGTAATTATATCAAATTAGTTCGAAAACGTATGAAGATTTATAAAACCGTCAACGCCATCTGCCCGTTCGCGTAGGTCACACTATGTCGCCCGTAGGTGGAGGTAGGATTCGAAATGACCTAGTCATTTCGAATCAGTGACATATACTTTCAATCTACATAAAATGTTAAGAGTGACTATTATATTTATTTTCATAAGGATGAATATCGAAATGTCGCGGTAACGGTCGCGTAGCGACGACGGTTGATATTAACATGGCCGAATAAATTCATGTCAAATTAGAAATAAGTATTTTAATATATTAGTATACATGTGTAATGTAATGTAATATAGCCTATAGCACTTCTGAAGAATGCAGCTTTCATGCAAAACATAAACAAAGTAAATCGGACCAGTATATCCAGAGATCTTAGCGTTCAAACAAACAAACAAACAAACTCTTCCGCTTTATTATATTAGTATAGAAGTATAGATTACTTTAGATTACATATCTTCTCATATATAAACAACGAGAATTTATTTATTTTATTACATGTGTAGAGCCTTACAGAAACAAAGGTTGATTCAATTTAAATATAGACATAAGAGAGTCCATCAAGTGTCGTCTCGAGACAAGAGACTACTTTGTGTTTCTTGGATTTAACCTAAGCATCTGAAAGTACCTTAACAGCTTATTAAAATGCATTTTTCACTATTTCTCGAAATAACAATTTGATAAAACTTATTTTGTGTTATAAAGATTGTCTAGACTTCTCCTATTTCTAAGCTTTTAGATAACCTGATATTTTCGATAAATTAAAGAAATATTCAAAATAAAGCTCGGCCGCTTTACACTCTACATACCTCTAAAGTGGGTAGTTAATGGATACTTGATACAAATAATTATTTAATAATAATAATTTAATATAAAACTTTTTTATCTACTCTGTCAACGAGTAAAATATTTTTTTATATAACATCTAAAAAATACAACCATTAATATTTATAAAATTGCAATTATAAGATCAAAATGAATTGGTGTCAATGTTTTTTTATTATAACTTTTTATCTGACTTGCCGTGTTAGTGTGTAAGTTAATGTATGTGAATTCTTGCAAGCTTCTTTTGCTTCCATGGGACCATTTCCCACTTACCAGTGTTCAGTTGGGATGAAATTTAGAAAACGACTTCAGTTTTAATGACAATGAAATTACATATAATTAATGAAATTAAACTGCAATACATTGTTACTTCTTTTGAAATTAATTCAGTACCATATACAATTACATAAAAACAATTAAAACACTACTCTACTCCCAGCCGTTTTACATAAGACCAACTTTGTAATTAGTTGTAACCGCTTAACAAGACTGCACAGTAATAAATTCGTATATGGCACGATAATGGAAAAATGTTTTCATTTTCTACTTTTTTAATGTTTACGCTATATCCCGCATATGGCTAGGGTATTTAGGGGAACCTGGGAACCTAATGTTGGGACACTCCGTTGCGCACTTTCCCGAATTCCCGCCGAATGTTGGAGTCATTGTGTGTTGAGTGGAGTTTTTGCCTGGTTATTAGAACGAGAAAATGAAAATATTCATTATTTCATTTATGGTAAGCGAACCCACAATCGTTGCACGCACGCTGGCGCCACTGCGCGACTACTGGCCTCGAATTAATTTCTACTCTATAATAATGTGAATTAACTGTGAACAATATATATTCAAAGTTTTACGTCACGTCAAGTTAACCATATTCGTGGTATATATAGGCTTCTAACTTTTTTAGGGCAAAAATGGCAAATACAATTATGCGATATGTAGCCTCTTCAAATAAACCGTCCAACACAAGCGGACGAGTGATTAGCTCTATCTTACAGTAATTGCCCGTGGCGTCCGCGGTCAGTGCGGCGTGTGATTGTTCTTCATTTCACTGTTCATTTGCACGTGGCTATGGTAATGGCAAGTGGTGTGAACGACTGACTGACTTAATTGTTGGATAATTAGACGAACGAAACGAGTTATAACGAAATTGTAATTTTTTTAATTGGGAAAAGGTGGCTTGTATTTCTTATTTGGATCAATAACGGCGTATTTATATTTTTTTCGATTGACTGGACTGAATTTTAGCACAGATCTATGACCAAATATCTGTGCCAAAAATCAGTAATAGTTTTAGCATAAAAATAAGGAAGGAACAAATATTTGAGTTTTAATTAAGTTTAATATAACTACAGTTAAGGTTCAATTTATAAAAAAAACACGAAAACTGAATGAAAAACTATGGCTCCAATAATGCACCCTGCGGTACGCTGAATAAAACACGTGACTTGAATATTCGACTTCTATAGAAGATTTAAATTGTATATTTTCTATATGGGTCAAATGATGGGATCTCGGGAGAGTATTTGGCCTTTCTGTTATATAAGTTAGGAATTCATGATAACATTATCATTGCAACGCAGATAAAACTTATTTGACCTAACAGTGAAAGTGGGTTCTATATCGAATCGAAAGAAAGTAATACTTACTGGTATATTTATGTATTTGCAAAATTGTCTATAATTTACGTTGCTAACTCTCTCTACTATTTCAGGTAAGTATATCAAATTCTTTTAACCCAATTCTAATATCAAATCCACTGAAACCTCTCAAAAAAAATTTTTTCCCCCACATTTCCTCCATTGTCTCCAAATAGTAAAACTTCCGCGACATACAAAATTCAAAATACCATTGTATTCATACTAATGGCACGGATTTAATCAACTTTCATTGATTCACCGCCATTAGCAAATGAGAACGAGGCACCCGATGCATTAGAGATGAGACTTGGCGACGTTTCTACTTCAGTTGTTCTCAATGTAAGGATAATGAAAAATTCTATAATGTGAAAAAAAACTATAGAAAGTTTAGAAAAAAAATCAAAATATAATACTATACTCAAAAATATAATTTAACCTTAACAGGCATTTTTGCGACGATAATTTCTTCAGAAAATAATATTATTAGTCTACAGGGAGTTATATCAGACAGTCCTGCCAAAAAAAATATACATTCAATAGCTATTTTTCTCAGCTTCACGCTGCATCCTGCATGTGGACTCGTGTCCTGCAGGGTGGGCAGAGGAAATTTAGTGTTAAGACACTCCACTCCCCACTTTCCCGGATTCAACGCAGCGCTTCATCTCAACACCAGAGCAAATGAAAATATTAATTAATAACAATTCATTCCCCTGAGTGAGGATCGAACCCACAACCACGTTAGTCACACGCTCGTACTCCTGTACCACGACTAGCCTCAATTGTTGGTCCAAAAATATTAAAATTTTAATAATACAATAGTCATATTTATAAAATTTCCTCTCAAAAAATCAGAGTAAACATTTTGTGCGCCGCGGGAATTGAATTCAAGAGGATTACACGTTCAAGCGCCCCAGCCAATTAAACTTGGGTTTACATCCTGCCACGCCGAAATTACTACACAGTTGGTACGGCACAACTTTTCTTATTATTTTATGTTAATATACACCTGTTTGACATAAAAATATGTTGGGAATACGTTTTGTTTTAGCTCTCCGTATATGATAGAGTATTAAAGAGAACCTAGAGTCCAGACACTCATTTCAATTTCAAATTCCAATTTTTTCAGTTAATATTGAATTTACAACCCATGTGTGTATTATAAGCTACTGTTCCATTGAGACACAACGGCCTAATAAAATATTTTGTAAAAATAGTTGTAATCTTAGCTATTTTAATAAACTTAATAAACATCTATTCTAAGCTTTTAAAATGCATATAGCACCATATAATCTTAAAAACACATATTCACTTTTCTACAATTATATTCATACAAAATAATAATACAGATATAGAATATTAACCCCATTATGCATTACTAGAAGCCATTCAAACGTCGAGAGTTGGCGTCACAAGTAAATGAGCAAGCAACACAGCATATGCTACAACTAGTATTTCACTTGTAAGCACGAGACGACCTAAAAACGAACTGTGAACGGAAAATGTGTCAGCCGATTTTCCGAGCAGCGGCTTTTCGAATAATTAATTTGAGACATATGTTATGCTATGTATGTATTAAGTTAGTTTTTGTTATGCTTTTTTAGCTTCACGCTGTATTTTGGACATAGTAGGGGGAATCTGGGAATGAAGTTCTAATTAAGACACTCCTTTTCCCCATTTGTCACTGAATTCTGGGAACATCGAGGTTGTCCAAGCTGTCAAATCTACATCTGGTTCTCGACGACTGGCCTCAATTAAAACATTGATAAGATTACTTTATTTATACTTATTCTTCTTCTTGTATAAATGTATTAATTACTTTCATTCCATATTATTGTAACAAAAAGTATTATCGAGTGAATTTTTTCCAAATAAATCGACACACGATATCGTTAAGACACTTCTGTTCTCCACTTCCGTTTACAGTCGCACGCATGTACACCTGCAACACGACGACGTTTTAATAGGTTTTAGCCTTGTTAACTAACTCTTTCATTTTATATTTCTACATTATTTAATTTTTTGCAATAAAAAATTATAATTAAAAAATCGCGGGACTCGAAACCGCGTCTCTTGGAAACCGTCCAAGCGTAGTAACCACGAAGCCATACGTTTTTATTAAGACATGCCGAAATTCTTAAACTCTCGTTACAACTTTTTTATGTTACCTTTTAATTTGATTAAATAACATACATTAAATTATTTTATATTTAACTTAAAATTATGCAACTTGGGTTATACAATGGCCACCTTTACAATTACGTAATATTGAATTTATAAGATCTCCTTAGATAAAGATCTTATAGAGTATTCTTGTCTAACAAAAAGCCGAATCATCTCAACAGAGTAATCAATCGCCAAAAACGTCTGCAGAGAATAAACGAGAACGGATGCACTGCAATTGACAGTATCTTGATGTGGAAACGAACAGGCACTTTGAGATAGCCGTGGGAGGGTTTCTAGGGAAATACGATGAAATCGTTTCTTTTTTTATTTCTTTATCTTTAAAATTAGTATATAGTTTTTGTGTCAGTTGTTTTTTAATTTAAATAATATAAATTAAGATATTAATTTAAGATGTGTTTAATTAGTTTCTGAATTTATATTAATTTAATAAAGGCCGTCTTGGCGCAGCGGTACAAGGATGTGACTAATACACAACGGTTGTGGGTTCCATCCCCACTCGAGGTAGTGAAATATTTATTTACGTTTATGTTTCCCTTCTTCGCTCTGATGTCGAGGCAAAGCGTGGCGTTGAGTTCTGACACTCAAAACGCAATGCCTCAAGAATTCGGCAGAAAGTGGAGCACAGAGTGTTTTAACACTAGGTTCCCTCTGACTACCATGATGTGTGCGGGATGTCTCTTGAACCAATTACCCCCGCGTCTACATCCACGCACTTGTGCCACTGCGCTATGACGTCCCAATTTTATATAATACAAATATATATATATAGTCAAGAATTTTAGTTTAATCAACATTCACTATTAGAGAGCGGGAGCAGATGCTACTCCTGCATTTGACAATATCTTAAGGCGGCGACTAGTACTAACAACATCAAAAGATATCAGCTGTTTTCCTTTGTAGTATTCCTTTTAGCTTAGTGATATTACGGTATTGTATAAGGAAACTTATTAGATTCTTTGATTTGTGGGATGTTTCAAATGAAAACAGTTTGTTTGTTTAGGTTTACGCCGTTTCCGGTTTATAGTAGGGTAGGCAGAGGAAAACCTCATCTTAAGAAGAGTCCCAACGGAGAGCTGTTCTCCACTTTCCGCCAAATTTTTGGGACATTGCGCATTGTCTACCAAACTAAGGAAATATAATAGTTTCGCACATAGGTGGATAGGTAGAAGAAACCTGGCAACCTAGTGTCGAGATAGTTCCCCACTTTCCGCCGAATCCAGGAAGCCTTGCATGTTGACGGCGACTTCAGCTTACTGCAATTATTTTACTGGCAAACATATGTAATAGTACAGAGACTTAATATATATTTTTAGCGTTGTATCCATATTACATCGTGGTAGGCATAGGGAACCTGGGAACCTAAGATAAACATGGTATATCGAAGAGTGGTAATCAAACCCACACTCATCGCGATTCCAGCAAAACACTATATAAACATGCCACAACGCGAGTACTGTATTTGTATAAAACATATTAATAATGATTTCGTAAATCAAAGTGAAATCTGGCTGAGTGCTCTATACATAATAGATTGGATTAACCTATTGTTAGGAATGTTTTTACAAGGCTCTATTTGTATATAAATACGATACTGTCATTGTTTTTTTAGTTGAATTGAATAAAATATACAAATAGTTATGGATGTATTATATTTTAGTTTTATTTGTTTAGCTTTAGACAGAGAAAATTTAGTGTTAGGACACTCTCTTCTTCACTTTGCACACAATTAAGGGAATGGCGTGTTAAAAATAAAACAAAAATAATTTAAATACTTCCCCAGTTAATTTAATTTTAGGTTGTTATGGTGGAGCGGTACAAGGTTGCGACTGTAAGCGCGACGGTTGAGGGTTCGATTTCCACTCGTGGGAATAAAATATTTATAATTTAAATTTCCTCGCCCTGGTGAAGCGGCGTTGATTTCATCGACTCAACAAGAAATGCGTTAAGAATTAGATATTAATAAAAGGTTTTCTCATTTAATTAACTGCCAACTGCTTCACACGTCTTTGGTGTTTTATTTTCTGATCTTCTAAAGATAGTAATAGCCAGATGACCTGTTCGCCAACACTTTTTTTAGTTAAGTGGCGTAACTTTATGCCTTTAAGCCTTTTGTTTGATGAGCTTATTAAAATATTCATTATAAAAAAACTATGACTACCCTTATGGTTTAATTATGAGGATTTATTATGAAAATATATTTTTATATACTAAAATATTTTATTCAGAATCTACTCTATAAAATAATACTAGTTTCGAAGAGTAGCAGAGGGAAGTTAGACTCCGTTTCCCAAGTACCGCCCAATTGTCGAAACATTGCGAGTAGAATGGGGAACTCAACACCGCGCTTTGTCTATCGGAGCGGGAAAAAGAAAATAAAGAAAAAATATATAATCATTATCCCGAGTATAGATCGAAAACACAAACATCTTATACAGTCCCAGTATTTCAAAACTTGCCGATATATTTTAAGATAAAAAATATTTCCAGAAAGAGCATGTAGAAAGAATATTGGCGGAACTTAACGCCGCGCTCAATTTTGTCGGAGCAAAGAAACGAGCGAGGAAAATGAAAATATAAAATATTTCCTTTTCGTTTACGTCCTTGCACCACGATTGTCTTGAATCTCCTTAATGATTATTATAAACTATAATTATTAATATTTTACTTGCCCATTTCGAAGAAAACTTACATAGCAGTAGTATTCATATATAATAAAGTTTTGTACACGGCTGAACTTTTCAACGGAAACGTAACTTATGCGATTTTATGAATGTGAATGATGTACGACTTTAAAATAACTTTTTAAATCTGCACAGCTCGAATGAATCTTTTTTACTTTTCATATTTTCTCTAATATTTAACTTGATAATTAAGTACAGGTCGTAGATACAAGATAAAGCACGGCGTTGAGTTCCACCACTGAAAACGGAATGTCACAGGGGAAAAGTTGAGAATATAGTATCTTTTTTATAATTTTTTTTACTCAACTCAAAGCCACCATTTGATTGTTACCAAAACGAAGAAAACAGAATATTAAATATTTTATTCCAACAAGTGCGAATCGAGCTCACTACCGTCGTGTTAGTCACACGTTTGTGGCCCGGGCCGCGATGCAACGGCCCTGTATCAGTATCTAGATACAGTATTCCGTCTGTCCAGGCTACTATATGCGAGATAAAACGTTCGTGAAGGTTATTTACATTGGGCTAAAAATAACAGGTTTTTTCGAGAATACTGGTGTAACCCATTGTTCCTAGTGCCAGATTTAGCTAGGACACTTAGAAACCGCAATTTATCCTATATATAACTCTTAATTATTTTTAACTTGACCAAGTGGGCGAAATTGTAAGTAACAATTCGCTTTCATTATATTAATGCGATTTATCTATACTCTAGGAAGATATAACACTAGTTGGGTTAGCAGATACAAACCTCAATGGTAATGGTTATAATTGAAGTTAACCGCATCGCTATACCAATTGTATATTATATTACATTGTAATAACTAAATGTATGTATAATTAAATGTCATTATTTATCCATTTAGGTGCAGAAGAGCAGTTTGTACACAACATGGTGGTGGGTTCGATCCTAGCTCGAGAAAATGTGTATATATAAAAATTGTTTTTATCATCTTAATGGATATTCATGTATACGCAATTATTGAGACACATAACGACAAATGTATTTAAATAAATGTGCAACATTTTGACGATTTCTTTAGTAAAAAAATCCCTGTAATTTATCATCGATCGTCTCGAGGCATTGTGTGTTGGGTGGCGTAACTCAACGCCGCGCTTTGCCTCGTTACCAGAACGAGGAATTACATTAATATTCACTGAACATTCACCTTGACACAAATATATTTTCAAAGTGAAAACAATACGCTACTAACAATTTATTATGGATCACCCGTTATGCAAATTAAGCAAAACCCTTTTATTCAAAATTGAATAATACGCGTCAATGAATATGGGAATAACAACAATTTTGTTCGGAAAAATTCAATCGACAATGCCGAAAGAGATTTTTAAATGTCATAACCATATGTTAAATATATTAAATTGCCTACGGTTATGAATTAATAGATATACATATATATTTTATAAATATATAGATACGGATTTTTCTTCTTGTTCTGTAGCTTCATGCTGTTTTCCGCACCAAGGTTGCTCGATTCTAACTCGAGGCTCCCTCTGCCTACAGGCTAAAAAGTGAAGCTAAAAAAGATTAATGGTGCTAAAATTTTAATAAAGTTATATTTCGATTTCAATTGTAAACGTTATACTTTAAACTTATTTCATTATAACTTTATAAAAGACTAACTTTACTTACTAGGTACAACGCTATTTTATCTAAAAAGTCCAACAGTAAGTTATTATAATACGATTTAAAATGATAAATAGTTTGCTTGAATCATTTTTTTTTTGCTTGTTAAATAAGTTTAGTTAAGTACATTAGAATAAAGATTCATATTGAAATTTTATATGAAATTTATGGAGAAAACTTAAGTTTGTATATATTACAAAATCTTAACTGAAGACTTTTAAGAAAAATATGATACAATTATTTATTTTTAAGTTTACAATTTTTATACTCTAAAGGGCGCCACGTTTACTTTACAATAACTAACGAACGAACAATAACTACGCTGCAATGACACATTATTTATGAAATTATCGAAAATATTTTAGAAGCTACAGGGAAACAAATGAACATACATACATACCGATCAAAATCATAACCCTATTTTACACATCGCTATAGTCAGGTGACAAAATAATTTTTTTCTTAATAAAACGTTATTCAAATATCGCATAAAAGTACATATATGTACGAAAAATCTTACCTTAATACTAACGACAGGTTAAAAACTCCGGTTAAAAGGATGAAATTAATATAAAGGAGTAAGTAGTTGAAAAATATATGTTCATTATAGTAGTTTCTACTAAATCTCGAGCTTGGTAGAGCTAAATAAAATCGATTGTATAGCTATTTTTCTTCCGATTAAACCCGATGCCGTCTAGAAGTCAAAGTAGAATCCTCTGGGACAGTCTTAGCTTAAGTTCAATTTGTGGTGGAATAAGTTCAAAGTATCGATACTCTTCTATATATACATATATAGCTTATATAGCAGGAGGGCATAGAGCAGGAGGGAAACGGAAATGATTTATATTACAGATAAGCTTTAAAGTTTTGTGCAAAGCTACACGAAAATTATTAAAAAAGTTTGTATGTGATCCGAAAAATTGAAACCATTTTTATTGTGATATTTTTTTAGGGATGTTAAGTAAGACTTATTGAATTGCTTTGTATTGATAAGTGATACCTAAATAACGTAAAAGTGAATAATGTTTCATTGTAAAGGTTCTACTACGTCCATACTTTGTAGATATCATAAGTATATGATATGTATTTCACAATGTCAAGTGTAAATATCTTGAACCCATAGAATTAAAGGAATGCTTCCGAAATACGGTGAAAGTTTAACAGAATATAATATTTTACAGTGTGCTTAAACAAGGCTGGCGTTGGACTTCAATACTACCCTCCAATATCATTATTCTAATTCTGGGTTCGATGACATTACTATATGCGCGATAATGCGTGAAAAATATATGTATTTATAGACCTAGCTAAAACTAAATTATATTCGTAGCGAAGGGAAAATGGGAATAGATTTTCCCTATTTTTCCAAAGATTAAGCGCGAAGCGGACTGTAAGTTAAATGTTGAACCCTCAGGGACCATCCCAGCTTATGTTCAATTTGTGGTGGACAATATAAACTCTGTTAGGTTGAATATGTATTGATGACTGTGAGGACACTTTCACTGGGTACAGTACATTTTGTATGGTTTTTATGGTAAAGAAGGTTTATTTATGTTTTAAAATAAGAAGATTATGTAGATATTATAATAATGTACGTTATGAACCAGTTGATTTAATTTGGTTACAAGCTTTTCAACATGAAGCGTATTTGGTCAATTCGAACTTAAAATATGCATATTATGTTAATGTTCACAATGCTTATAAACAAAACAATGTATTTATTAAAATACTAGCGGACGCGCGCAGCTTCGCTTGCTTATTTAGGGGTGAATTTTTATAAACCACGAAATATGTGTTCAATGAAATATTTTTAAGAGTATAAATTTCAAATTTTATAAAAATCGGTGGCGATTTAAAGATTTTTCCATACAAACTTTCAACCCCTTATTTGCACCCTTAGAGGATGAATTCTAGAAAATTATGAAACACATGTTCAATTAAATATTTATAAGAGTCTGAATTTAAAATTTTATAAAAATTGGTGCTGATTTAAAAAAAATGTATACATACTTTCAACCCCTTATTTGCATCTCCCCCTTAGGGGGAGAATTCTAGAAAACGATGAAATACGTATTGAATTAAATACTTTTAAAAATCTAAATTTCAAATTTTATAAGAATCGGTGCCTATTTTTTTTTTTTTTCATACAAACTTTCAACCCCTGTTTCACCCCTTTAGGGTGAAAATTTTTCAAAATTCCTTCTTAGTGGATGTCGAGATTACAAAAGTAAACATCTGTCTAAATTCCACGTTTCTACGCCCAGCGGTTACGACTGTGCGTGCGTCTTACCTCAGTCAGTGAGGACAAGTCCTTTTATATAATATAGATTATCAAGAGGAGAAACACAAATATTAATTTCATTTTAAAACAAAGTAAGTCATAGGTTTGTAAGTCATAAACTTTTTTTAGCTTCACGCTGTATCCCGCACACAGTACTGTAGGCAGAGTTACCTTAATGTTAAGACATTCCGTTCCCCACTCTCCGCTGAATTTTGGAGTGATTGTGGGTTGAATGGCGGTAATCAACGCCGTGCTTTGCCTTGACAACAGAGCGAAGAAGTGGAACTATAAATTTAAATAAATATTTAATTTCCTCCAGTGCGGATCGAACCCACACCCAGTCGCGTTCACAGTTACACTTCGTGCCCNTCAAAATCCCTTCTTAGTGGATGTCGAGATTACAAAAGTAAACATCTGTCCAAATTCCACGTTTCTACGCCCAGCGGTTACGACTGTGCGTGCGTCTTACCTCAGTCAGTGAGGAGTCCTTTTATATAATATAGATTATCAAGAGGAGAAACACAAATATGAATTTCATTTTAAAACAAAGTAAGTAATAGGTTTGTAAGTCATAAACTTTTTTTAGCTTCACGCTGTATCCCGCACACAGTACTGTAGGCAGAGTTAACTTAATGTTAAGACATTCCGTTCCCCACTCTCCGCTGAATTTTGGAGGGATTGTGGGTTGAATGGCGGTAATCAACGCCGTGCTTTGCCTTGACAACAGAGCGAAGAAGTGGAACTATAAATTTAAATAAATATTTAATTTCCTCCAGTGCGGATCGAACCCACACCCAGTCGCGTTCACAGTTACACTTCGTGCCCCTACGCCACGACTGGGTTCATATTATACATAACGTAATTTAATATAAATCTAGCCTAGTATTCATTAAATAGTAAATCTCAGGCTCTTTTATGATATAATACCTTGATTCATGGCGGGCGAAACTTAGAAGATATTAATATTTCAAGGAAAATAATTAAACTGAATAATGACGGACCCGAAGCCCAACATTTTCGTCCCTCGAGGTTGCCAGCAAGATGATGGAAATCTTTTTAATTTTATAAAAGAAAATTTAATTATATATTGTGAGTAAGAAATATATTTTTGTACTGGTATTGTTTCTTTTTTTTTGCTATGTTTAAAAAATATAAATATTGAATAATTAATTTTGAAACGAATATTGGTTTAAAAAGGTTCTAGATATTGGCAATTGAGCATTTTTAATCATCCTAAAGTATTATAACACTATTATTATTATTTTTTATATAAAAAAATCCTCAGAATTTTGTTCATATATATGTAACGTGTTCAGCCGAAGTTACTGGACTTAAAATGTTGTAGAGTATTATGGGGGGAGGGAGGGAGGAGAGCACTAATAAAAAAAATACTGAAATTCCTACGTCAGTGGCAAAAAATGAAATTCTCCATTTTTTTTTGTTTTATTGGTTGTATGTATGTTTATGGCGTCATATTTCAAATTTTAATACTAAAAAGAGGTATATTTTATGTATACATACCTAATTCTAATTGAGTATTTGAATTAAACACAGAAAAGATTATAAGTCCTAATTCCTAATATGCGTAATGATTAATAAAATACGATTTAATGTACATAATATATACTTATCTTCACGCATCGCTTACACATAATAATATGAAGATTATAAAAATATATATTTCAGTAATATGTAATTAATTCTATTACCAATAAAAATTATTTTTGTTTTTGATAAAATACATGGATACAAAATAAATACTCACCAAAAACCAAACGAAAAATATTCCACCAGATTACTAAAAAAATAACTATATTTTAAAGAAAAATCCAACGTTTACAAACACAGGCACAACACAGCACGGCTTAAACGAAGTTTCAGTATCAATATATTCCTCGGTAAGCTGTTAAGCACGTCCGTTCGCCACGACCGTCGAAGGAGGACTGAGGTGCCAACCCTTAGATTATAGGCATTACCTATTACGAAATGGTAAAGGACCTTTGTGAAGGATCTCTTCACTAAGTAGTTAGTGGAACTATTAATTATATAGAAGACTAAATACAGATGATATATTAGTTTTTTTGTGACTTTGTCTAGTTATTTTAGTCTAAATAAATATAGGTAAGTAGTCCGTGGCATTTGGAAGACTAAGAAAATTTCTTTATTTTAAACTAATTTGTTTCTTTACGCTCTACCTTATTACACATAATTTTTGAAACATTTCAGGTTGAGTGGCGGAACTTAACCCCGTAGTTTATCTCCTTAAAAGAGTGAGGAAATAAAAATAATTAATTCCCTCGAGTGGCATTTTGACGGTTTGCAGCTGCACCAATTTTCATTTTTCTATATGAAACTCCTTCCTAAATCGACTAACAAGGACTCTACATATGTAGTTGATATTTCATCTCGTCGAGTGGAGTAGTTGAGCTACGTATATTCCGAGTACCAAAATCGCTGAGAGACCGTGTTGGCTATCGGTTATTACTAATGATTTCTTAAGACTAGCGAAATAAATCATGTTATGTGAATAAAAGGTTATATCCAAGTATTTCTTTACGTATTTCTTTATTTATTTATTTTCATACATCTTTTTATTATTGTTTTCGTAAATAGTGGGACTCAAGCTATTGTGTGTGTGTGTGTCATGTATCACAAACTACTCTTAAATATAATTTAACTAATAATCTGCAAGTAAATGCTAGTATATGAAACTTTAGAGGACGTCCTTGGAATAAGGTTACGAAAGTAAACGCGACGTTTGTGAGTACGATTCCCACTTGGGGGAAAGAAAATATTTAATATTTTCATTTCCTAACTCTGGTGAGGAGGCAAAAATCAAGTAGAGAGTGAAAGTGTCTTAATGGGAACGTAGTGTCTTGTCACTATGTTCCCAGATTTCCTCTGCCTACCCTGCTATAAGCCGTTTTTTACCTGTAGTAACAAAAAATAACGATTACTTGGATTTATTTAAACTCTTGACATCCTTTTTATCTTCAAGACGATCCTAACTCAAAACTAATAACAATTTAAATCTCAATTATTAATGAACAACATTGTATAACTGTTTCAAAACAAAAACATCCGGTTCAAAGTAACACTTATTCTATGTAGATGCAATGGAACCATTTGGTTTATTTAGCCTAACAGAATATAGGTAGATTTGCATCTCAAACGGCTTAGTTCACTGGAACTGTTGACTTCAGAATCAAGCAGAGGAAGTTAAGACACTCCGTTCCCCACTTTCACCGAATTCTGGAGGCATTGCACGTTGAGTGGCGGAACACAACGCCGCGCTTTGCCTCGACACTGGAACGAAGAAATGGAATATATTTAAATAAATATTTCATCTCCTCGAATGGAGATCGAACCCACAACTAGTGGGTTTTACAGTCACGTTCTGTGCCCCTGCGCCACTGGCCTCAAATTTTAATCTATGAGACTATATTTATGCTATTACCTCTCAATTTTATATCACATATATTTGCTTCACAAACGTATTTAACCTCGAACATACACTTATCTCAAATACTATTACTATGGTATAACATTTATCAATAATATCCCCATACAAGCCATAGGTAAAGATCCTAATCCTATATCGGTCAAAGTGACAAGGTTTTAATACCAATTAAGTTATTAGAGTAAATAATATTAGAGTAAATATTATTAGGGTAAATATGGTTTACCCTTTGCTCTACAATATTACTAGTATTACTTCTTCTTCTACATGACATTAGTCCCAGCTTTTATTGCCAGGGTCTGCGCCTTGATGCTTCTGATATTATTTTAATATAATAGTAGCAGATTCTTCAACACGGAGTTGAATACATAGTGTTTGAACACTAGGCTCTATGTGCTTACCCTGCCATATGTGGGATAAAGCGTGAAACTCGAAAAATATAAGTCATTTGAAATACTCATAATAATTAAGTAAAAATTAAAAGCATACATCATAAAACATTTGGCAGCATTATTTTTAAAACGACAAAAAAAAACAGTCACCATTTTGCAATTCAGTATTTTGTAATTTTGTTTCCACATACTGCTATTACAGCTCGTTTTTACATGTGCCATAATTAAAAAAGCTTACCCAAGCGATTCGGAGCTGATGGAATTTTTAAGCAACTTGGTGTGGAGCTTTTTGATTTTTTTTTGTCAGCTTTACTTTTAATAGGTACATATAAAAATAAAAAAAGAGAAAACCTTGTGGAATTCAACGACGCGTTTGGTCTTTGGTCTAAGCGGTCAAATGAAAATAACGCGTCCACCAAATGAGGATCGAATCCTCAGGGATGTTTCACTGCGAAATCATTGTCGTGTTGGAAAATTGGGCAAAACGTAAAGAATGGTGTGTCTTAACACTAATTTCTCCGTGGTGAATGCAGAAGCGTAAGAGAAAAAGAAACGAAATCAAATTTCAAAATTTAAATTCAAAATATTCTTTATTCAAATAGGCAATTATTATAAGCACTTTTGAATCGTCGAATGAACATATGAATAAAAAGCTACCACCGGTTCGGAAGGCAGTTCTGCTGAGAAGAGCCGGCAAGAAACTCAACAGTTGCTCTTTTCAAAATCAATGGTACAATCTATTACATTAGCTGGCAGCTATCCTGCATGACATTCAATAGACATTAATTCCATACATGTTTATCCTCTAAATATTCTTGAACAGTGTAATACGCTTTACTTGTTAGAATTTTTTTTACAGATATTTTAAATTTTTGTAGTGGCAAACTAAGAATACACTGCGGAATTTTATTATATACACGTATACTCAGACCCATAAAGGATTTACTAACTTTTTGGAGGCGAAAACTTGGTGTAACAAGCTTATCTTTATTTCTCGTTCCTATCGTATGACTGTCACTATTTTTGCTATGACAATGTATATTTTGTCGGACAAAAAGATTGTTATAATAAACAGAACTAAAAACACAATACGTAAGTTGACAATATAGTACAATTATAACAAAACCTATACAATAGAACGAGTATCCCTCTACTAATGTGCCTCTATAAAAATTGGTTTGAAGCCAACCCAATAAAGTTACTGGATCTTTTGGTCCTTCGATGATGGCATTATATTTTTGCTAACGCTAGTGAGTCTTTGTAGCTCTTTTCTTTGAAGATATATTTTGTTTGAATTTTGTATTTGAATTGTTGTAAGGTGTTTAACTATATAGATTAGATGAGCTTGATTGATTGATTTCTCGATATACTCGTATGGCGTTTCGAGCGTGCCAGTTGAGCACAATTCATTTCGCCAATGTCACGTTGTATGGAAAACACACGAAGGAAATTGACCGGTAATAAAAAAGATAAATATACACAATTATAGAATACATGTAAAAAAAGAGATCCTGTGTAAGTACAGCCTTCACCTAAAACAAAACAAATACAAATTTATTAGATGAGCTTATAAAATATGTAAAGAAAAAAAAATACATTTAAAATATATAGTGTTACAGGTTTCTCACTAATGTCACTCTCAATATAATTTAGAACAAGGAAATAACAATTATAAAAGTTCTGATTGGTGACTTTGTGCACTGACTGACTGACATCGCCTTTAGCCTAAATAAATAAGAAAATAATATTAAAAAAAACATCTACATTCTTATAAGATCAATTTGAACCCGCAATCACAATTTTTAGCTAAATACAAAACAACTGAGCCAGATGGCATTTAATATTTATTCATATAGCGAAAAATATTTCATAGCATCTAATCAATTGTATCTCCGCTGCTAAGCGCCTCTTGAAACGGATAGCTTAATTCTCGACCCAACTTAATTTTGGTGAGAGGACAATCCATCAAATAAAAACAGACGGTGGGTTTTTGCTTGCGAAATTCGTGTTCATTGGAGATCTTTATACAGTATTATTTTGATTAAGTATATTTTGATATTATCGAGCCGTCTTGGTACAGTTTTACACTCTAAACGCGATGGTTACGGGATAGGCGGAAGTAGAAGAATATAATGTTTTATCACTAGATTCTATTTGCCTACCCTGCTATATGCAGGATACAGGTGATTTTTTTTTTGTGGAGAAGCATAAATGTTTCTTACTATTTTTTACCAAAAACTACTTAACTGATTAAAATTAAACCTTACAGTAATGTACTTTATGCTTTAGAATACTACATACACTATAATTTTTAAAGTTAATATATAACAATGACCATCACATATATATTTTTTTAGCTTCACTCTGTATCCTGTATCTGTACATACAAGGGTAGGCAAAGTGGGAATACTATACTACTGGCCTTTCAGTAATCAAGTTCGCCAGTTGTCGCGTTATATTTATAATCTGTTTTTTATAACAGCATTATCAATTTTTTTCCATTTATTATTAATATCAAAACTTCTCATTTAAAAATCAAACATAAATTTACCATTGTATATTCAATATCCACTTGTTTTCATTATTTCTAAATTAATTCACCTGGCCCGAGGCGTATTCTACAAATATAAATATTTAATGACGGTCCATACGATTAGTTTTATGAAATTATACGGCTATAAAATATTATTAATATTATAAATTCAATTTGTACGCTTTGTAATTACAAATAATGGTAACATAATATTTTAATTTATTTCTTCATTTAATATAGCTGTAGGAGAGTGCAGCTGCGTCTCGTACATTTAAGTACTTAATAAGTATATATGTATATACATATACCTAGTAACTAGGCAAAGAAGAGGGTTGAATTCCGCCACTCAACACACAATGTCTCCAAAAACAAGCGTCAAGCGGGAAGCGAAGCGTCTTATTGGAAACGTAGTCTGTTGGCACTAGGTTCCCTCTACCTACTCTGCTAAGAGTAAGTTACAGTTAGCGTGAAACTAAAAAAAATATTATTATTACGCTATTTTCAGTAACATTCAATTGTATGCTAAACGATGATATTTAAAGAATTTGGTACAAAATATAATATTGGCATAGTTCACAAAGATATGCCCCAAGAATGTTTCTTGGCTTGCCTTTGACCTGTTCTTAGAGGAAGAAGAAAATCCCATATTTATGAAATTATAAATCAAATTATGAAATACTTTATTTTTATTGAAAGACAAGTCATGTAAAATATTATAATCTTATATTTATCTTATGATAAATAAATCCCTAAATACTAAAAAGGAATTTAGAAACAATACGACGAAATCGAACCATAACTTGTCCTGTGGCGTAATTCAACGCTATGCTTTGTCTTGTTAGAGCAACATGTAGTAAATGATAATGTTTTTTTACAGAAATTGATAAAAAATAACATTTTTGAAAGATATCTTACAAATAAATAAATTACAAACGCGTTGGAGAACCTAGTGTTAATACAATCCGCTCCCCACTTTCCGCCGAATTTCAGAGACAATGCGTGTTGAGTGGCGGAAGTCAACGCCGCGCTTTACCTCGACACTAGAGCAAAGAAATGGAAATAAAAATTAAAAATTCATATTCATATTTCAAAAAGTGCTGCCAATATAAATAAAACGGATTCATCCAACAAGTGGTCAGTGTGCCGCAGTTATATATTCAGATCGGGCATTCCGGAAGAGTTGGGTAGAAACAAATGTTAGGTGGAATTTTTGAAACCGCAGAAACAAGACCTGGTTTTTGACAAAGCTAGATTTTGTTTGCTAAACAGATTTATTCCTTTGAATCTTTTGATGGTACCCGTTTGGAGAGAAAATTTTAAAATTCATTCATGAATTTATGTTGCTATAGGCTGAAAGTTCGAAAAATATAGCTTTAAATAAGTTTGCAACTTAAAATTAAGTAAAGAGGGTCGTAAGGCACTCTGAAAAGGTAAAAATAATGATAATTTGACACTAATCTGCCCATCTCATACGAAAACAAAATTACTATATTTTATTATTATTATTTTCATAGTCTTGTTCTTGCAAAACAAAGCAAACCTTTGAGTTTAGTCACTCAACTGTTTTGAAACGTAGTACCTTAACACTAGGCTCATGCAGCCTGCACAGACAAAAAAAAACATATTTACTGCGAAAGTAATACATAATACATATAATAAAAGTTTAAGTAAAACGCAGAAACTTATTATAAAACTCATAAGTTATGTTATGCTAAATTTAAATTTATCGCTGTAAGGTTCGTTTTAAAAGCCTATTCCCTATGCACGATGTTGCAAGCATATTACAAAGCGTAGGTGTTATTTGAATTCACGTAAATCTTCGTAATATTAAACTGAGACTGTTAATATATCTTCTTTCTTCTTATCGTCTGTCTTCTTCTTCTTCTTCTTATGTTTTATCGTCATCTTATTTAACAAGTTTATTCAAAGAGGTCGTTGTAGCAGGAGCCTAAGGACTATAAACGCAACGGTTTTGGGTTCGATTCCCACTCGGAGGTTCGTGCTTTTTATAGGTGACGTCGCAAAGCGCAGCGTCGAGCTCCGCCACTCAGAACCTAGTGCCTCCAGAATTCCACGAAAAGTGGGGAACACAGGTATCTTAATGGAAACGGGGTGTCTTACAAGTAGGTTACCAGACACCTTATTCCTACCCTGCCATGTGCGAGATACAGCGTGAAGCTAAAAAAAATAAAAAATATATCTTTAAAGTCAAGTAATAATAGTATATGACACCGGAAAAACTATTTCCTTTACTTCAATTAAAATTCACCATTATTATTTTAAGTCAAAAATGTATCACTTTCGTTACAAATACGTTATTATATTTTTCAAAATAATTAAAATTTTGATTTAATATTTCCACGCTCGGGAAATCAGTAGAACAACAATCTGTTGATGTTCACGAGATTTCCCGAGCGTGAACTATCCATTGTAGTTGCAAAAATTATTATATATATGTAACATATTTATATAGAAAATACTGACTGATATTCATATAAATATTATATAGTTATATTATAAACAAGGAAGAAAATGTAGTATCCGTTCTAAGAATTCCAACCAAATTCGTGATATTACCTTTTTTAAGTGGCGGAACTTAACGCTGCAGATTGTCTATTGGACCCGAAAAGTGGTAATATCTCATTATACTGAGTTAGATATTGAACCTACTACCTACTTTATAGTCGGATGCTGTCCCTCTGCACAGCTCTCACTCACACTCAACTATGGCCTCAGATATATTAATTCTATAACCAACCTCTCCCAACTTTGCTTGCTTGAACTACACAATTAATTAAAATTACTTTCGTGTTCTTATAATATTACCATTTTAAAGACGAAAATAATATATCAGCAAAAAAACTTACATTGTAAAAATTTTTAAACATGTCTGTTTCTTTTTTTTATTTTGTTAAAAGATTTCCCTGGTATAGACAAAAGATGAGCTCAGCCTATTATAATAAAAAAGGTTTTGATAATTTGGAGCAATTTTTAACACAAACATCTTTTATAAATAATAGCAAACAATTAAGTTTTAAAAATATAAAAAAGAACCCGAATAATACAACGAAGCTTTATTAGCTTCGTTGTTCTTCGGACGAAAAAGTTTTAAATCAAATAATATTATAGAAAATGCTTATGTTTTATAGTTCAAGCCCAGTCGCGGCGCAGGTTGTGGGCTGGATTCCTATTTAAAATATTTAATATTTTCAGTTCTGTACTCTGGTGTGCAATCTTAATACGGCGTTGATTTCTGCCATTCAAAATACAATGCCTCCAAATATCGGCCGACAATAGGGAGCGAAGTTCTACTAAGCTTCCTCTGTCTACCCTGCTATATGCGGGATACAGCGTGAAGCTAAAAAAAATATTAAAAAAAATAACTCGACTGCATAAGAATAAAAAGCCCAGTTGTTCATTAGAATTAACAATCAGATTTATTAATGATTCGTTCCGCCCTAATATTTGGTAAGCAGTGCTTTATAGTGAACATTCTGCTATAGATTTCTAAGAATTTCTTCTTTGATGTCTATACAATTACCACAAAGATTTACTATATACGGAATCTTCTTAGAATTCGTAACAGTATTTATAATTTATATCATCTTAATATATTTTCATATTCTCCACAGAGTTTCATTTAATAATTTTATTGCTTTTGGGATTTTATCCGAACAGTTAGGGAGTACTATAATTTTGCTAACCATTCATGTAACGACTAGAAATTAAACGAAAAAATATATCGTTAAATCATTTTTAGAAAAAGCTTTTATTTAAACGGTCTAAAAAGGAGAAAATAAAATTTGTCTTTTAAATTTTAACTATCAACTCATAACATTTACTTGTGTAAATAAACTAGTACTAATTTTATGATATAAAATCTGCTAACTTTAAATTTTTAAAGTTTCAATTTAATTAAATATTTATTAACGCGACAAGCTTTTATGATCATATAAATTGTGTACAGTGAGGTTATGAGTTGATAGTTAAAATTTAAAAGACAAATTTTATTTTCTCTTTTTTAGAGCGTTTAAATAAAAGCATTTTCTAAAAATATTTTTTTCCTTTTAATTTATTTTTTACTTTTTAGTTACCACTGGCTAGGTTTCTCACAATAGATGTCACATTATTTTTCTAATTATTCTCGGCACGTTCTTTTATTTGATACTCGTATTGCAGATGTGCATAAGTAATAACTATTCCGCCATCTTAGATGTTCCACCATATTGGATTTAGAATAACGTTACATTATTTTTCGAGTTACGGTCAACGAATAGTGTCATTTAATATCTATATTATAGAAGTAGACCAAATAGATACTCGGCTATCTTCGATTTCCCCCATATTGGATTTAGAATGACATCACATTATTTTTCGAGTTGCTCTCAACGTGCCCTTTCATTTGATACCCATATTGTAGAAGTACATTAAAAATAACAATTCCGCCGTCTTGTATGGTCCGCCATATTAGATTTAGAATGTCGTCACATATTTTATCGTGACTTGTCATCCAAACTAAACGTGTATACAACATTTTAGCTCAATCGGTTGAAGATATCTACTTCAAAATTGAGCTCAAATATTTCACCCGAACCCACATACATACATTGCAAGTTAAATAAAAGCTTATAAAAATAAGAAGCACATTTTTCTTCAAGTGCTACAAGTGCTATATGATATGGCCTGAAACTGGGAACAGAGTGTCTTATCGGGAATGGAACTCGAACTACATTACATTCTGTCTGCTTACTGTGGTATATATAGCGAGGCTAAAATAGAAAATCTGTACAGGCTAGTTGAAGCCCAAATTTAAACCAATTTCGACCATATTAAACTTATAACTAATATTAGCCGCTAAACCGAGATAGTTGTTCATCGTAACCCAAATATACATAGTAAGTGGTTCAATAAACTCCTTCCTCGCTTAATCAAATATTAATTGACCATCTTGACATTTGCTCTCTCTCAGTTATTAAATAATAATTTTAGTACTGTGTAAGCTTGCTTTGAATTAATCAAAAATCTTTGATAACAGTGGTTTACCTAATATATTTTATTATATTTTCTTAGAATAAGAAGTAATTTGTTAAGCTTTTAATTATTATTAAATGAGCTGAGGATTAATGAGCTTATGGGGCGTTTGATACGAGTCTTATTGTACTTTGTAGTTGTAGGTTTTTATAAGAATAGAAATAATATTTGTGATACAAATATTATTACATTAAATTACAGTTACAATGTACTAAAATGCTATTTTTTTTCTAATAAAATAAGTTGGTATTCACGCTTTAACCTGCATTTTAGGCAGATAGGACCTAATGTCAATACACTCCGTTCTTTCCGCCTTGCGAACCAGGTAAAGGTCTAATTATCTAAGGCCCCAAAGGACCTCTGAAAATCTTCTCTGTCCCAATTTCTCTCCCCTCTCTCAGTAATAACGTAAACTAAAGAACATTCCACGACTATAAGTAAAATAGGGCACAAGTGCATTTTAAATGAATTCCACAAAATTTCCACCATGCCTCTAAAACATTTTCCACCTTCACTTTACCTATTTGCGTCAAAGAGAATCCCATTAACGTGAAATAACGCCTCGGCTATCCTCAAGCGACAATATGTTATCCGGTTGCCGCACAATGCATAGAAAATAGGCAGGCTTTTAACACGCCTTTCTTGTAATAAATTTTACTTTTTGACAAGTATAGTTTTGTATAATATTTTGTTAAGGTATCCTCTGTTAAAAGTTACCTACAACTTATGTTGAAGGTAACTTTTTTTCTTTTTTGGTTAAAATGTCTACTAAAATTTCTCGGTAAGGAAATGTTTTTTTATCATTGTACAGCAGGATAAGTAGAGGAAACGTAGACACTGCGATTCCACCCAATTTTCGAGATGTTACTTGTTGAGTGGTGGAACTCAACGCTGGCTTTGCCAACCAGACTAAAGAAATGATAATAATTCATTCCTTAACTGGGAATCAAACTTAAAAAATATAATTTACCACGATACGAACTTGCACTTTCCTAAATTTTCCTATTCATAATATTTTACTTATAAACTGTACGTTGAACGTAATAATCACCTAAAGTGAAACTTAAATATTTGTATGCAGTCGCTACAGGAACCTGGAGGGTCCTCCACGGGCACTCCACAGCCCGCACAAAGCGAAGTAAACATTCTCGGGATATTGTCATGTATTATACATATATACAAGTGTATGTATGTATGTGGCTTTTGCTCATGCACTTGAACGTTGATTTTGTAAATTAAAACGTATGATATTATAGTATTTCCAATATTATTTGTTTTATAGTATATTTAAAATGTATTTACATAGAAAATTAAAAACATATCATATAGTTTTAAAGTCTCTTACCTCAAAAGGAAAAATTGGAATACATAATAAAGCCACTTTGTTATCAGTCTGTCAGTCTGTCAAGGTCACTTATCTTGACATCGTAATAAAGTATGAAACTGAAACTAATATCAAATATTTAAAATGCAATAATAAAGCACTGAAAAAAATTAAACTTCTAAGTCAAAAGAATGAAATCAAAAGATATGAGATATTTTTATACCGCATTTACTGCATTTAAAACTAATATGTGATTTACTATTAAAATACATAACATACCTGAATAATCTTTACGTCAGTTTATACAACAAGATAAGCTCAGCTCACTCTACACAAACGGTGAGATCGTAAAATGTTAGAAGGCTTCAGATTTCAGATTCAGTCTAGTCTATGTCTAAAGTTTGTTTGTAAAGCCTTGTCGTTTTAAAGCAACGATCACTACCGGACAGTTATTTCAAAGGTATCCAGTTCACAATTTCATTTAACTGAATATTTCATTATTGTAGCTTTTTTGCAAGTACTACCATATTTAGGAAAGAGAAATACTAACAACACAAATAAGTTGTAAAATGCGTATAAGAATTTGACTCACGCTTGATGAGAAGGTAGGGCTTAGTGGTCAGAGCGCTAGGACGGATTTCAAGAGGGGGTTCAAATCCCTACGTTTTTTTAATTTTAGAGTACAAGGTTCTTTTAAGACTAATAAAGAACAGCAGAGATTTTCATTTTATGCAACTGGGAAATGAGAAAAACGAAATTGAGTTAAATAGCTATTGTGAAATAGTTGGTGCCCAAAAGGACAAAGTCTGAATGCAAGTTCAATTCTTAATATTTCGTTCCCCATTAGGACACTAGCATTACCCACTTTACATCGATTTTTTGAAACATTGCGTGTTGAGTGGACCTGTGCAAGGAAATGGAACTTTATACTAATATGATAAAGCGGAAGAGACACCCACAGACAGACAACAAAATTTATTCAATTTTCGTCTGTTTGTCTGTATGTTTGTGCATTCTTTTCTCAGAAACCGCTTAACCGATGTCAATACAATTTTCTCCGTTGTACTTTGTTAAGCTTTCCTTTGACTGTTTACTTTATTTCAATTGTTTTATAAATAAAACAAGTAATATCAATTTACTTTCTGCAGAAAAATCGCAGGCACAGCTACTGTAAAATAAGTCTGGATAAATTTTATATTATATCTTTACACGTATTATACATCATCCCTAAAAACAGTAAGTATATAAGAAAAAGCTAGTAAAATATCGGATACCCTCTTATCACAGTCCGTCGTGCATTGACATAACGCCTTTCTGTCTCTATAACGTTTCTTTTTATGATACAGATAAAATACGAACTTAAGAGACTCTTGGGTTATGCAATATTTAAAATATTTTAAAAATTATATAAATATTAATGTTTTTCGATTATTTTATATTTACGAATGGTAAATGTTTTTTTATGAATGTTTTTGGATTATCAAGTTTGATATTATCTTTATAAAATAGATTTTAGGAAATAGCAATTGTGATTGTTAGTTGTATGTAATAGTTGTGTAAAAATAAAGATAAGTATGTATCTATAATAAATTTACATGGAGAACGAAGTGTCTTAGCACTGAGTTCCCTCTGACTACTTTTTTATCCCATGCACAACAGGGAAGGCAGAGGTAGAGTATTGTTAACACTCCATCTACCTTTAAATTTTGGAGGTATTGCATGTTAAGCGGCTGAATTCAACGCCAGCCTTTGCCTCGACACTAGAGCAAGAAAAATTGATATGTTAAATATATCAGTACTTCTGACTACTAAAGTTTATATATTTATTTCCAGCCAATTGACTTCTATATGATATTTGAGACTCATCAATTCGCTTAGAGGTTATCATAATATGAGGCACTCTCAGACTGACAGTAGACGAATGTATCGGGACATTTGTTACCAAAAGGACATTCGATTGACAAGATAAATGTAAAAGAATTTTTCTTATACCTGATCTTTTATATTATATTATTGTAGTATAAAAAGTATATAAATACCAACTTATATATATATATATATATATATATATATATATATATATAAATGCAACAAATAAAATATATTTTTAGCTTCATGCTGTATCCCGCATATAGGGTAGGCAGAGGGAACCTGGAAACGCAGTGTTTTTCATAATAAAAAATACATTATGCATATAGACATTTTTTTTTATTTTTTTAAATGCCCTTCCCTATGACTGTAAACGCTAACGTTGTGAGTTCGATTCCAATTCAGGGGAATGAATTAATTTTATATTCTACCTCTAGTGACAAAACTAAACTATTCATGAAGTTCCACCAGACAACACAAAATGTCTTAAAAATGTAATGTTGCGCCTGATACGGATCCCTTCTATCCGCCTGCTATATGCAGTATACAGCGTGATGCTCAAATAGTAACTGAATATTTATATTCCTTGATATAAGAATAATACTTTAAAATACCATAAAACATAATAGAACTCATCCAAATAATCTTGTCTCATTGTCTTTACGAGAACCTCATTTGCAGGTGTCATAAAACAAAAATAAAGATAATACTGGAACTCAATTCTATGGAGACGGTGATGAAATTCGTATCGTAAAATAAATAGTCTTGAGCCTTTATAGTGTCGTAAATTCTAGGGACACTCTTGTCAGATTGAAGCTGACACCGTATTTGGACATTTTAGGGATTTGCATTAAACCCGCTTTTATGTTTATGTAGCAGTAGTGGAACAATGGACATCAAGACGTACGATTAATTATTTTGATTGTATAGTTAATTTGTTTTATGAGGTTTGGTAAAAATAAAATAAATAAGTAATGAACGCAGGCCCGATCGGTGCAAATACCTTCGAAGACGGCTTTGTCCAGTAGTTGTCACAAGGCTGAAACGAAGTTCAATATTGAATTATGCATCGTTCTTGACTTTAACGATAAAAAAATGGAAATATGGGTGCCAAGTTCTGTATTCTCTTGAGATGTTATTCATGCTCAAGATTTGATTTGACAATGTTTACATAGATATATTTTATTATTATATTTACAAGTTAGTAAATTTTTTATACTTTACAAGCAAAGGAGTTTTAATAAAATTTAAAATTTCATGCATATTTTATTTAACGAGCTATGAAGTGCCCAAATGTAGTAAACTAATTGAGACATATAATATTAGATATTCGTTAGATATGCGACTCCGCGCGATTCGCATGTCTAGATTTCTTATTTTTCAAAACATAATATAATTCTACTTCATTCTTACTCAAAGAAAATTCTAAGCAGATTTTAAAACTTATTGCTTTAAAGTAAGCTACGGTTTTCCGAATAAATGCATATCGAATTTGTTTACATTTGGTAAAGCCGAACGGAGGGATGCTATAACTCTATTTAAATTTGAACAACTATAGTAAGGTAATAATTTAGCAATGTCTACGTTGTAAGAAAATATTTTATTAGCTTTTATATTTACAAAATAAAATATACGAGTAAAAATCTTAAATCGGACAACTAGTGTAACGTAACCTTTCAAAATTCCTAATATAATTATTTATTACAGTACATGAGTATTATAAAAACCGATAATTCCGTACTACTTTCAAGACTGTAGGTCGTCCGTAAATACAACTTATATAAGTTGACAAACATAACTTCGAAAAAATAAACAAATAAATAGTAAATTAAAAGTACATTTAATACATTTAGAGGTTCTATGCAAATTGATTTAAATATATTAGTAACAAGCGGCCTGCCCGCGGCTACGCCCGAGGATTTATGATATACTAAAGTATTAGAATGTTTAAAAGTCCTTCTGACGAAATTAATGTTTAATTTAACAGTATGTTTTTGTCTATTTCTACTATCTCAAATATGAACTTCTTAAAAACTTAAATACTTACATCTTTTGATAGAGTAAAGCGATTCAATTCGAACAATCAAATAAAAACTAAAACCTTCTCTGAGTTACTTATAATTTTTATATGTTATAGATAATTTTTGTTTTATATAATTTTTGTATGTATAGTTGTTTAAATTTGTTGTGTACTTTTAACGTGATACGTGTTCACATAAACAGACAAACAGACAAAAATTCCAAAAATGCTGGAAATGGATTCTGTTAGTTATCCTTTAACACCCTGGCTAATTATTTTTTTTTATATTTTCAATGTACAGAAACGACTTTTCTACAGATTTATTAACAAATATTCTTAAGTATAGATATAGATATAGATGTAGTACTTTAATTAACAAAGTTTAAAGTACTACATATAAATAGATAGATATCTAAAGAAATCTACATTTTATCGAATGTTCTCGTGCTGTGTAAACATCCATTAAGGATCTTATAATTGTGGTGTTAGTGTTAGCGGAAGCTTTTTTTATACATTTTATCTGTTTCTTATTATAATGTTTGTATTTTAATATAAAATGTATTATTATATGCCATTTTTACTACCACTTTAATGCTACGCACGTTACTTAGGCATTGTAATTAATATAATTAAGGAAAGTAAAGTGATCCACTGTAATTAATTTTCTATCAATTGTATATTATGAATATTGTGAGAATCGATTTTTATTTTTTTATTCAGATTCTGAAGTCAATTTTCTATTTCCCGCCGATTTCTAGATGCTTTGCGGGTCGAATGGTGGACACTGGGATGGATGGTGCCACTGCGCCACGCCTAGCCTCTTATTATAGTCATTTATTTATTCTATATTTTTATGTAATATAGAATAAATAAATAAATAAATAATGTAGTATTCTATAAACTGTATTAATTGCTAACAAATGCACCATTCCACACTGAGTCCAAGACAAATTCCTTAACGTGCCTAATTGTGCTAACATTTACTCCCCTAATCACGTACAATGGATGGTATCAGCTATAAATAAACTGAAAGCACCATCGCTCTGGATATAGTCTTTACTCGTATAAATTACTTGCGATTGCTTTTATCTTTCTTAGAATAGAAGAAGTTCTTTCAGCGTTCTTCGCGATAAATAGTATCAGAAGCTAATTGTCTTATTTTCAACTTCTATTTCAATAATTTTAATTCTTAATAAATAATTCTGTTCTGTTAAGTTGTTTCTAGTAATTTATTTCTTAAAGACATACATAGCATTGAATGAAAATAATATCTCTTCGTTCGTTTTCGTTTCGTTTTAATTTTTCTTATCTTGAAACAAAATTTATTAATATTCTAATAGAATCGTAGATATAAAATGAAAAGCCTTTGAAGAAAAGTTGATATTGTTTTAATTATCCTTTTAATATCCGCTGCATATATTAAAGATGCAAAGTAAAAATGTATATTTTTTATAAATATTCTTAATGAGTTCTTTAGATTTATATCTGGTATATATCGCCTTAGAACGTCGAAAGACATTACAAAATAAATAAAAATTTTGCTATTTTTTGGTCTTTAAAGTATCACACAGAAAGAGGCTATTGATAACTTTTCTCGAGAATACTAATAGTATTCTAAGTAAGTATTTGTTTACAATGTTATAATGACAGACTATTTCCCAATTACACACCTTCAGTGACATTTACCAGAATTCCACACAAAAACAGAAAACCTGATCTATATCCAAAACATTGGTTTCTCTGTGTTCCTTTTAGAAACTAAAGTCAGGCTTGGGAATTGACGAAACTAGCACAACCGTAAAGCCTCAAGCTACACCAACTATTGTTGTTACCTTAGCAGTAGTTGCTAGTGCAAGTGTTAGTTCAGAGCAAACAATTCAATGTGACAAGACGCTATAATTTCAACTAACCGCACACCACTCCGCAAATGGTACGCACCTAAATTGGATGGAGATATCGTAGTCAAGTATCCACTTGTCTTGGACCGTGGATGTAGATATGTGATGACAGGCAGACTGAGCGTTGTGAGCTTTAATCTAAGTACTACTATACAATTTTGGTTATTTAATTAGAAAATATCCAGCTAGTTATTTATATTCTCTTATGCTACGAAAGAAGACTACATGAAAGATTCTAGAAGGCGAAAAAAATTTCTAGTTCTCAAATTTCTGTGTCTCATAATAAAAATATTAATCATCAAATTATCCAAAATATTTAATAAAGACATTAAGAAAGAAAAGACTATAGTATTAGTAATATAGAACAAAGAAATATAATATATTTAATACTGTGAAATATTCAAAATGATTATATTTGAATACAAAATATTCAACATCCATATGAGTAAATAATTGAAAACATTGAAATACATCGAAATGATTATACTGAATATCCTATTCTACATAATTCTTCACATTCAAATTGCCTTTCCCTCCAGGTACATACATATAATTTTGAGAATTACCACACTTTATAATCTCACGAAGTTTTACAAACAAAACAAATATAAACAATAAATATTTCAGTAGAAACAAATAAATATATATATTCGAGTGAGCCATTGTTGTACATTAGAATGCAAAAGTTTCTAACTTTATATGACGATATTACTCATATAGTCGTATGTATGTATACAAAAGCTGGAACTCCTAACAATGTTCTGTATTGCAAATTGCGCTGAGAACTCTTCAGGCTGATTCTCGATATTACCATAATCCTGACTTTTGTTAAGTTTAGGATGGTCTTCCACTAGACAGATCTAGCAAACGCTGAATAGAAGCTGTTAAGAATCAAGTTTTGTATTTAGTGTTTTTAGCACTTGCGCTTAACAACGCACAAAGCTTTAGGCAAATGTTATAAATTAATCACAAATATTTACTTATCTATTAGTTTTCGGGACGACTTTATTTTTGTAATATTGTTTTTAGTGATTATTTTTTTATACATTTTACATAAAATGCAATATCCCTAAATGGAAAACAAATTAATTTACGTACTAAGTTCATAGTGTGAACTAAACTACTCAGCAAAATTATAAAGGCAAAATTCTAAAGGACATAGTTTTTAAGGAAATCTACATGGAACATCATTTTATAGATAGTTTTATATAGCGTTACAATAGTTTTAAGTGAAAATACAACCTTAAAACTGAACAATTGTTGAATAAACATCTGTACAGTAAACAAAATATGGAAACAAAGCTACAGGTGTGTTGAAATTTTAAGAGAAAGTACACGACTTTTTCATATAAAAAATACAATTAATGTATAAATAATGCAATATAATAAAATAATATATTTAAATTTTCCATAAGGTATACTGCTGCCATAGATAGGTACATATATGTGGATGCTTAGATTTATTTTCAAAAATAATTTATTTGACCTTGATAAATAACAGTAAGCATATGTCATCATTATACCGATTGGAAATCATTTTTACATTCTGTCGTCTTACTGCGTCGCCATAGCTTATTGCTAATGAACACCGCATATCTCATTTAGAAGTAGAAAAGGCTATTATGCATTAGTTTGATCCCTGTATACATCTTAGAATACGGCCTTCGCTTCACTTATATTTGTATAACAGCAGAATAGGCGAAGGAAACCTTGTGTTGACTGTATTTTTAGTCTACTGAAATTAAATAAAGAGAACAAGAAGTTCAGGCTTAAGTGGGAATCGAACCTACAATCAGTCGGGTCCCTTCGCCACAACTGGCATCTTTTACTAACTTCTTGTCAATATAGAGTTGAGGAATACCTTTTCTTAAAGTAGCAAAGTAAGATAGGAAGTTAATCGCTAATGGCATACAAGTAATTGGTATGTATTATCTGCTTTGAAAATAATGGCCAGACTTGAAAAAGAAGATTCGGCTTTGTTGAAACAAGGATAAGGAAGAAGTGCAGTGGAATTAGTTGAATCCAAAGCGAATATGTTTCGTTTTAATTTATTAAAGATAGTTTTTTATAAGATTTAAACATTAATTCTTGAAGCATTGCTACTATTTTTCGAAAATTACGCGAACGGGAAGTATGAAATTTAGCACATTACATTATTTTCTTAAAAATGTACTAGAAAAAGTTAAACTTAATTAAATTACACACACTAATGTATTCTGTTGTACAATTATTTAATACACGATAACTACTACGATACGAAACTTTAATTTTAATATAGTTCTTAATTTATATTTTTATCTCGTCATTTAAAACGCATTGTGAAACCTATAGGTTTTTAATATTTTCATTTCCTCAGCCTGCCCTGCTATATGTTGGATACAGGGTGAAACAAAAAAACATAACTGACACATTTTTATTCCATTTTTGGAATTACTTATGCAAAAAACGAAACTTCATTTTGTTATACAATCCGCCTCATACCCTACCATCTTCAGAAATCCTATTACAAATTCATCATTTCGCACCCTACTCATACATTCTCAGTCTCAACTTAGACACCTATTCACAAAATTATCATAAGCCCTACTTTTGCTAAAATTATTCAAGTGAATGCAGCGACATGTTCTTAAGCTTCAGTACAAAACAGAACGAGGCAAGGCAGCCACAGGTTGTCTTTTTGTCGACTTGGAATTTAATATCGCTTGTACGTACATACATAGTTGTACCACTGTACAGTAGTTTCCGGGACTTGTGAGAATATTGGAGAAACTGCTATATTGTTATATTCGTGTATTCAATTGGATTTTTGATAGTTTTAATAATTGATATTTTCTTTTGAAGCTTCTAAAGCCAATGACCTCAGTGGCGTGCCATTCAGGCCTAAGTCCAGCAGTGGACGAGGACAGGCAGATGATGATGATGATGAAAATTAATATGTGTTTTTAATTAATTTATTATTACATTTTTGATTCACGACAATAAAAGTTTACGTATGTGCTTAAACTCTATTCTCTTGATCTAATAATTTAAGATAATCCCACTCCGAAAAATGTGTTTTTTTATATTATATTCACGAAGAGAGTACGGTGTTATTATCAAGTAATAACACCGTACTCTCTTCCGCCCAATCTTTAAGACAAAGCTTGTGTGGCGAAATTTGATACAAAAATAATTCAATCCCCCGAAATCCCAAGAGTAGAAATCTAACCTACAACCATCACGTTTACAGTTAGACGCTGTGCCTCTAGGGCTCTATTAATATCCGTTATCGACAAATCTCCATTAAAATCCACTATAAAGAAAACAGAATACAATAGAACTAGGGCAAAGCTAGTATTACATTTTGTAATTTGGTACATAAGAAACAAGAAACAATATAGTAGCTTAGTGTTAAACAAGAAATAATTGTACTGTCCTTAATCAGAAGTTCAACTCTTGCCTTTTGTTCTTATTACGTATCCAACCAATACAACAAGTAGTTGCTATCAACAAATTATGTGAAATGTATCTATCATCTTTTCAAAATATATTTCGTTTTTGTTTATAATTTGGTAATTCATATTCATGTTTAAAGAAATATATTTATTTTTGTTTTGAACATTATTATTAATAACTGTCAAACAACGCATAGGTACTACTACAATATGGCGTAGGCAGGAAAGTATCTATATAAATGAGTGGGAACGGGGAAAAACGGATTTTCCAATCGATCGATTGTTATCGAAATTGGTTGGAAATCTATGAATTCATATCGTATTAATAGGTGCAAACTTCTAACTATACATGAAAACCAAATTTCACGTGATTTCAATTCTCAGCTAATTATATTTACGTATCTACAGCGCAGACTGTTTTTTTATTTTTTCTGCTTCTAAGCACGGCGTTGAATTCCTCCATTAAAAAAAAGTTTCTCCACGAAAAGTCAAAGTCTCCAATTTTGGGGGAAAGAGGATAATGGGGTGTCTTAAAACTAAGTTTACTCTACTTTCTGTGTAAAACTTTTTTTCTCTCTCCAATTATCTAAAAATATAACAATCAACATAAATTCCACCACTAAATGAATACATAATGCCTATATAAAAAACACTCCGCCAAGAAAAACATTATAATCCACCAACAATATTTAATAGGGACAACACTAGGAAGACATCCTCAGTGTCTGATTGTGGCAGTGAATTACTCGCTAACAGCGCGCCACTAATTGGTAACAGTACCTACGAGTATCTAAAAGTGCTGCGGATTAAAGAGAAATGGGCTAAAATCGTATTAAGGGCTGTGAGAAATTAATAGTTAAATATCTATATCTGAGGGCAATCCTAGCGCAGCGGTACAAGAGTGCGACCATAAATGCGACAGATTGTGGGTTTGATGTCCACTCGAGGAAATAATATATTTATTTTTTTCATTTTTTTTGCTCTGGTAGTAAAAGGAGATCAGAAGTATCTTAATGGAAACGGAGAGTCTTCACACTACACTAAATATGAATGTTCCTACAAACATTGGCGGTGTGTTTGATTTTTGCTTGGGGCCAAAATTATAATTAAATCATTTATATTATCGTTCTGATTTAACAAAACGCGGCGTTAAAATCTACCACGTACATAATTAAAGAACATAGAATAAATAGATATTCAACATAAGAAAACTAAAACCACAATCTGAACATTATACAAATTTACCTCCATCATTCTATTCCAGATTGGAAAACTATAAATCCCAACTTCGCAGTTGATTGCACACAGAACACAAACACCAAGAGATAGATCAGATTTACATAGAAAATGGAGAGTCCGCCCGGATTATCGGGCGGACGGTCATTTCCTGAATAAACGACGATTTTCACACTTTTTTATATTTTTACCAAGTTGGTTTTGCTAACTACGATGAAATCTGAGTAAAGGTATTGATTGAAAGTCAATTAAACCCTAGGTTACTCCCTTAATTTTTTTTAGCTTCACACTGTATCCCGCACATATCAGGGTAGGCAGAGGGAACCTAATGTAAAGACACTCCGTTCCCCAATTTCCGCCGAATTCTGGAGGCATTGCATGTTGAGTGGCGAAACTCAAGCCCACGCTTTGCCTCGACACCAGAGCGATGAAATGGAGATCTAACTCACAACCGACGCCTTACAGTCACACTCTTGTACCCCAGCGCCAAAACGGCTTCTAATATCTATGTACAAAATCTTTGTTTACTCCTTAAATCTTAGTATAAAAAAGGAGGATTCAATCATGCGTAACTGGGTAGGCAGAAGAAGCCTAGTGATAAGACACTCTGTTTGTCACCTTTCAGAGCCTAAGAACAATGGTTTCGGGTTCTATCCTCACGATCAACACGCAATTTTCTGTTTCTGGTAGCAAGGTCTCTAACATAAGGCGGTGCGTCGGAAGCATTTTAGCACTAGGCTTCCTCTCTCTATCCTGCTCTTGCGGGATACAGAGTGAAGTTAAAAAAATAACAATCCTTCATTCTCTACCTATAAGAAAAATACGGAGAAAATGAAAGCTACCACAACTATTGAGAACACATTTAGGTTGCAATGGAGCTATTTTGGTCGCAACCTTATCGCAAGGAAAAATATACAATGCCAAATCCTCTAAAGTTATTCAAATGAAGCAAGCCTCAGTGTACCGAATAAATGCATATTGAATTTGTTTACGTTTGCTAAAGCCGGAACGGAGATAGGCCATACTTCTATTTAAATTTGAACCAACGATCTCCATATTATTGCCCTTTATGCCGTGAAACCTTTCTATTTTCTAAACGTCTTTATAAATTTAACTATTGTAAGATTTAATACTATATTCCTATATTTATAAATGTACTAGTGGGCCCGAACGGGCTACGCCCGCTTGTACTATAGGAATATTTATTAATTATATATTTATGAAATTATTTTTAGTTTTCAATAGAGAAATACGTTAAGCAATCTCATTTGGGGTGACGTTTTCTAACAACAAACTTTGCAAATGGTTGCTTAGCAACGGTGGTGGCAAATATTAACATGGCGGAGTAAATTGCATGTCAAATTAATAAGTATTTAATGTATTGGTATATATCGAAAATATTACAAATATGAAAAAAAAGTATCCTATGTTCATCGGGAGACCCTAAAGTATATCTATATGAATATTTTTTCACAATTAAATTAGCGGTTTGGCCCTGATTGCGTAAAAGAGAGACAGACAGACAGACAGAGTTACTTACGAATTTATAATATAGGTATGGATAAAGAAATAAGCTGTTTTAAGAATTAGTACTGTAATAGCTTCACGCCATACACTATAGCAGGATAAAGAGAAACTCTTTGTTTCCCACACACTATTTAAATGGCGCCCGAACTCAACGCCGCGCTTTGTCTTCTTATCAGAAATAAAAACAATTTATTCTTCTTGATGGAAGTTGAACTTACGACCGTCATGTTGGCAGTCGATAAAAATAAACTGTACCGCTGCTAAAGCGAAATATTTAGATATGAACTAAATTATATTACTTATTCGTATCAATAGTATTATCATTTTAGTACAAAACTAATTTATATAAAAAATGAATCAAAATCCCCCAATTGAGGGAAGCGGGATTAAACTCACAATCATTGCGTTCATTCACAGATATTGTGCTACTACGCATGACCTCGTATATATAATCATTCAAGCATATTAATATAGCTCAGTTATATACAAATCAGACTAGCTTTCACCTGCAGTTTCGCCCAGGTGGCTAAATGGCAATAACTAAGGGTTATGTTTGACGAATGGACATGACATAGTCTGTGTTAAGTGCCTAAGGTAAGTTCCATGGTAGATTCTATGAGCAACGTAACGATCTATGTGGATTATCCAAAATAAAAAGACTTCTTCAATTCAAAGGAGTTTCTGAGATTAAACTGTTCAACCAAAGAAAATCTATAGAATTATGAAATATTAGTATACAATCTCTACACAATAAATTAACTTTATAATAAATCTAAGTGAATTCAAGCAGCTAGATTTACAGCTCTTTATTCTCTTTGCAGGCATTCTTGATACTGGTTTCGGATTAAAGCCCACATCTCAGCTGAAAACAAAAGCCCTGCCTTTTTAATCGCCAGCGTACTTGCTCCTCGTAGTCTTAAAATTAAATTCCTATCTCGTTTCTATTAAACGTAGTAGTAATACAAAGTATTTAATAAATTTTAACAATTGACCAGCTAAATTGTGATTATGAAAAGATCATAGGTTCAATTTCCATTTTAATCGTGTGGATATTTTTTAGCTTTGGTAGACGAAGGTTTGGTGCAGCGTTGAGCTCAGCCAGTCAACACATAGTGTTTAGTATTTGAAATGGCGAATGAAGTGTTTAATTAAATATCACGCACACTAAGTTCACTGCTTACCCTGCAATAACTTTACTCGAATAATAAACTCCGCGCTTTCAATTGGTACCAGAGTATCGTAAAATAATATTTTGAATAATATTATTTCTTACTAAATACACACAGCTTTTGGTGATTACAAAATTTTATTATAGCTGTGATTATTTCGTTACTAAACCAGCTTTGATGCATTCACTCGAAATATATATAATATACAAAAAAGTACTTAATACTGTAAATACAATTGTAGTAAAAGTTTATAATAACAATTGCCTTGTACAATTTGTATTGTTCGTCTTTACTTTATTATGTTATATGTGTACAAAGTAAATAGCTTCATGTATCTATTTCAACTGTTTTAAAGATTTCGTGTGACAAACGGAGAACGGAGTGTCTTAAAATTACTATAAAAATATTCGTTAATATTTGCAAATATTTGTACTGTCGTAAAAAAATATTCGTAAATATTTGTATCTTAAAATCTTGCATATAACACTACGTAATTATTAAGCAACATAGAAGTTCTCGTAAATTTTGAAAAGTACCGAGCTATATTAATTCAATTTCGTTGTTTTCACTGAAATGTTTGACCGCCAGCTTGTAACGACATTTGCTCTGTCACAAACAACAATTTATAGTATGTTGGTATTGTATTATAGTATAATTTTTAGTTTTTAATGGAAGTAGATTCTTTCTCGGTTCTGCAATTTCTGCTCAATTCCGTCATGTTTTGTTGGTATAAGATTCCGTCAGTAAAACAGTCTAATAGTGAAGTCCAAACGCCACATGGCCACGAGTGGATTCCGTGACAGGTTGTGGGTTCGATTCCTGCTCCAGGAAATTTTATATTTTTATTTCCTCGCTTAGGTAATGAAAAAGCGCAGCGTTGAGTTAATTTGGAAAAGTGGGGAAGGGAAATAAATTCCCAAGTATTCTCTGCCTCCCTTGTGCGGAATATAGAGTGAAACTAAAACAAGAAAAAAGTTCAGAAAAATAGCTCCAAGTGGAGAACAAACCTGTAACCACAAAAGAACATGCAGATATGGCCATTTTACTTTTATACCTTTTCATTAAAAATAAAAACAAAAATAAATCAAATAAACAACTTCATCTCAAACAAGATCCACAGTTGAAGATTGTATACACCTGGAAAAGCTAATGCGGATTTGCATTTAAATAAATATTTCCGTTTCACATTGTGTTTGGGAGAGGCAAATATTAAAATTTCGTGAACCGCAGCGCGAAACGGACTCGACAAATATTGTATTTTGAAGTTTGAATAGAAACACTAAGTAATATTGAGATTGAAGACAAAACAGAAAGCTATCGTAAAAGAATGGCATTTCGTATAGCAATTTTAAAAACATTCCTAAATTAATTAAAATGTGGCAGATTCTTACTTTTTCACTGACTCCATTCCATTCCAGTCAGTTCAATTTTTAGTTTATGGCGTTCTGAACGTGCCAGTTGAGCACTAATCACTTCGCCAATATTACGTTGAATAGAGAACACACGAAGTAGATTGTTTGTACCTTGAAGAGATAATATTACACAATAGAAGAATAACAATTATATATATATATTTTTAATTAAAAATATGGAATATAAATTAAAATAAAAATCAGCTTCACGTTGTGTCCCCAGGGATAGGGAACTCAGTGTTAAGACACTCCATTCCCCACTTCCCGCCGAATATAATTACAGAACTAAATAGTATTTGAACGGTTAACTACCGTATTTAGTCATATACGATGTAGCACATTTAGAATATTATTGTATAGCTTATAATTTTCTACAGTCAAATAACCTTTTTGCCTTAGAAACACCAAATATGTTAATTTACCACTAACGTACTACAAGTGATAAATTCTCAAAGCGTATTCGCTTCGTAGTTGGGACATTATATTAAATTCAATACATTAATTCTATCTACGTAATTGGATCGTATTTTGTGTGGGGCGAGTGCCAAAGCTTTAGATGGTCCATCTGCGGTGTTATAGCTATCGTCATATTTATATGAGGGTCTATGTATAAGATTATGTTTTGTTAAGCTGTAGTACGGTCAACAAGTTGTGGCCGCCCTGAAGTTAGGTTTTTGAACTTTTGCTTTTATAAAAGTAAGAAAAAAACTTGAAATCAGATCTGCGCAGCCATTTACAGCTTCAGGGCGTTGGTATATGGACTTGATTTACATAACGGATGATATACATTCACGTGATATTAAAAACAAGGTTAACTATAAAATGTCCAGAATGGGAACAAGTTTTTATTTATTACTAAGCTTTTAACAGATTTTTATAAAAGGCAAAATGTGTAAAGCTGTAAAATAAGAATAATGACATTGAAACTTACAAAAAGCTTATCTGAACAGAAAATCGACTTGAAACTGGTCTTGAAAGTTCGAAAAATGACTGTCATTATAACTTATATATAATATAATATTTCAAGATTATTTCTTTCTATTGAACCCCTCGATATGATGACGACCCTCGATCTTCGTGAAAAGACAGGCGTAAAATATCATCAAGAAAATATTTTGTCATAGATGTTATATTTTTAATCGACTTCTGTAAAAGGAGGACGAATATCACGCCAACGGATTTCGATGATTCTTTTTTTAATGGAGAGAATACACTCCAAGGGTAGTTTGATGAGAGTTTGGTTCGGTCCAGTTGAAGTCGATTTTTCTTTTTTTCTATTAGTAGTGTAAAGACGACGGCTAAAAACCCATTTTAAACGTGTTATTTTTTTATATTTTGTGATTTATTTTTTGAGTATTTTTTAGTCTTCTTAAGTATTATTATTAATTTTAGAGATTGTACATTGAGACTTTCATTCCCCATTTTACGTCGAATGCTAGAGACACTGTGTATCGAGCGTTGGAAACAATACTGCGGATTGCCTTGTTACCAGATTTATTTCATTTCCTCGAATGAGAATCGAGTCCATAATCTATCTCGTTTACACACACGCTAGTGACCCTGCACCATGACTGACCTTAATAAAATTTAATATATAACTTTTATATAACATAAACATAAGTATCGTACTTCACACTTCTAAGCGGTTTAAACAGGTGCCTTTTAAGGAGTTAGTGTAGATCCAGACGAAAGCTCTAGATTACATGGATCAAGTAAAGGAGATCTGAAACGTGATGGAGAAGCGAGACGGTAAAATTGATCGCCTCCTCGTGAATATGTTATATAAAGATAACCTAATTTTTATATTGGTGAAACAATGAATTATTTTAAAGTAAGTTGTTCCTATATATGTAAAGTAAATATTTAAATTTTAAATATACTACATGTCTATATAGACAGTTTTACGTCGTTACGTGAGATGTAATCTTTTTATGGACCGAAACAAGGAATGAAGAGTATTGTTTATACTTCTTTCACTTTTTGATTTTCACTTCTTTCACCGATAAAATAAAGAAGAAAATAAAATCAAGATGAAATTATAAAATACATGTTGAGGCTGTCGGGGTTCAGGGGCATAAGCGAGCGACTGTTATGTTTTAGATTCCCATTTTGGAACATGAAAAAAAAATATATTTTCATTACCTCACTCTTGTACGAGGCAAAACGCGGCGTTTAGGCTATGCCTCTAGAATTCGGCGGAAACTGGGGAACATTAGTGTCTATATGGGAACAAGGTATCTTAAACTAGGTTCCCAGGTTTGAGCGGGATACAGCGAGAAGCTAAAAAAATATAATCAAAATAAAATGAACGTTGCGTACCAAACCTACTTGAAATGGATTTTTTTTAACTCTAAGCATAAAATCTAAATTGCAGTATTTAACACTACACTCTCTCTCTCCCACTTCGTAGCATAGAGATGAGGATTTAAAAAAATAGACTAAAATAACGCTCATATATCAAGCAAAATACCTGATAACTCTCCTGGTTATATTCACAGAGAAATACGGTAAGCACTATAAAGTTTTCTACTTTATTACTTTAGTAGTCACTTAGATAGTATTCTACGGGTTTTACTTCCCATACTTAAAACATACGTATAAGTTTATATACTGCAGAGTGCCAATAAAACACTGCAGACGCATATAGTGTATCCCGCATATAGTAAGGACGGCGGAGGGAACCTAGTGTGAAGAAACTCCGTTCTTTAGCTTCTCCCGATTATAATATATTCTTCATATGGAAATAGCCTTCCAATATTTTAAGTATCACAACAGTTTATGGTTGTCCGAGGGGCATTAAAAGTGTATAACTTCCGAATTCCGCCTATTTCAAATGCGAGCAAAACTAAATACAGAGGGGCAAACTATAACAAAGGGTTATATATTTATTGATTCTAATTATTAATTTACTTAGTGGGTTAGTACGACCCCTGAAACTGTAAACGCAATGGTCGTGGGTTCGGCTCCCTCTCGGCGATTGAAATGGAGAGCAATAGAGGTAAGAGAATGGAAGGATCAACACGAAATGTCTCCACGTTTCGTGTCGATCCCCTCAATTCCCAACAGAATTGCCTTCATAGGAACGAAATGTTTTCTCTCTAGGTTCCCAGGTTCGCGTTGCCTACCTACTTATATGCAGGATACAGTATGAAACTAAAAACAAAGAGAAAACATATACAGAAACACAATGAAGAATGCGAGAATATGTTTCAATAAGTTTTTTTATATTTTCTTGGGCTTATAAATATATAAGTATATTTTATATGAAGTCTAAAAAAAATCACAGATATAGTTTACTTTTTATTTCGTTCTTTTATATTTAAGCGTATCTTATATTGAGGAACGTATAGGAAATTCTTCGAAGCAATAAAGGCATTCAGGGGTTAAAATTGTTGTGATTGTTTTCTTTTTTATTTGAACTTTTGGCCTCACTTTCTTTACAAAGCCTTTATTATTTGTTAATATCTTTGGAAATCTATTTATATCTAGTATATATTTTAATATCAACTCCCCGAACATTTATAAGACGTACATAAATTTAGCCTTTTTTGATATTATTGTGTTTTTTAAATTTTATTTTAATTAGTCCATCAGATTTGAGACGTGTACGTACGTATTGGCGGCAATTGGAGAACGGAGTGTCTTAACACTAGATGCCCTGTGTGCCTCTGCCTACTCTGCTATTTGGGGGATACAGCACGAAGCTTACAAACACAAAACACAAGAAGCTTATTTCCCACTATTTCATTCAAAACGCATATTATTATATTGACACAGACGTCACGTTTCTATCTGCATAATTAAATTGGCTTAAAACCAAATATGCGCAGAATTGTTGTCAGTTTAAAACAGCTTTTAAAGGACTATTAGATTAATATAGTGGATTAATATAAACAAATATACTATGTGTTCTAAAGCCTAATCAAATATGTTATATATTAGTCTGTTTAATTAACTAATTAGGTGACATACGAACAAATGGACAACGTTTTACAATATATTTTCTATAAAATAAGGGTTATAGAGGCGTCAAGGACAGTAAAGGCGATGATTGTGTATGCCCCACTCGATAAAATCAATTATTTTCGATCTGACAATACAAAATGTGGTGGTAATATCCACCAGTCGTTATTATACAGTTCTTCAATTTCAATTGTGTTTTATTATTATTAAAAAATATTTTCAACAACTGTTATTTTTTACTAAAATATGGAAATGAATAATAAGACTCATATACATTCTAATTTGCGAGATAAGCTAAAGGTGTTGTAAATTTCACCATCGGCGCTCTTATTCATTTCTTAACCAAAAGCCCTAAGAATACAAAATGGAAATAACTAGTATACCGCAAGTCAGTAAACGTTAAAATACATATTTCAATGTTTAAAAGTAAAATAACATCCATTTAAAGCGTACTCCAGTACGTATCATTATCGCAACACCCCAGGCCCTTTGTGTGTACAAAGTTTCAGCAAAACTATACTTGATCCCTGCAACCGGTAATCCTCCACTATGAAGCTTATGGAATAAACTACTTTTCGAAGAATTTCACTGAAATTTAACAACTCTACTGGTATATGGATTTTGAAAGATTTACAACGAATTTCAGTTTTTTTTTGTTTTTTTTTTATTATTTTGTTTTTATTTTTTAAAAGTTTTTTTAGCTTTTAGCTAAACGAAAAGGTCTCAAGTTAAGACTCTTTATTCTCTGATTTTTCCCAATTCAAGATTTTGCATGTTGTAGCCACATTTTGGCTGTTTGACAGCGAGAAAATGAAAATCATTTTTCTCCGAGGGATCCCATGAGGATCCCGGGTACATAAATGAAATTATTATTAGGTACTCTATGGTATTATCATTATGTTTTAATGTTGTGCAGATTTCATGTTCGCCACATATTAATAATAATTAAAGAAAAAGTACCTAAATCTGGATTGATCTAATTTTATTTATTTTATAACAATAATAAAACTGAAACTTTTCCTTCCTTTTTATAATTGAAGTTGAACATGTTGATGGTTGATATTGTATATTTTATATTATTCTAAAGTATCGATATTCAATAAACATATTGAATTTTTAAACTAGACTATAGAGATATTTCATTCAATTTCGAAGAAAACACGAACTATTTGGCATACTTGTGCCAAACAGCCAAATAAAATTATCGATCACAGTACCAATTGAAGAGCAATACGTCGTATCTGTAAACAGAGTATATTGGTCGCAATAAATCTTCTAGAATCGCCTTTATTTGACGTCAATAAATTTATAGGGCGTTAAACGTTGGGTTTCTCAAGAATAAATTATAGGACTACGGCTTCGCTTAAGTATCGGGTCAGAGCGAACTGATAATGTCTGACAGCTAATTAGTTGATAAGATTAAATTATGCATGTATTATGTACTATGTGTATATTTAATTTAATATTTCAAGGCTATCCTACTGCAGGCACAACTGTAAATGCAACGGTTGGGAGTTTGATTCTCACTCGGGGAATGAAATATTTAATAATTTCATTTCTTCGCTCGGGATTATTACTGGAGCCGTTGAATTCCGCCCCTTAACAGAAGTGTCTTAAGAGTTGGCTCCCTCTGCCTACTCTGTTATTTGCGGGATTCTGTGTGAATATCGCCTTGACAGTTACACCTTTTAAATTAGCTTATGCTTTACATCCAATTTTTTAATTTGAACCAAACCCATACTCTAGTCATTATTCTGTCCAAAACGTTTTCCAAATAAAAACGGATGAAATTTTCCACAAATTCACAAACAATTTTTCATATTATAAAATATAAAGGCGCATTTACACGATTCATGATTTCCATCAAAAGACTTCGCGCACCCAAAAATTACTCTCCTTTCATTCAAATTTGCGATATCATTTAATTTTAACGCTCACTTGCTAGCCAAATACTCTTGACCTTTGACGGCCGTCAGAGTTGAAATTTGGCTTAAAACATTAAAAAGCACGATGGGCCTTGAATTAGAAGTCGATTTTTATTTGGGAACATACGGGGTGAAATTATGTGATGTTTAATGGAAAATTGTTTGTATTTAACGTAAATGTTCGTGGCGCAGCGTGACTTTAAACGCGACGATTGTGAAATTGATTCTCTCTCGGAGAAATTAAATGTTCCTCCTCGTTCTTGTAAAAGAATATTTTTTATTGGACAACTGGCAGATGATTACCTGATGGGAAGTTTCGTAAGGCTTCCAACGTTCTGTGGTGAATGAGGGTGAAACGCAAGATGTATCTTTCTGGGCAGAGCATATATGCGATTGAAATAAATAAAAGTACTCCCAAATTGCAATAATAACCTGCATTTATACTTAAATGAAAACTTTTGAAAACAGTCCAAGCAACGACAGTTTTCCATGGTAAAATACAGGATCGTAAGTATTATCTAACATCCGGCCGCGTCAGCATCTAAATATTTTATGCAAACAGTGCGTCCGCTGCCGTGACAGAATTTTGTTGTCATTGCAGAGATCAGAAGGAAATTGCGTCCGAATCTTAGCCGCCGTGTTCCGCATTATCAAGTTATTTGGGATTTTGAGGGGGAAATTTATTAGTCATACTTATTCGGTCTTTATTTATTTCTAGTACTTGTATTATATTAAAGCACTACAGTAGTAGTGTAGTGTGGTTTTATTTTTTTAGGTGTCATTCTATATTATGGAAAGCTTATATAGAAAAATGAATAAACATGTACGTTTCAGGGCGCATATTTGGGTAGCGCAATTTTGTAAATATCTGAAAAACAATAAAAATAAACAAGAATTTCAACGAAGCTCGACAGAACGTATGGCTTAATTAGCTAAAGGAATTGGACGGTATCCAAGACGCAGGAATTCGATTCCCACTACGTCTAAATTTTATATATTTGTAAAATATTTTTCTTTTGATACTAAAATTTATAAAACTTTAACAAATAATCCATATCTCACAGATAATTTTGAAATTTAAATTCTAGAAACAATATTTTGTTGTGGTAGAATGTGCAATGGTTTCAGCTTTAAACATAAAATTTAAAGTTATCTCCAAGAAGGAATAATTCGAAGCTACTTCCACCTGGGACCCAACTTCAGTCTTACACATTCAGCTGATTTTGTACGAATACAGAGTAAAATACAATTTTAACGTCATTGGTCGTAGTAATTAATATGACACTCATATTCTACTTTAAAATATTTGCAATATTAATTTTATTATTATATATTTAATATATAAAAAAATAATAGAGAAAAATTACGTAAGTAGTGCTAAACAAATTAATATTTAAAAAAAAACTTTACAAAAATAAATCTAAATTAAATCTAGTCCATAAAAAATCAATTTAAAACCAAATCAAATAGCTTTAATAAGCATAAACAGCTTAGAGGAATATTGAATAAAAATATATATTAAGAAAAAGGGAAGATTCGCTTAAACAGTTCAAAAGTTCACTTATACATATATAATATCACTACATTATAAATGAATAGGTGAAGTACTTTCATAAATACTAATTTCTGAGAAGTAAGTAGTTTATTAAGAATTCAACGTAAGTACTTCCAACGGAACGAAGTAGCAGAGATGACAGATAAATCTTGTGATGTCTTTAACTGAGCTATAGTTTTTTTTTCTTATTTTTGCAACTCAACGCTTGTTACTGAGTGAAGAAATGAAAATGATTTATTTCCCCGAGTGGTATTCAAACTCACCACGGTTGTGCTTACAACCAGACGCCTTGCTGATTGCTGTTCCACTATTAAATATAATAACAGATAAACATTTTACTGGTTTTATGTAATAATTGAGGCTGGGCACGATGGTTGTGATTGTATTTAGAGGACACATCTACACATAAACTCTATACACAATGGAGATAAATTATTCAAAAGCTTGTCGCGTTAATAAATATTTAATTAAATTGAAACTTTAAAAATTTAAACTTAGTAGATTTTATACATAATTAAATTAGTACTCATTTAGTTACACAAGTAAATCGCGCGACAAGCTTTTATGATCATATAAATTGTGTACAATGAGGTTATGAGTTGATAGTTAAAATTTACAAGACAAATTTTATTTTCTCCTTTTTAGAACGTTTAAATAAAAGCTTTTTCTAAAAATGATTTATTGCTTTTAATTAATTTTTTACTTTTTAGTTACCACTGGCTAGGTTTCTCACACTAGATGTCACATTATTTTTCTAATTATTCTCGACAAGCCCTTTTATTTGATACCCGTAATGCAGATGTGCATAAATATTAACTATTCCGCTTAGATGTTCGCATCTTCGATTTCCTCCATATTGGATTTAGAATGACATCATATTATTTTTCGAGTTGCTCTCAACGAGCCCTTTCATTTGATACCCATATTGTGGAAGTACTTTAAAAATAACAATTCCGGCGCCTTGTATGGTCCACTTTATTAAATTTTAAATGACTTCATATACTTTATCGTGCATTGTCATCCAAACTAAACGTGTATACAAAATGTTAGCTCAATCGGTTGAAGATTCAAAATTGAGCTCAAAGATTTCACCCGAACCCACATACATAAATTGCAAATAAGCAGGCGTGGAATAGCATCCATGGAATGGCATCCATGGAATGGCAGTGTGACTCTAAACCCGACGGTTTTGGATTCCATTCCCACATGGGAGAACGAAATATTTAATATTTTCATTTGCTCGCTCTGGAAAGGAGGCAAAAGCACTGTGTCGACACGCAATGCCTCCTGAATTCGATGGAAAGTGAGGAACAGAAGAAAGAGGCTTAATGGAAACGAAGTATCTTAATACTAGGTTTCCACGTTCCCTCTGCCTAAATAGAGATAACGAAATAAAACATATAACCAAAACCCATATAATCACGTAATAATAACCAAACCAATACACAATCCCAGCTCAAAGCGCATCTCATAAATAATTCAAGCCCCACAACCGGACCATCTCCATAAAGATCTGCCTGACATCGTGTAATTGGAGGGCGTCGTAATCATTCCGATTGCAATAATTTGTCGGTTATACCATGTTTATTGTTGATTTTATTGTAGAAACGGCCGTTTTCATTGTGTCCGATGAAATGGGTTGTCGTAAACCCGTATTGGTTCCAGCTAATCCCGTGAGACATTTAAAATCGATGAATATCTGATAGCCGTGAATAGCTTATTTTATTTTGCTATTTTAGTCACTTGATGGTTAAAAACGCCAGTCCACTTTTCAGAAGTTTTTCAGAGGACACACTTCAACACGCAATGTTTTGAATTCGGGGGAAAAGTGGAAAGCTGACTGCTGACACCAAGTTCTCCCCGCCTGCATTACTGTATTGAATAAAGCTGATTTTTAAGTGAATTTGAATGTTAGCCTAATCAAATTACGAAAACGTCTACCTAAGATTTAATTACTTTCATTAAAGCCTAACTATGCGAGATATTATACCTTCTTTCCTGCTCAGAATAAATTGTAAAGGAAAAAATATATATATATTCTCCATATTTCAATATTTCTAAAGGCGGCGGTTCATCAAAATTGAAAACATAGTCATTAATTGCATAGATAAATTATATTTTTGGTCTTAAATTGCACATGTCATAAAATATCTATTCGAGATTCATATTTTGTTTTATAATATTCATATATTTTGTTTAGTATTTTTGGAAATTTGCAACAGTAATAATAACAGTATTTAAATAAATATCCGTGAATAATTCGTTATAACGTTTTTAAATTTTAATATTTAAGAAAAAAATATATATATACCTTTCATAATTATCAAAAATTATATAAAAAATATTTTATTATTTAAAAATTATAAAGAATGTTTTTTACAAAAACTATCACACTAATTTTGTAAATATATATAAATATATCTAAAGTTACATAAAAGTTCACAATAGATACTCAGATTTCAACGTAAAACGCAAATTTCAGCCGGTGGTTTCGCCGGGACTATAACGAAACTACTGATATGATAATCGCGCTCGTCAGCCCCTATTGTACTCTGGGGCTCGTTTTTTTTAGAGTCACCTTTGGAAGAGCAAAAATTATCAAAGACCTGAATAGTTCATTAAGTTGCCTCTACGTCCCTATTTATAATAGCTTTATAAAAACTCTGGCATTAAAGAGAAATTGCTACGAAATTTTCCACGTCAGTTCCATTGAAATCGTTGAATTTAAATTTTAATTCCGGCGAAGCTTTGAAACTGGCATTTTAAGTTGACTTGCGCTGCAACCTTGACATTTTACATTTTACTAATGATTCATTGTGTGGCTAACATTGGGAGCAATTCGATATGTTTATAACATAAAAAAATATTTGAAGAACTTTAAAATATGTATATTTTACTTAGAATGTTTAATATTCAGGCGGTAACTGAAGAACGGAGCGTATTAGCACTAAGCTCTCTTACCATTACCTAGTATATTATGTAGATTTCTGTAATTTTTTTTTGTTAGCTACACGTTTTATCCCGCACAGAGTAAAGTCCATTAAGACACTTCCGTTCCTCACTTTCCGTCGAACTCTTAAAGTATTGCGTGTTAAGTGGCGAAACTCAACCAAAAGTTGCATAGATTTTTTTTAATACTGGTTGCAATATAAGTCAAATTTCGACTTATATTGTTATTACGCTTAATTGCAACTGTACTTATTTATATCCTTCGAATAATAAGCTTGCATCATACTAACAATGTTAAAAGTCACAAGTAATATTATTTTATCCTCAGGGACTTGACAGAAAATATGAAATTTTACTATGATACAATTTTGGTATCATAGTAAAATTTCATATTTTCACAAAGTTCATAACAATAAAAATGTCTTCAAATACATTGTTTTAAAATAAAATGAATTTCCAACCACAAATACTGACAGAGAGGCTGCATCCAAAACTAGCCACCTAAAACAAGAAAGAGATATTATAAATACAAAGCTTGCAAAAGAAATCTAACATCGTGTAATCCGCATTAATAAATATAAAACAAAACGCAGACTTGAGAATTAGCTTGGACTATCTCTGAGTGTTTTAGCACTAGATGCTCATACCCAGTGTTTTTTTATAAAAACTGTTTTAGATATCTTTCCGCTCTTTAATACATTTTTCATACTAATTTACAGTATAAATATTTATTTAAATACAAATATTTATATAATTATTTTATTTTTTTCTGTATTCTGTCATACACGGTTTTACATTATTTACAATTTGGTTTACGGTATTTTTATGAAGTAATCAGTTTAAATTTAATTTTAACTTATAGATGCTATATTAATCAGCCAAAATATCAGCTTTTCTAGGTAAATCTAATATGTGTAGGAAAATTCTATAAAGGAAATACAAAATAAAATCATCAACTAAAAAAAGTTCAAAAAAATCTCTCCTTGTATTAGAAACATAACAAATAGTTTCGGTCTTTTAAATATTGTAATTCCTGTGTAATCTTTTAGCAGGTGGGTTCACAGGGTTCACAGGAACTAATCAATACAAATTCTCAAAGGTGCATATCAATGAGCCCAAACGTCAGCTAGGTACGTAGGTCTGTCCAGGAGTTGGTAAATTCCATTAAACATAGTTAAGCGCACTCTGAGCCCACTTCATAGCAGTATGACAGGAGCACCGTTGGTAACTATAATAAATTTAACAATAAATTGGAACAAATTAATTAGGAAGAAGTTGTTTAGTAATTATGTAATAACATTATTTCAAAACCTTATTTCTATATTCATCAAATTTTATAATCATTTATTAAAGTAAAATATTATAGTATTCGTTAGATATTTTGGGCTCTTATATTTGCTTGTTATCAGGATACTACCACTCAAGTTGTGTTATTTTATAGTGTATTCATATTATTTCATATATTGCCTGGTCGCCCTTGGTATTCAATACATTGCCTACTATTGCCTAGAATACTGAAATAATACAGCTGGTAACATCTACATACAAACAAAGTACTTCAATGTACCTCTCTACGCTTATTACGATAAAAGGCTTGAAAATCAAACACCATGTTTTAACTAAAAGCATTGTTTAATTTACATAAACTATACATCAAAATTTTCATTTCAATCGGAAAAAAATCATAATAAAATCAAAAAAAATCATAATATTATTACCCTTTTTAACTTAAATTCATATTCTTTCATTGTTCCTCGAAAAATCAGATTCTCTGACCACCAAATTGAAACGTTGTCTTGTCACAGACACTCTGTTATCACCTGAGTGTACAACATTTGATAACAATTCGTAGGTACCACTGAAACTGACACCTATATCTCTGAAGCCAATACCACAACTGGTAAAAGGCTGTGCTGCAGTTAGGAAGTAGACGTTTGCTAAAGGAATATTGTAATTAGGATAAGCTTCATACGTTACACCATTGGGGAAGATAACGTGGCAAGAGCTCAAAGTATCCCAGAAGTTTTTGGGTATGGAGAAAGAAGTGCTGAAGTGGGTATTCCTGATGTATAATACATTACGGTCTTCAAGCCTGTATTCTGTTATGCAATAGCCTGAAATAAAGTATGAGGATTTAAATAGTTTTATAAATTCAATGAGGAAGATTCATGATTTGTAAAAGCACCTTTTATAACATATATGAAATTTTAAAATTTAAATTAAAACATCTCACAACAGCTGGTGACTTGTGCCAGTAGAGGCAAGCATGCAAGCAAGAGCAAGAAAATAAAAATAATTCATTCTCTGTAGTGGATAATAAAATAATAACCGTCGCGTGTACCTTTAGAGGCCTTAATTTAATTTATTTTTAATATAAAAAAATAGAATTTCTGTATGATTAATTAAGATTTTTAATTTATTAAGCTGTCTTATTATTATTATAGTTTTCTTTGTTCGTAATATAATTTATATAATATTTATTACTTACCTTGGCAAGCCAAGAACGCAAGTAACACAAATGACAGTTTCCCAATCATTTTACTAGGCCGTACTAGCGAAACGAATGTGAAAATACTATTTAATTGGCATTTATCTTTAATCGCTAGTTGATCTACAGTTATTATCTACAGTTGATAATCATTATCAGAGTTTAGATCAACTTAGTTAAAAATAAGTATATGAATATATATGAATTGAATTAAACATATCTATACTAATATAATAAAGCGGAAGAGTTTGTTTGTTTGTTTGTTTGTTTGAACGCTAAGATCTCTAAATCTACTGGTCCGATTTAATTTGTTTTTGTTTTGTATGAAAGCTTCATTCTTCAGAAGTGCCATAGGCTACACAACATTACATTACATATATAAACTAATATATTTTAAAGTACTTTTTAATTTGACATGCAAAAGTTGCGTCGCTACGCGACCGTTACCACCGCATTTTGATATGCATCCTTATGAAAACAAATATAATAGTCACTTTTAGCAGTTTATCTAGATTGAAATTATAGTTTACTGTATAACATTCTAAGATTCGATATATAAGATAAGATTCAGATATTTTTTCTAATAATATGTCTCTACTTATTATTCTTTTGATTATTTAAGCTTATATTTTCTTACTAATTCTATTGAAAATTGAAAATAATTTCATGAAAATATTTAATAAATATTCTTATATTTGAAGCAGGCGTATCCGCGTCCGGGTCCGCTAGTAAAAATATATAATTTCAACATTTTCACAGACAATTTTGCCCTTTGATTTCAAATGTAGAAGATTTAGAAGCCATTTTACTATATTTATTTATTTTTCTGGAAAACCTTTTAATGTACTTTCGGCCCACTTAAGGAAATGAAATAATATAACGGGAAGCCTATATGCTTGAGTGTATTAACACTAGATTCCCTCCGCCATCCTGGTTTAGTAGTATAAGTGAAACTAAAAAAAAAGAGAAGATAATAAAAAGAGTTATGAACATGATGTGAATGAACGATATATTGTCTAAAAAAAATACACTTTTTACAAGTATCACAAGTGTACATTCTATAGCTTGGAGCTATTAACAATAAGATACTCAGAATTATAAGTTTACTAGTACTTTACTAATAACTTCTGAATAATTCCTCTATTCTTGTCCTGGCTCTATCATCAGACTAGCATCAGCTTAAGATGCAATATTATTGTATTGCCATTTTGGCCATATAAGAAGATTTATATTTATAGATATTAGTCAAAATCTGTTTTGTTTTGAATGTATTGCATAGTTACAAGTGTAACCAAATAAAAGAGGTGTTATAATTAGGTCTATCGAACCATAATGAGGGATGAAGGACGTGGTTATTTTAAACATACATGACTCCTCAAGTATTGGAAACTCATATAATTGTTAATATATCATTATAAATATATACTACATAAATCCCAAATACAATTTGATACTGCCTACGTATTTTTTTTTGGTTATCCCTTAGATATAGGAACTATTAACGACGTATGTACATATATGTTATCAATGCCAATCAGTCTGTTATCACGGATTTGTTTAATAGTTATCGATACTTAGGGGTTATCTCTGCTACGTGACATTTGCTAACAGTTGCTGAAATCAGTGCAGATAGCAATACATTTTTATTTTGATTATATTAGTTCCGTAGGTAACTTTTAATGATAATTATTCAAAATATATATATTTACGGAATCCTTTGGATTCTTTGAAGTTCCTTTGAATGTTAACTTTTTGCTACCTCTTTCTTACCTGGTAGTAGTATCGTTGTACTTTATTAGTTTCTAATTATTCAAAATAGAGGCCAGTCGTGGCGCAGATACACAAGCGTGCGACTGGTTGTGTAAAACGTGACAGATTCTGAGTTTAATTTCCACTCGAGAAAAATAATTATTTAATATTTTCATTTCCTCGCTCTGGCAACAAGGCAAAGAGCGGCGTTTAGTTCCGCCACTCAATACACAATGAACTTAAAAATTCGGCGAAACTTCAGGCGTAAAGGATTTGTATTAAAGAGGGTGTTTTAACATTAGATTCTCACATTCCCTCTAGCTACCCTGCCACATGATACAGTATAAAACTAAAAAAAATATTACGTCACTATTAAAATATCCTTATAGCCTTCTTCAATAAAAACAAAAACACTATGCAAAACAAAAAACATATTTCTTATCCGAACCAGTAATTCCTTAGGTACCAAAACAAACTCCACAGCTTTATTATATAACTACAATTTATATGAACGCTTCATACCCCCATACTTTACTATATTACTTCTTTATCGCTAAAACGATCTTTTACTGAAGCAATAAGAACGCAGGTGGATAGAATGTTACTCTTTTGGCAAGTTGGACAAGTATGCAGCTGCTACGTAAGTACTATGTGAAATAGTAAAGGAACTAAGCAAACAGGAAGTGCTCTAACTGAAGTTTGGGAAGTCTGTACACATGCTGGATGACCGAAAGCTATTCCAAGTTTTTAGTTTGTCGTGAAAATGTTGCTTTGGTTATTATGTTTATTGGTTATTTTGTAGTATAAGTAGTGTTTTAAGTTGTTATTCTAGACTAAAGAAAGAAAAATGTTATAGAAAACATAGAAATTGTGGCTTATTAGCTAGAGTGCTTGGATAGATGATCTAAGAGGCGCAGGTTTGAGTACCGCTTAGATAAAATGTATTGTTTGTATAGAATTTACTATATTTTCGTACTTTTTATGTAAATTTTGTAAAAAAATACTATTTATTAATATCAATTTGTTTTATATTCTATTCTCTTATTGCTTAGTGTTTCATTACGTTAAGCCACTTAATATCGAATGTAATATTCAATATTAAGTGGCTATCACCCACATACAATATTCGTTTAACTTTAATAATAACTTTGTTTAACCAAATTAGAAAAAGATGCATAATGTACAAATTTCTTTTAGATTCATTCATTTCTTCCTGCATACTCCTACAGACAGAAGCAACCTGAGAGAATATAAGAACATTCCATACCTTACTTAAAAATATTTCTTCAAATGCTAATTACCGATCAAAGATTCAGAGTTCTGAATAAAACCAACCAACCTTATAATAAATCAAACAAGACTACACAGCTTCATTTGATTTTGAATGATTTAAACCAATAATATTTCAAAGAGTTCATCCCGTTAGCAGACGGAGCGCATCGGCCCGGCGACCGCGTAATTTCCAACCGTTCAACCGCGTTAACTCCGGTAATAATCAAATTAAAAGCCCATATGGATAGTTGCTTCAGGTTCCAAATTAAATAAACGTTATTTTGTTTCGTTACGTTTGCCAAATTAAATGTAATGTAGGAAATAAAATGTTAAAGGTGTTTTATCAGAGTTTTATCAGAGTTTATTCTGGAATTTCTTTTTATGTTGACCTGCTTGTTGTTTTTTTAATGCAACTTTGCTGTGATTTTAATTTATTTATTTCAGCTTCACGCTTCATCCTGCATATCTTGGTAAGGAGTAAGTAGTGGCAAAACTGCGTAGGTACTTTCTGTCTGGATTTGAGGTACATATATTTGTAATTTTTTTAGTATCATGCCAGTATCCCGCACATAGCAGAGTAGAGATTCCATGAAGATACTTCCATTACCAGCCTTCTTCCAAATTTTCAAGGTATTGCGTGTTGAATGGAAAAACTCAACGCCATGTTTTGCCTCGTTACCGGAGCGGCACAATAGCCTCTATATCGTCCCCCACCCATAATCAGTTCTTTCATTTTCAGAGACTGTTACCATGCCTCAATTATTTCTACCAAGTACTAATACATACATTAATAACTATTGTGTTAATTGAAATATCTTTTAGTTATTTGATTACTATAATTTGTGACAGGTTCATCCGGATGGTTACAGTAGGGTCATTGCTTGTGCTCGGTCAAACTGATCATTGCATTGTTAAACTATAATCTAATCAATATATCTATAGACTAGCGGACGCGCACAGCTTCGCCTGCTTATTTGCACCCTTAGGGGAAGAATTCTAGAAAACCATGAAACATATGTTCAATTAAGTACTTTTAAGAGTCTGAATTTCAAATTTTATTAAAATTGGTGCCAATTTAAAAAAAATATCTATACAAACTTTCAACCCCTTATTTGCACCCTTAGGGGGAAAATTCTAGGAAACGATGAAACACGTGCTCAATTAAATACTTTTAAAAATCTAAATTTCAAATTTTATAAGAATCGGTGCCGATTTAATTTTTTTTCCATACAAACTCTCAACCCCTATTTCACCCCTTTAAGGGTTAAAATTTTTCAAAATCCCTTCTTAGTGGATGTCCAGATTACGAAAGTAAACATTTGTCCAAATTTCACATTTTTACCATCAGCGGTTACGGCTGTGCGTGCCTCTTACCTCAGTCAGTGAGGACAAGTCCTTTTCAATATATCTATAGATTATATTAATTATATTATAATGTATAGACTTTCCATCATACACTAATGTGTTAATATATTTTTATTCTTTTGTAAATTTCCTATAGACAGAAAGAACCTAATGTTAAGACTCTCTGTTACGTAATTTTGTTTTTAACGCCAAATGAATATTTTTAAGATTTTTAAAGTGTTTATTACACACTAAAGATATTTCATATTTTTAGAAAACTAATATAAATAAATAGATACGGCGTGAAGCAAACAAAAACGTAGCAGGACTTGAACCCGAGCGTCCTAAAGGACCGTAAACTATTTCCAGAAAAATAATTATTTTATTAATATAAGAAATTATTGTTTATTATATAGTTGTTGTTAGTTGTTTATTTTATAAGTTATGACCTCTAATGACTTATGAATTAACCAAATTACGATTATAATATCTTAATAAATTTAGTAGCTTGACGAGAGAGAAAGAGAGAGTAAAAAATAATCACTGCCTTTTTAAAAGTCCTAAATAAATTCCACACTTCGTTCTGTTTCGACTAACAGCAAATATGTTTAGTGCACATAAATTTCAACGCGTCTAAATCTCAACTTTATCGCTCTCTCGGCGCTCATAACTTAGAAGAACTAAAAAACTGGTGTTTTTTTTATTATACTTGCTACTTTAAAATAATTAATTTTAAAGTAAATTCGTGTAAGTTTGAGAAGTCTTTCAACAATTTTGTTTTTTATTCTTTATGTAAAATTAAATAAGTCAGCTTCATCCTGTATCCCCCATACAGCAGACAGAGGGAACCTAGTGTTAAGACACTCTGATCCTCACTTTTCGTCGATTTTTTCGAGGCATTGCGTGTTGAGTTTCGCATTCATATCTTATGAAAATATAAATTTAAATAAATATTTCCTTTCCTCGATTGGACATCGAATTCACAACCAGTCGACTGACCTTTTTGTGCTTCAAGGGACTTCATAGGCTTTAATAATAAATTTTATATTAATCGATCTCGAGATAAACGTCTTTGACAGAAGGACAGACGGACAACAAAATAATCCTATAAGGGTTCCGTTTTTTACCTTTACATACGTTTTTGTATATTTTTGACAAAATTATCCTTATTGTGACATATTATATTATTATTACATTAAACGAAGCCTTCAAATCGTAAATCCTTGCTATTCGAGCCGCGTACACACTCTCCGTTCGTTATAACGCCTCACGTAAAACAATTTCCAAGCTCCTTATCCGAAACTGCGTCTGGAATACTATAACGAAATGTACAGAATGTAGACTATTTGGTAGAGAGTGTGTTGATAATTAGGTTATAAGTTATAGTATAAAGATTCTGCGTACACTTTGATTAATATCAATTGATTTATGATATAATAAATAATAATAACAATATTTTTTTTATTCTCTTCTTCTAAGTGACACAATTTCGGAGTAANGAAAGAATCAAATATTTCAAATACGTTCTAAGGTCGTGACAACTAACTGAATAACTCTTACAAAATTATAAGTTATTGAAATTAGTTAATATTATTATTAGGCCAAGTAATGCATTAAAATATTCTTCATCAGTGATACATCACAGATGATTTATAACATTGCGTGGTAATGCCTCCAGAATTCGGCGAAAAATGCCAGCGGAGTGCATAGCACTAGGTCCCCAGGTTCCTTCTTCCTACCCTGCAATTGCCCACATTTGGTATCGAGTGTTTTTCTGAAATTCAAGCCTAGTTAAGTCATCCTTTCATTTGATACCTCACTTGACCTAGCGGCAAAATTTAGTATTGACACCAATTTTACCCCACTTTTCAGGCTATTATTTCTTAAGATTTATACATAAATGTATAGTTTTCAGATTTTTTCCTGTACTAAGTACTACATGTAGATACTAGCTGCCAAATTTCATAATTCTAAGTTAACTGAAAGTACCTTATTAATTTGATTCCTTTTATAGTGTCGAAATACACGTTTTTTACTATATGAATTGTCATATCTTTTTTAAGGGTGCTTTTTCAGGCAATCAAGGGAAGGGAAGGGGATCGTCATATAGGTGATATTCATATACTCATATGAATATCAACTCGATTTCTCCAAGCATTCCTGAGATAAAGGCACAGACAGACGGATGGACAGAAAAATGATCTTATAAGGGTTTTTAATTTCTTTAAAAGCTACAGAACCCTAAAAACTTAGGCTTTGACTGCTAAACCTACTATTCTTTTTTTTTCCGCCCCCGCATCGCCCTTTTACCTCCACCTCGTCCCCGAGGCTTGAAAATATATCAAATTATACCCTTAAATAATAAAATAATAATGGCGGGACAAAAATGACCCAGCGGCAGTTCTAGGTAATCTCATTTTTTTTCAAAAAGTATGAATGCTATAAAATTATTTATATTTTAAATTAAATAAAGGTGTAAAATTGGTTATAGTCGAAAAGTTTCATCTACATACATTAACAAATAAAAAAGTTATATACAATCAAACTTTCGTTTGGGACAAAAATGGGACGGTGGAGCTTCTAGTGTTAAACACAAAATAAACTTTAGACAATAGACAGAAAAGTATAAGGTTGGGCCCAAGTATTCTTTTTAAATTCTCGAGCATGCCGACATAAAAAATATTAATTACTTCATCGTATCGTACAAGTATACATAAAATTATTATACGCCTGTTGCAATTTATTTTTATTAATTTAATGAGTCGAAAAAATATGGCCTAATTTTCGCATTTACAGTCTCACGCTTGTTCCCCTGAAATATATTTCTGTAATATGAATATTATAACAACGAATCATAAGAAGAAGTTTACAATAACAATGTACGTATCACTTATTTACATTTTAATTAAAAAACAGCACACAGCATTATTTATAATATTTTTTCAGTTTTTCAGCTAGTCTACAAGTTTTTATTACTTCTATAAATCATTGTAAAAACGCTCCGAGCGTACTTGGACTCGCCACTCGTAGCCGATTTGTCCAATTAATGCTTATTTATGCTTTATTACGGCACAAACTCGATATGCTGAAATTGTTTCGTGTTTTTTTTTTCCACAAATTGCCTAACTTTCAACCATTTACTACAGGCTGTCGTGTATTTACGACTTTTGTTAACGTTTTTTTGTTACTTCCTACCGATAAAAATACAATTGTCCTGCTTGTAACGTTGCAACTTAAACGTAGAGTTTTAAGTTTATTATATATAGCAACTTGCTCTCTTCTCTCGACGTTACTGATTTTTCACAGAGATTTTATGTGTCTTGAAATCTATACATTTTATGATTTTAATTACTAATTAATAGCTGAAAGTAGAAATTTCACATGTTTCTATTTTTAACAAAGTGCCAAATTTCATAATTCTTAGTCAACCGGAAGCACCCTATGAATTTTGATTCACCATATAGTTTCGAAATACGCCCTGTATTTTACGATATAAACGACCATATATATATTTTTTTAAGTAAATGTAGAAATACTTTTTTTAGAAAATAATGAGGCCGTAGATCTGAGCATGTTTGAATTTCTCCAAGCATTCCTGATATAAAGGCTCTCGACAGACAGACAGACGGACGGACAACGAAGTGATCTTATAAGGGTTCCTCCTTTCTTTCTCCTCTTAAAAGGCACGAAACCCTAAAAACAGAAAATGTTACACAATAGAAGAAAATTCTAAATGCAGTGGTTTACTCTGGTGCCTTGTCTGTCAGTGTTTCAGTAGTCTAAAAGGAACAAACAGATTTTAAATAAAATTAATATACTTATTAAATATAAATTTAAGACCCAATATCCGTCATTCGTATATATTTGTAAAAATATTTTATTATTCAATATAGACTCGTGAAAGAATATTCCTTTATTTATTTCAAACCGCACTACGTTGTAACAGCTGGTCCAGTTTTAATGTTTTTTGCGTAATATCCAAATGGAGTTAAAATATAGTAAAATTGAATCAAATTTAACGAATGGAATTTAACCGTGAAATAAATACAATGAATACTTTAGTTAATTGAATTATTTCAGTAAAGTGGTTAGTAGCTAAACTATGAGGTATTTTATGGAAGGCATTTAGGCCGGCCCCCATGCCTACCCTGCTATAAACGGAAATAGCGTAAACCTAAATAAGAATAATAGCTAATAGAATCGAACTAATAATCATCGTATTTACAGACGCTATCACACTGCACCATGACGGCTTTATTTTTAAGTAATAAAATAAGTACACTATATCACAAGGGTCCTACATATATATTATATATTTATATAAGGTATATATATAACATTGAAGTTCGCGACTAAAGCAACAATTAGGACCGCCCGCACATTCTAATTTATCTTATGAAGATTAACGAGGCTTAGGCGGTGAGCATCGGAACAACAAAGCTCTAAGTATGTAACTTCAAACGTTGAAACGTGATATACACGTGATGAAAGCTGGCGTGTGCCCGCTTTAAAACTGTATTGAAAATTAAATTAGTACTTTTTATTTTTTTTATTTCGCATTTAATCCAATTTGATGCCATCGTAGAGCAATGTAGAGTATATAATTCTACATGCAATATTTTCTTAGCTTTATGTTGTATTCGTGGCGGCCAGATGAAATGGATGTGGGTTCAATTCCCATTCATTGTGATTACTTTTCTCCCATTCTACCCTATTTAGACACTTCTATTTAGACACTAGAAAAACTGTAATGTATATATTTGTGTTATAGCCCCTCCGAGATGGAATCAATACCACAATTAATCAGAAACACAACTAGCGGAACTCAACGCTGTGCTTGATACCAGGTCATGGAATTATTTCATTTCCCCGAGTTGGAATGAGACCCACAACCGTCGCGGTTACTCTCCTTATTGTTTAGCAGCATTTTAAAATGTAATATATTTGCGTATTTTACACAAATGTTCTATATATCAAGAGAGAGAGAAAGAGAGTCTAAATCCCAAGCGTTGCGATGGCTAACTCGACAATTTGATAGATTATAACCTTTTGGGTGACAATAATCAAGTAGAGTGATGTTTTTACATAGTTTGAAATGTATCATACTAATATATTTTGTAGGTCTCTAAATATTTATTTTACCTACATTTCTAAAAATACAAACAGATTATAGGTTATAGGTTCATATCCCACTTTTGGAAATAATCAAGTAACGTTGTTTAATGTTCTATTTTGTTATATTTTTTATACAAATTATGCGCTCTCTCCCATAATTTTGGATATAAAAAACCTATAATAAAAGTAGTATGTAGTAATTATGGTACCTAGTAAATATGGCTGTGTGTATTTTTTTAAGCTAGTAACTGCCAGCATTTTGTTTGTGTAGACTTTAAAACGTAGAATGGAAAATTTCGCTTTCTCATGTTTCTACAAGAACTTTAGGAAATCCTATATCAATCCTTTTCCCTACACTTCCTAACCTACCTATACTACTAAAATTATAACTTTCTAAGTCCAGTAGTGGCGTCTGTGCATTTTCTATCAGTCAGTAACGAAATAATTTTATATTTTACAAAGATATTTCATATTTCTCCATAATAAATATTCAAATTGAAGGCTACATACGTATATGTAGTCAATAACGAATGAAACTCTTTATGATATGAAACCATGTAAGATATATTTTACGGTATAATAATTCAAGCTGCATTTCCAGATTGCATTCAATTTTAATATTTTAAATTCAAAATTATTATGTGCATACATACATACATACATTATCTTATATCTTTGAAAAAAATAAGTATATTGTCAGACCCGAGGGTTTCTATATGTCTTTCATTATATAAGTAACTATTTGAAGGTTTTTTTTTTATTTTAGAGCTTTTACCCCACATAGGGTTACCTTCGACGGACAAATAAGAGAAGCTAGAATTAAGGCACTCTCTGTTCTATATTTTCGCACACAGCAGCCAATTATTGTTATATTATAGCCAAATTTAACTATTTTTTTTCATAAATTAGCATCTGTATCATTCTGATATATAAGCTATGTTACTGTTATTGAGCAGATTAAATATCATTCAACTCTCTTTTTACTTATAAGAGAGATAAAAAGAATATTTTCTATTTTTTTTGTTGTATCCTTTCTGTAAACCAAATATATGTAGTATGTACAGTTAAGATTTCATAATGAACTTAAACGTAGTATATATAGTTATTAAATTTTAATTGCGTCGGCCTTTTAAACGTTCGCTGTAATGACGTAGCAGTTAGAAAAACACGGCTCAGTCGCGAAATACCTATGTATTATTTAACTTCGGATATTATAGTTAACTAATTTTTAATTTTGCCGTATATTTACTTTTTTTTCATAGTAATCGAACAGTTGGTATTAAATTTTGTTTTTTTTTTAGTTCTATGGCGCCGCATATAACAATGAAGGCAAAGAATCTAATGTTATAAAACTTAGTATCTACTTCTTAGTCAAAAACTTAGTCTTTCTCAGTGTTTTTAGAAGTCGAACTTAACGCTGCATTTTGTATATGAAAGCGAAGAAATGAAAATAATTGAATACCTCGAGTTACTCTTTTGTCTCTCTTTTTTAATTATTAAATAGCTAGGAAACGGAAATGTATTCCCCCAAGTGGGTAAAGAACCCATAAACATCCCGTTTGCAGACAGACGCGCTACCGCTGGGTCACGATGCCTTTAGAAAATATATTAAATGTTATGTTTTTACTTGTATGCTGTTATATAACTAACTTAACAATCCTTAGCTAAACTGATTTATAGAAATTCTTTCAATATTTTTGTATGCGAGTAATAAAATTGTGATGTTAGCTTAGGATCACGTGAAAATAAGATGAGATTCAGAAATGCAATACCGATTCAAATTTTATTCATCGAGCCACCAGAGGGGAATTTGAAACGTGTTTTTCTTTTGTATGGCTTTTAGAATATTTTTAGATACAATCATAAAATAACACAGCTACTGACTTCACTGAATAATAAGAATAAAACAACATATCCGTTGATTTCGTTGTTGTACTATGGTTATAGGTTCACTTCCAATTAGGTAGAATTTTGAAAAAAAACAATTTTTTACCGCTGATTTTAAGGCACCAGTCGAGCTCTGCCACTGAAAACTAGTTTACGACGTTTCCCAAAACGAATAGTTTTCAGTTCAAAACAGTCCAAAGTATATTTTTTCTTAAATGTCGAAATCCCTCACTCTGCCTATATGATATAAAGAGATGTGACCTCCGTAAGATTTTGAAATGTAATGATTATTAACTGAGTAGGTAATTTACTTTTCACGGTGCTTATTATTACATCAAAATTATATTGAAAAGCATCTATCTATTCGTCATTTAACTATTTTAAAATTTCTTTCAGCTCCATTATTTGGCATATCAGATCTGAGCTAACTTAACAGCATATTCATTCCGTCTTCACCCGTAATAAAGTAGCGTTCTCCCACCGCAAAGTCAATTAGCCAGATTTAGTGCTTGCTTATATAGCTTCCTAATGTCTGTACCTAATTTCGAGCTGTGATCGAGGAGCAATCAACGTTGCGGTGAAACTCAAGTGGGAATGGAATAGATAATTCGAGTCAGTTATTAAGGTTTAAGGTGTATGGTCGTGCTAGTATTAGTTGTAATTAGATAGAAAAAATTGTGTTTTAACTCTCTGTTCTTCTCTTTTCTTCTAAATAAAGACACATATTGTTGAAACTGAATGCCTTCTTTTATCGTAGCTTAGGTATATGAAAATATTTTAAGTAAACTGAATATGTTTTACAGGCAGTTCACGAGTAATAACCGTAGTGTGCATAATCACGTTCCATTTAGACGCATGCTAGAACTGAACTACTCCCAATAGGGGAGAAACGTAGACTCTCTGATCTTGAATTATGTAACTAGAGTATTCACGTTATTTAATACATGGAGACATAGGAAACAACATAAAAAAATATATAGAAGCCGTAGTGACGCTGTGGCACCAACGTGAGACTGTAAACGTGATGCTTGTTAGTACGATTCCCACTCGGGGGATGTTATTATTTGTTAATATTTTCATTTCTTCGCTCTGGTAATAAGGCAAAGTGCAGCGTTTGAATTCGCCGGAAAATAAGGAACGAAGTGTATTAATCTGCCTTCCTCTGCCTACCTTACAATGAGTACGAGTATATGCGATATAAAAAGAGTGAATTGGAAGCTATTATATATTTCTCCTAGAAAAACATCTTCATTACTTATTAATCATTTCAAATTATTAAATTTAATGGATGGAAAATAAAGAGCTAAGTATTTAACAGCTCTCTGTTGATACGTCGTATTTATATTTGAATGTCCCAGTACCGCAGCATTCGGTTAAATAAGCCAGAATGCACACACGCGTTTGCTGAAAGTAATGTGCAGTTTAAAATATTTCTACATAATATAAAGGAGCTTAACATGGCTTTAAACATGCTCATTTGTGTTGGGTTCTTCTGTTATTTTTTTAATATATAAAATGTATTACATTTATTGCAATTAATTGTCTAAAGGTTGGGGTGCACTAAGCATTTTCCTTTCTTTTTTAGTTTCACACTATATCCCGCACACAGGACGATACACAAAAGGGAAAACCTAAAATTAAGACACTCTGCTCTTCACTTTCCGCCAACATCTAGAATATTGTGTTAAAGCGCAGAATTTACCGCAAAATACAAAATAATTAATTTCCTCGAGTGGGAATTGAACTCACATCCTGTCGCGTTTACAATCGCACGTATATTTATAACGACTGGTTTCTAATATTTTCCCGAGATGAATAAAACCCGCAACCATTGCACTAGTTCAGGCATTTAACAACTGCACTACAATACCTTATAAATTATTATTCTACAATTTTACTCCGAAACGAGCTATAGAACTGAAATTTAATTATTATAATAACAACTTGAAGTTAGTTCTACATACAATTATTAATTAACCAAAATTTTGTCTTATATAATATTTCGAGCTCCAAAGGCCTTTGTTGTTACAGCGTCTACAAGATGGTACAGGGTTTGCTGAAATCATCACTATAGCTATATATCTAATGAAGCCGTCATTGCGCAGGGGCACAAGCGTGCGACTGAAAACGCAACGACTCCCTGTCGATGAAATGAAATATTAAATATTTTTATTTCCTGGTGCCTGGTAGGGAATGTCTTAATGGGAACGGAGCTAACACGAGGTTTCCGGATTGCCTCGGCAGCGTGAAGAAAAGGTACCTATTAGACGATTTTTACGTTGCTTTCAATCCGTTTTCGATTAATAATCCTCCAATTTCAATTGATCACCACCGCCGCGACCCCGTACAACACCAGAGCAGCTACAAGCCCTATCTGAGGGTAGAAGTCGTATCCACCTGGAAACACTGCCGCAGATAGGCCAATCGAAAGAAGGATTTTCCTCCGAACCACACAGTCATTTACCTTATTTAAAAATTATATATAAACGTACTTTTCCTGTTTCTCGATATTTACCTGAAATACAAAAGTTTCCGTAGACAAAACCACGGGCATCCGCTAGGGTATAACAAAACAACTTAGCAAGATATCCTAACCGTTTTCTAACTCATTACTTGTAACTAGTTAGTTTGTCCTACTTTACCGTCTCCACTAAACTTCTACAGTGATATATGTGTTTATATATGTATATTGGTATACATATTATACTCATATATTATTGTCTCGGTGATATTTAGTTCAAATAAGTTAATTTTAATTTAGTTTATATTTTTTGTTATATTTATATTTTAATGTACTTACCTAATGATTTTTATGGCGAACGCTTGACGCAGCGGAACAAGCGGCTGACTGTAAACGCGACAGGTTGTAGGTTCGATTCCAATTAGGGGGAGACTTTTGTCCATAGATCCAAGGTGCCGACTTTCCTTTTTCCTCACTAGATGTAATGATATATACAAAAGATATAAAAAATTCTCCCGCTCCAGCCAATTAACGCAGTGTTTTTAAATAGTCACCTTGATTTTCCATCTCCATATAAAATGAATGAAACGTATGAAAATAAATAAATTTATAAAACAGATTTTACTATTGTAATTCTTCAAATAGTTCTTTCAGGCAAAAGGTGTTTAGCTTTATGGATGCTACGGACGAAATTAAATTCTTTTTATATTCTATTCCGTTAAGCTTAATATTGTACATTCTTTCGAATGGTTCTAGAGTACGTTCAAATATTTTTGTGTTACATTTCATTGGAATTTGCGCAGGGGCATAAAATGTGCTTCAAAATCGACTGGTTGTGGACTCTACGGACCACTCTACGAAAGGAAATATTTATTTTCGTTTATATATAGAATATATAAGATATTTCTCGTTAATTAATTGAAAGTAAAACACAATTTACGTCTTGCCTGAATCCTTGTAAGTTGGTTTGGGTTTAAATAAATATAACCTTCTCGTTGTAAACGTACAAATGTTGTTTATATTAAGCGGAGTATTGATTCTATAATAAGCGATAATAACTTGTTAAGGTTTCATATACATTTACAAAAGTATTTTATTATATAGATATACTCGCTCTGATAACGTGGCGTAGCGCGGCGTTGAGTTACGCTACTTAGAGCTTAAAGAGTCTTAAAAAGTTCTCCAAGTTCCCTCTACCTACAGATATGTGCGGGATACAACGTAAAACTACAAAAATAACATTCCATTTCTGTCGAAATCCAGACAAATATTTCTTACTTGATTCTTATAGTAAATATTACTAAGAATTTTTTTTATGATACCTACTCATAGAGCAATAATAAAAATTAACAATAACATGGGACTAAATATTATATTCTGAAAAATCTTTTACATTCGAGAAATATACTTATTATCTTTAGAGTTAATCTTTGGAGTTCTTAAAAATAACGAAGTACTGTAGTACTTTAGTACATACCTATTAATATACGCTAGATTCTTTACAACAAAAACACAAGTTAGAGTTGAAACTTCTTATTGAAGCTGTAACATCACACAGTGGTGCGTGCGCTAATGAATTCCAGTAGCTTTCAACCAATCAAACTTTTCTCATTTGCCGTGACGTATTTCATCATGCCAACTTTAGTCGACGGATCACAGGTTTATATTAAGGATTGATTAGGGAATTTTACTTCAAGAGCTTAATTGGGAAAGGAACATTTGTACCATATAGTACAGTGTCATTTGGTTTTATGCTTGAGGAGTGTAACTTTAAATTCCGGCCGCGAGTAGATTATACTTTTGGATTCATCAATATAGAATTAAAAAAAGTCCCGCCATTGTGGCTCCAGTGGGACTATGTCTGACGGTTAACACTATAATTGTAGATTCCATCCCAGTTGGGGAGAATGACTTATGCTCATTTTCCTTATCTGGCAAACAAAATGCGTTGAGTTCTGCCACTTAACACGCAATATCACGTATTCAGGCATCGAATTGTATGAAAATAAAATTGTAAGATAGTCCTAATCTATATATATAAAATCGAAAGGTCACTCACTCACTCATCACGAAATCTCAAAAGCTACCAGAGTTTTAAATTTTGCACGGAGATTATTTATAGGGCGTAGGTGCTCGCTAAGATGGGAATTTGCAATATTCGACTCCTAAGGGGTTGTTTTCGGGCTTGATAGTTTGTATGAAACTTTGTTACTATAAATGCTAGGAGTCTCAAATTTTTTATAGACGTCACGTATAGGACGTAAGTACACACGGAGACGGGAATTTTCAATATTCCATCCCTAAGGGGTTGTTTTTAGGGTTGATAGTTTGTATGAAACTTCGTTACTACAAATAGGAGTCTTAAATTTTGTATGGACGTCACTTATAGGACGTAGGTACTCATGGAGACAGAAATTAATAATAACGTAGTTCACGCAGGCGAAGCCACGGGCCGCTAGTACTTTTATAACTTTAAGTGTATCAATAAACTAATATAAAAATATACAATATTTCGATCCATTAGAGTAAATATAACTCTTTCAAAGAATGCTTTGTAAGACTTATTTTCTTAATATAATATTCATCTCAACGGACGCGACAAAAATATCTAATATTTACATGGAAAACCACTCAATTTTATAAAATTATTTTTTTAAATGCCACATAATATTATTGAAATATAATAAGTAAAATTACTTTGAGCTGAAGTGCCTCCAAAGAATTGGGTCCGAACATTCATTCTCAATGACAAGTAAGAGCGTAAAAGCCAACCCCTTTTGAAAGTCACAAAAAAGGCAAAGGATCGTATAAAAAGGAATTATATTGAATTTGTACGCCTATTTTTATGATTGACAAGTGTTATAATATGGCGATAAACGTTTTCTGTGCTGCTCGTAATAATATATATTATGTGTATATAGGTGGATGTGAAAGATTGAAATATTTATTTCAAGGAAGTTTCTTTTTAGGGTTCCGTACCTCGAAAGGAAAACTCAGAACCCTTATAGGATCACTTTGTTGTCCGTTCGTCCGCCTGTCTTTCAACACCCTAGATCTACTATCCTAAGAATCCTGTGTGTCCTTAGAAATTTTTCTAAGCAAACGCAATCGAAACCTACACTTACTTCCCGTGAACTCAAAATCTTGAAATTTGGTAGGAAGCAACGTCTTATGGTACAAATATAGGAAAAATTGCGACAAGTAAAAATTTATAGATATTTCATAGAAAAAAAACAATTACAAAATTTGTATTTGCCGCACAGCGTGAAGCTAAAATAAATGTCACGTAACTGCTACTTGCTTTAGGGTTAAATACTAAACAATAATTTGACGTGCTATTCGCAAACTAAGAAAAGAAAAATATTTAGACACAAAGAACAACGTAAACGTAGCAGGATTCGAACACGCGCTTTTTAGAAATCTAGGTTAGCAATAAGATACTTCCTCCTTTTTTAACCGACTTCTGTAAGAAAAGGAGGTTATCAATTCGACTGTATTCTTTTTCTTTGATTAGTTGAACTCAACGATATATATTATTTAGTAAACCAAGGATATTTTAAATATAATATATCCAATAGTAAAACCATACCACTGTTTTCAATCGAATAGGAGTCCACAGCGATGACAGGTACATTTGGATATTTATCACAATTATTTTCCCTGATAACTCCGCTATTTTGTGAAATATTACGCTTGTATGACAATTGCATCATAATAATGCAATTGGAATAAAATGTCACTTTTTTAACCTCATGCTTGTACCGCATATAGCAGGGTAGGTTGAGAGAACTTAGTGTCAAGACACTCAAGACATGACGCTTTGTGTGGCGGGACTCAACGCCGCGCCTTGACACACCGCTGACGGGGAAATAAATAGTTCAATCGCGTTTTTAATCAAAACCTTTTTCACGCCACGAAGGCCAAAAATTTCAAATTAACAAAAAAGAACAATATGAAATTAAAAATAAAGTTTAAAATCAAGAGCAAATATGTAGAAAGTTAAAAAGTAAATTAATTAACGCCCCCAACCCTAAAATACATGTTTGCCCCAATTAAGTCGATTACGTTATTTTTATCGCAGGCATTCAAAATTTTCCCCAGAATGTGTGGCGGTAATTTCCATTATCGTAAAAAGGTTCAGGTAGACACCGGCTCATGAAGAAATAAAATTTTTACGACGTTCCGCTCTTAAGATTTTCCTTATTCTTGTTACTAGTGACTTTACTAAAAATATACTGAAAAAACATCTCTTATGTTAGAGTGAGCTTAGTGATCGTTAGAATGTAATTGTTTCTTCTCATTTTACATATTAAAAGAAATTGCTTCATAGATAGACGACAGGACCCATCTGTATGTCATTAGAAATAGAATTAAACCTTTATGTTTTAGTAGGTATTTCTTCGAGTAGTGTTTGAATTCGAATTAATAAGTACCAGGAGAGCGACAGCGAGGACGCAGTCATTACCATATTTATCATTCCATTTACATTTTTCCAAATTAAAAAAAAGATGAAGTACCTACTGGGAATATGTACATTTTGTATGTGTACTATTATTTTAAACAATTATTTAACCATAATTTATATTGATAACTTTTATATGCTGATGATTTATGCACACGTTAGCACTAAAAATAATATAAAGAGTAAAACAATTTTGTAAACATATATTTCCCAAATTCATATTGAACCTAAAACCATTATCTTTCTTAAGGTTTTATTGTGCCTAAAGATGTCTTAATCTAGATGATTTCAAAGTTATAATTTATGCTATGCAATGCTATATACAGTAGAGAGCTTACCTTAGCACAAACCTGTTCGTATTGTTCGCGTCGACGACTTTTCCAACGTTTATATAGGTCACAACGGTACCGGAAATTCAGATTAACGAAGTTGATTTTTAATGAGGAATTTTAAGGGTTAAATAGGCATAGGCGGCTTGAAGTTAATAATGAGTCCATAATACCTCTTTTGAAAAGAAGTCACGTTTTTATTACGTTGATTAGAATACAGAATGGTTTTAGTCCAATTATTGGATAATTGTGTTCATTTTATTTATTGTTTGTAATGTAATTTTTGTTAAAGCTAAATGTGTTTGAAGAAAATTAACAATTTGATACCCAGTTGTGGAAATACTCGAGCCACGACTGACCTCTGCTATTCCTTTTAATCTATATATATAAAAGGACTTGTCCTCACTGACTGAGGTAAGACGCACACACAGCCGTAACCACTGTGCGTAGAAACGTGAAATTTGGACAGATGTTCACTTTCGTAATCTGGACATCCACTAAGAAGGGATTTTTAAAAATTTTAACCCTAAAGGGGTGAAATAAGGGTTGAAAGTTTGTATGGAAAAAAAAATCTTCACCGATTCTTATAAAATTTGAAATTTACATTTTTAAAAGTATTTAATTGAACACATGTTTCATGGTTTTCTAGAATTCTCCCCCTAAGGTTCAAATAAGGGTTTGAAATTTTATATAGATTTTTTTAATCGGCACGAATTTTTATAAAATTAGAAATTTAGACTCTTAAAAGTATTTAATTGAACATATGTTTCATGGTTTTCTAGAATTCTTCCCCCAAGGGTGCAAATAAAGGGTTGTAAGTTTGTATGGAAAAAATCTTAAATCGCCACCGATTTTTATAAAATTTGAAATTTAGACACTTAAAAATATTCAATTGAACATGTGTTTCATGGTTTTCTAGAATTCACCTCCTAATGAATAAGCAAGCGAAGCTGCGCGCGTCCGCTAGTTTATATATATTTCTTAATTTACGTATAATACAGCCAAATACACGATTCGTTAGCATAGCAGGTGCTGTTGTGGTTTATTTGAAACACGTAGCAGTAAGTTTTTGTTGATTAACACAAATATTGACTTGTTGGGAGCTTTGATTGAGTCCTTATTTAGAAATGAACATTCAAAACAAGTTGTAAACAGGTGATTACCGTTTTTTTTTTTTTTTTGGTNTATATTTCTTAATTTACGTATAATACAGCCAAATACACGATTCGTTAGCATAGCAGGTGCTGTTGTGGTTTATTTGAAACACGTAGCAGTAAGTTTTTGTTGATTAACACAAATATTGACTTGTTGGGAGCTTTGATTGAGTCCTTATTTAGAAATGAACATTCAAAACAAGTTGTAAACAGGTGATTACCGTTTTTTTTTTTTTTGGTAAAACCCATTTATTTTCATTGGGATTCTAATTTCTTATTCTAACATGATAATTGTGGAAAATTTGCACTGGCTTATTTTATAGATTCAAAAGTTCTTGTAACATAATAATAATATTAAATAATAAAAAAATAAATAAAATTTGAGTCAATTGAAAAAATATTTTAATAGATTATTAAAATGTGATTTTTTATCACAAAATAATGATTTTGTCGTATTGAGAATTTTTACCTATACTAGAATTCGATTGTAATTCAATAATTGTAGAAACGAATGACGGCGTTAAGTTTCGCCACTCGAAATACCAGATGTATCAGATGATAGAAAGCGGATAACGTATTGTGTAACTAAATGCTTTCTGATGACGATCGAGATTTCGATACTTCGGATAGGTTGGCCCGTCTTTATAAAGAAGTACTTCAATCAACAATTAATTATATTTGTAATTCTATTTTCAAACAAAAAATATATTATTATATACAGTAATACTAAATTGTAAAGTAAATACAAATAGTTCATAAAAAACCTTAATATAATATAACGTAGATTTAAAATTTGTTGTTATTATTTTGTTTTTTTTCCACCCACGCAGATGTTCAGTGACATATATATTTTTAATATTATTATAATATGTTATTTACATAAAAAATATATAAAAATACAACGTAAGTAATCCCTTAGTGGGATTTCAATCTACAAATTAGCCTGTGCATTAGACCTGATTACACTACGACTGCGATACAAATTAATGTTATTTATATTAAAAATATATATGTGGCAATTATATTATAATTTTTGTTCTAATGAAAATTATTTTATATATATTTTAAGTTGTTGCTTATCCAAAACGCCTGCTGCAATAAATTAGTAGTAGGTTTTTTTACAAAACCCACCTAATATAAAAAAAACCCGGACAAGCGCGAGTCGGGCTCGCTCACCGAGGATTCCGTATAAAAATTGCATTGAGATTGAAGCATTAACTGCCAAATTTTATAATTCAAGTTCAACCGTACCCTATTAATTTTTATTCCCTTTATAGTGTCGAAATACGAATACAGGATTATATATGGGATACAGCGTGAAGTTGAAAAAAAAACATATTTTTCATAAAACATACATTTTCACGTACCAGGTACACCTGGACCTTAATCGTTTGCTATCATCAATTAGCGTGTTATCAATAGCTGACAATAGAGGGGTAAAGTGTAACAAAGGGTATGCTTACCGTGTAAAGACATTGGCAATTAGTGTGGAGATAATAGCGCCTGTTTGATCTTCATTACGAATGGAGTATCATTGTTGAGTCCAGTGCCAGTGCCAGTGGCACAAGTGTGCGATTCTAAACGCGATGGTTGTGGGTTCAATTTCCACTCGAGGTAATGGATGAATGGAGAAAATGAATTTCCATTTCCTCGCTCTGGTAACGCGGCAAAGCGTAAGTTGAGTTCCACCATTCAACACCCAATTCCACCTGACTTCAGCGCAAAGTGAAAAACGGAGTGGGTTTACACTAGATTCCCTCTGCTTTCTCTGGAGGCATTACGTGATAAGTGGCGGGACTAAAAGCCGCGCTTTACCTCGTTACTAGAGCGAGGAAATGAAAATATAGTATCTTTCATATTATAGTAAATACTGGTAAAACATCATATACGTACATATTTCTCATGGGTTCAGTAATTAGCCCTAAAGTTTAATCCTTGTAACATTTGTACTAAAATCCAAACTGTTCAATGTAAATTTAATAAAATACATCAAAATAATTAAGCATAGCAACACTAGTCACGAGCCAAAATTTCCCAACCGCAAGTTTGATGGCTCACGTTGCCAACTTAGTAATTAGAGCACGTTTTAGCAAACTACGCATTTCTGTTTCGATAGATGTATTTATCTTAGGCCCTTGTTACCTAATCTGCGTTAATGACATTAAAATTCATGTCAAAAACTTTTGGGGTTTGACAAAATGGACATTATGACATGGAATCAGAGATATACGCCATTTATAATTTAGATTTTGGATGTCGCTTAATACGATTATATTTAAACTGTTATCATTGGTTTCAAAAATTTGACTACAAGTGGGGAACGGAAGTATCTGAATGTGGAATGGAGTGTCTTTACGCTAGGTTCCCAGGTTCTCTGAGTTCAAATTGTTTCACGCGAGATTCACAACACGTACATGTAAACTATTTTCATTTCTGCGATTTGGTAAACAAAGATCGGCGTTCATTTCCACCAGGTAACACGCAATATCTAAAAAAATGAGCAGTGCGTGGGAACGGATTATCTTAACATTTGTTTCCTCTGCCTACCCTCCTATGAGAGAAAACCTTTAAGCTGCTTTTCGCGTCACTGTAATGACATCTTCGTGGTACAGTAAGTGGTACGAGTTCCGCAAAACCAACGGGAAAATCTAAATAATTCTTCCTTTCATTTTTTCTCTAATTTTCTTTAAAATGGAGATTAAAGCTACAATCGCGAAGTCACGACAACCTCTCCACATATATTATTTATTTTTCATATACTAATTGTTTTTCATTTTTAGCTCTTGAAAACTCTTAAGAACCAAACTTTTTATTACTTTATCAAAAATTATAGGATATTGTAAATGTAACTCGTTTATTCTTAAAACAGCTGTGAAAACAAAAAAAGTGAAACGTGGCATAAATTTTTATAAGTTTTAGTTTTCACGATACTTCGGGAGCTCATTCTTTATTCACCGTTAGCTGGAACCTTTACAAGAAAGAAAATAACCAAGTTGAAGTACAGAGCAGATCAATTGACTTTTTAGCATACTTAATGTAACTTTGCTTACTTTTTCTCTCTTTAAAATTCACTCCGTTTTAGGGAGTTGATAAAAAACCTTGTTTATTATTCAAAAAATCTGTAATAAATACCGGGAAATACTCCGGGAGCACTGAAGTAACATTAAAAGGAAATGACACCTGTAATACAATTATATTTGTTCGATTCCTGGTTGAGATTGGTTGAAGTTGGTTAGATACATTTATATCAACCTATTAAAAACGAGTTATTTATAAATGCAGATAATACATGTGTTAAAATACGATGTGAGCCCCTTTTCTTAACTCTTAATCATTTCTATTTCAAAAGGACTTTGAAATGTCCTTTCTAGTCTAACATATTATTAAACAGTCTTATTTATTCAGATTAAGTTGACATTAAATAAATAATTAAGTAAAAAGCAAATAACATACATATTACACAATTACTTAAGTTTTGTTAAAGAGACGTTGAAGGAAAAGCTGACTGAAGCTATAAATCATTATTTTACTGATACACTGTTCTTTCATATCAAGGCATTTTAGCTCTTAGTATTTGAAAGCTAAGGTTGAAATTGTATTTGTGTATAATATTATAGTACGAAGAAAAAACACCTTCTACCTGTACTTGAATAAAAATATTTCGCATCGCTATAATTTATCATAATAAGGGATATAATTTCTTGATGGAATATTCGGAAGAACGATTTCTATAATAAATGAAAATGCGTAGAAGAATAATATTGTGGATTTGAAAGTTGTAGCTTTGATATTATAATAAATGGGTCCACATTTTTTAAATTATCTGTATATATTTTTTCCCGCACACGGCATGAAAGGCAAACGGAACCTAATATTAAGACACTCAATCACTCCGTGGAAAGTGTTTCGACGAATTTTCGAGACATTGCATATTAACAATAATTCATTCCCCCGCATACTGGCATACTGTGCCGTTGTACTATAATAACCCCATATATTCCAAAATAATGAATAATATCTTACTAATACTCATTAAGTTGCCTGATGGGTTATGCAATGTATTCTACACCCATTATCGACATTGAACATCGGGGCATATGGGACAGATTGGGCGACTGCCAGTTGACAAAACATAAACCTACATAGTATTTGACAGATAGTCTAATAGCTTGTCTACAGTAAGTCGATAGTTAGTTCAAATTTGTATATTAAACTTGTATAGTAATTCATTTTATTTATTTATATCGTACTTATTGGTTTTCTATAGAAAAATTCAACAGAGAATTGGTATAATGTTTTTGGGTTCGATTCCTAGTCAGAGGAGGATATAAGATTTTTTATTTCTCAAATTAAATTAGACAAGGTGCGATGTTAAACGCCGTGCCCGTAAGTAATAAGTAGGTACATTATAAACACTAAATTCTAATGTAAGACATTAGACAACATCAACTTTCTCCTTTTAATACCAATCTCTCCTGTTTCACCTTTACAAAATATTTTACGTATCTCAGACTAAATATTTATAAAATCATTTGTTTAGCTTATTAAACATCCCTTGGCTAGACCCTGTACTGGCAACTTGTCCAGGTCTTTTGACTTTAATATTATCGTGACAAGGAAAATTTGTCTCCGTCGTCCTCTACTTAATTGCTAAAGTTCACTCGCTTGTAACTTGCTATCTTGAAAAGAACACAGAATTTTCTGCATTAATAATAATCAGCTATAAAATTGTCAAGGCTCGAATTCATCCAAAGTCATCACAAGTTGTATGTTAAAAGTAGACGAATAAAAGCTTAAAATACCTTAGGTCTTGTTGTGGAAATAATGGTGAAAAATATTGTATTTCTATGTATTTTTATATATTTATATTTAAAGTTACAGAATTAGAGAGAGCCAGTGTTAAGACACTCTGCTCCCCACTTTCAGCCAAAATCTGGAGGAGATAGAAATTATATCTTTATTTCAATCTGATTACATGAATTCACTAAAGAGTTCGCACTAATTAATTCGCCAATGTTATATAAAGAACACGCGAAGAAGGTAGCACAATAAAAAATATATAATTTAGCACAATGAGTGAATGCTAAGAAGATATTCACTAAAATACCTTCGCCTATAAAATTAAAATCAAGATTTAATAATATGGACGTAGATGGAGGCAAGGATGTGACTGTAGAAAGTGGGGAACGGAGTGTCTGAACACAAGGTTCCCTTTACCTACCCTGCTATGTGCGGGAAGCAACGTGAGGCTGTTTTTTCACAAGTGGAATAAAGCTTTTAAATAGTAGGAAAATGGAGAATTGAGTAACTGTAATTGTGAAGGTAAGACAAAATTACATAGCAAGATGACTTGTACTTTTTCACAATTAGAACAAGGAACTATATTATAGAATTTAGTCGAGACCAATCTTCAATTACGTTGGTTATTTTTTTTGACTACAAACAAAAACTAAAATCCCTTTCTAAAACAATTGCCGTCTGACCTTTGTGTTTTGCACTAATTGTTGTAATCGTGTTCCTATGAGCGGAATAATTTATGTTATTTTTCCTTTATAATTTCTCTATCTCATTGTACCATCCGATTTTGAGGTTATAAAATAATATTTTAACATTCTTTATTTGTCATTTTAAATATGTTTTTTTTAAATATTTATGGACGAATATATATAAAAAAAATAACTGTAATAATAAGTAACAAAATAAAAATTTGAGTTTAACATCTGGTAATAAATTCGAAGAATTTGAAGATTCGAATATACGACCTTCATATGCCAATATAACATCAATAATAATCAATTGAATAACAAGCATATCCATATAACACAACTAACACACATTTAATATGAATGTAATGTTGACATAACATACTGCCAATATCATAGGTGAACCTCATATAGATACTTCTCGTTGATTAATCAGAAAGCGTATGAAGGCCACAACGGCCCTCGTTGCGTGAAATCGATATGGTGTTTGGTGTCCTCCATGGAGTATCTTTTATTACATTGTGAATGTCCCTTTGTCACATATTGTATGGTAGTTTTGTTTAATATTTTGTATGAATCCGTAAATTTAAAATACAATCTATAGAATATTTAAAAATGTATCCAAAATATATGTAAAATAGCTCAGCGCAATTAAATAATAATTTACATTTCCATTTGCATCATTTTTAACCCAACACAAGTAATTATTATATACTTACTTTCTGAGGTCATCGACCAAGCTAATATTTGTATGATTTGGGAAGTACAACTATTCGTGCTTTATTTTATTTTTATTTCTCTTCTGAGCTGCAAAAGTGATAGGCTATTTAATTATAATAAAAAATCTAGACATTTAGCTTATATTGGTTTGATTAAACAAACTAATCTAAGCAACTATAAGCTATATAATATTACATAATTAGTTTTTAACACAGTCGTAACAAATTATATTATTCAAAACTTACAAATATTGTAATAAAACAAATTTACTTAAATCGACATCTCTTCGTTCCATTTTCTATACAAGCATGTAGCTTTTATACATAACAAACTTGTTTCCCTATTCCTTTCATAAAAGCCACATTCATGTAACAGAATGTTAACAGCTAGTCTTTAGCCAAGTTACTTGTTTTAAAAGCTCTTAGCCTTTCAAACGTTTTTATGTTTTTTAAGAGCAGCGTAGACCTAAATGACACTACACGGTGTACAGGATACTTGTGACGCATAGCTGCCACTGCTTCAGGCAGAGAAATATTGTTTTTTTTTATTTACTGTAAGTAAGCCACGTTGTTCATTTTTAGGTGCAATATTTAAATAATTTTAGTAGACAAATTACTATGTTAATATTTTAAGGGTGGTAATTTAAAAAAAATACAGTTTCTTTCGTTAAATATACCGAAAAAAGAATGTAATAACAACTTACCCTATTCTCCTCTTTCGTGGATATTTAATATTTAGATAGTACCTAATGAAGGCAAATTATATTTTTGATATATCATCTAAAAAAACGAATGACTTTTATTAGACCTACTTTTACCAAATGAATATAAAGAATATCTCGTAAAATTAATAAATATTCAACTTAGGCTTATTGTAGAATAAAATGACTGACTGTACCCAAGAGAGATCTCATAAGGCATCGCACGAATACAGACTTTTAGAGTAGACGCACATTCGAGACTTTTCAACATGTTTTTATGATATAAAAAAATAAAAATACATTGTAATTCTTGTATGCGATATATAAATTGTTGAGGAAAATATTACTAATTGTTCTTTTTTGTATCGTCTTGAAGGGAAATGTTTAACGACAATAGATAGACAGTAGAATTAGAAAAAAAGATATTTTTTATAGGTGAAAAAAGCAGAAAAGCAGAACTGAGAAAGCCAGAAAAATAATTTAAGTTATGTCAATAGTGATCTTAAGACTTTTTTATATAATACAGTATATAATTTTGATTTGGCAGTGAATTTCCTTAGAAAGAAGCATAGACTTAAATGTTTGCTATTAATTTCAGCTTTCCATGTAATCTCTAGTAAAATTGTCTTTACAGATGGACAAACGATAAACAAATTAAACTTAGAAGAGTTCCGTTTTTATTTTTAAGGTATAAATTTAAGCAAGTAAACGAAACAATATAAACATTTACATATATACTTCTTTTAATAATATTAATTTATTAAGAATATATATTTTTTACTATCGTTAAATAATGCTACCAACACTATCAATCATACTTAGTAATTCTAAAAAACTAAATTAAAAAGTCCTTAGCTCATTAAAAATATCGTTTAAAAATATTTATTCATTTACAGATAACAAATACATACATTATAAACAGGTGTGACAATCTATAAAATATATTAATATATTTATGAAGAAAATTTATAATAAGGTTTTTTATTTACCTGTTATCTCTCGCATTGAACAGGATAATATGTACGAAAAATAATTCAGTTAGTACCTACTAAGAGACTACGTATTCCACCTTGCTAGCATTTAACTTGTGTCCCAAAATCCAAAGCAGAACTTCAACTTAGCAGATCGAATAAATAAAAATTAATTTAGTATATTTTTATCCCAAAAGTGGCTATCGAATCCAAAATCCTCGCGCTTATAGCCAGACACTGTTCCACTGCGCCTAGATAACTTTTAATATATTAATCCCACAAATGACTTTCAATCGCTGAAAAAGCATAAAGCTATAAACGCAAATTATAAACAAAACATCCCATAAAATTCACCATGCAACTAATCGACTCATGCTTACGTCATACAAGCGAATATGACGTATGCTATGGGCGAGTATAAAGTATATATTTATTTACGTTCATTCCAACTCGGGCGCAGTAATCGCTTGAGCTAGGTTAAGAGAACACGTGTTTTATAGTGAATTTTAAAATAATGGAGCCAGTGAATTTATTAGAAGTGGAGAAAGAAGAGTTCAGAGAGTTTTTAGCGTCTTTCGATCATGTATTTTCGGACTGCGACGGTAAGTTACTTAGCGACGCCCGATCGATAATACAATACAAGCAACATAACCTATTCGTGTCAGATTATAGCGTAACACAGTATTTTGTGGTATTTTATCTTTATTGTGGATTTGGAAGGATTATTTATAGTTGTTTGTAAATATTATGATGATTTTGTAACTTAGTAAACGTGTAATTTAATCGGTTTCATAATAAGTAATTGATATTGCAGATCATTGGTGATTTAACTTGTTTTCATTTATTTTTGTATGTAATAATATAATATTTAACTAATATATATAATTTATTAATATTGAAATTATTCATTTATTATTGTCGTTTCATTATTATTTATTGCAAACGTCTTTTCAATGTTATTTCAAGGATTCTTTTTCTTTACCTCACAAGGAAAAAGTATATAAAAAATTAAGTGAAATGGTTTTATAAAAGTAATTATATTTTTTAATGGATAATACCAAATTGAACGTAGTAGTATTCTCACTGATATAAGTATTTTATTCTGACTATTAAATAATATGGTATGATATTATTATTTTTATTTATAATTAAAATTTCTATTTTCTCTCCAAATAAAGATATCATATATTTAAATTTCTTTAAAAATTCACAATGCAATGTAAGCTGTTAATTAGTTATAACATCTACTAAAAACAAAATTTTAAAAATCCTTTAATCAGAATAGGACCCTATTCTAAATAAAACTAAACGCCAATATAAAACTATAATGAAATAAAAATATTAATAAATATGATCAAATACTATTTAATATGATTTATTGTTGTTTTTACTATTTATTATAAATATTGTATTATACCAAAAATAGCATATTTTAGTATCGTACGATAGTTTATTAGGTCACGGTCGTCATATAGCTGATAGAATTCTATTGACGGCTTTTAAAGTTCAAAATTATTCGTTTGTCGTTTTTTTACAATTTTAAAGTATTATTCCACAGTTAGTATAGTAAAATTATTTTTAGAAAACATAAACATTTATAAAAAAATGGATGGTTTCTTAGAGGCGCGGGTTCATATACCGCTGCGTCCAAATTCTTATATATTTTTTAAAAATTACCTTTGTACTTTGTTTTTAACATCACGCTGCAACTTCGCCAACATGGAAATAAATATGAGTCGTCTATCATGACACATTCTAAGTACCCTAGATAGCTCAGACAGCAGTTTTCATCGAAACGATTAAGATGATGTAATATACGAGTAGCTCTTAATTGATAAATAACAATAACAAAAATAATTTTCAATTCGAACTAGTAGTTCCTGAGATTAGCGTGTTCAATAATAAAGATGAAGAGTTTTGTCATCTTTATACTATGAATGTAGAAGATATATGCAGATAGATTTTAGTTTGACCGCATAAGCCCTAATGCGCTCTATGATGTCATACGTGTTCTTTCTATGTAAATTGTATGACTTAGAAAATACTGATGCTGACAAAAAAATAATATCATATTTGTGAACATTCTATATATGTATTTATATCTATATATTTTAATATATAATGCTATTTAATGTCACGTCATATTTATGAAATCCTCATGCAGGAATGCACTTGTTTAATAAATATGGTCTTTGTCTGTATACAAATAAGACGACGGAGACTAGATAGATTTTAGGTTTAAAGAGGGCTATGTAGAGGTAGTATTTCACTAAATACCCCTATCCCAGAATAACTTACAAGGAAATTAATATACATATAAATAATAATAATAATAAAAAAAAATCGTGGAATGTCGTTCTGTTTTCTGATCTACTGGAATCACTCCATTTTTTCATTTCACATGTAAGTTATGGTTTCTAGTCAAATTAAATACATTGGACGCAGTATATTGTAGAAAAGTATTATCAGACACTTTCATATCGATTTGCAGTTATTTTTTTTATTTGTTTACCAAATAATTTCTCGTGATTTTTTGTAAGTAATAGTGTAACTATTAAAATAATATCTTCTACATTTCTTATCTTACATAATGCGGATAAAGTACTTTTTCGATTCGACCAGTTAGTTACCACTCACCGCCGCCTAGTAAATGGTTACGGAGTATCTTGCCACTAGGTTGCTAATTTCTATTTGACCTATGCGCAGAATACAACGTGAAGCTGAAAAAAAGGGGGATCAAACCCAGAATCCTAATTTTATGAACTATTAAGTAAACAAAAACACTACGAAAATTTCCTATATTCTCCATTAGGAAGAAGACAACTTTTGTGTCCAAAAATCTTTTTTTTTCCTCAATTTTTCAATTTTCAATCACGAATTAAAGTTTCACGTATTTTTTTTTATTTCACATAAATATTATTTTACAAAATATAACATTGCGTTTTTAAGAATCAAAAATAAAGATGTAGATATGATGTAATAGAATTATTAGAAACATAGTCAAAAAAAATCACGGAACCACTAAAAATATCGTACCATTACGTCGTTTTCCGATAAAGATATAATAGCTGCAAAGGTCCAATAAGGAAAAGAAAGAACTAATTCAGAAATTTCCATTTACATATCTATGGATACAAGAATCTCTAGAACACAATAAAGAGTAATATCTTTTTTGTACATACCTGTTACGTTTCCCCTGAATATAGCAAAAGTAACTGAATATTTAATGATAAAACTCTGTATTTGTATATTCTGTGTTGATTTTTAAAGGCATTGTGCAACTTAGTAGCGGGGTTGTGCAACAACACTTTAAAATTCTCTATAAGGATACCGCTTAATATGAAATCCACATGAGCCTGAAGTAAAGCATAATGCAAACTATTATAATTGAATGCAATGTTTACAGTCGAATAAGTGTTAAAATATCATTTAATTAACATTAATAATACTTTTTTAGAAATCTATAAAAAAAATTACGTATCGGGAACGTATGGCTTAGTGGTCAAAGCGCTTGTACAATTTTCGTGAAGCGCGGTTTCAAATATACGTTTCTACTAAAGTAGTTCTTTCAAAAGTTTTTTTGTGTGTTAACTACGAAAAAAAATATAATATTATTTTAGGTGTCATTTGGAGTGGCACACCATTTCCAAAAGTTGGTAAATTCTTTGAAATAATGAAAAGATTGGGAAAGACAGTCCACTTCGTGTCCAACAATAGCATGCGAACGAAAGAAGGCTATGAAGCGCTGTTCGAAGCTGCGGGCATTGAAAACGGATACGTAAGTAGTTAGATTGCTAGAGACTTGTTATTTTTTTCAAGATTATTATAAAAATTTAATATTTATAATATAAATTAAGGTCATGTATCACATCATCGTCACAAAGAATGTTATTTAACAGAGGAGTAGGTTCAAAAGGAAAACGGGGTTGTAGAGTCAGTGAGTAAAACGCAATGGTTGTGGATTCCGCCACTCAACACGCAATGCCTCCAAAATTCAGCGGAAAGTGGAGAATGAACTGTCTTAACACTATGTTCCCTCTGCCTACCCTGCTGTGTGCGGGTTACAGCGTGAAGTATTCTATTACCCATTATCCTAACATTATCAACTATTTATATACTATACCTCAATATATACCTAATTATATAATATAACAACATTTTCCAACACAATAGAATTTCGCATAAGGCTTAGCTGTGATTGATCAGTCAAATCTAGAAACCTTTGTATCAAAAGAAAGTACATTATCGTACAAGAAGTATTATTTGTAGCCTCTTTGCGATTGCTGATTGCCAATTCTGTACCAGTCCTTTGTTGAAGCAGACAAAATAATGTCTTATATATTATAAGTATATAAGAATGTGTAGAAGAAGAAATAGGCAGTATACTTTTTTATAATAACTTGTGACTGTACGCTCGAACGAGGCAAACCACGGGGATGAGCTCAGCTCAGCAACTTAATACGAAATGCCTCCAGAATACGGTGGAAAGTGGGAAAAGAGTGTTTTAACATTACGTTCACTCTGCCTAATCTACTACATGCGATATATAACGTAGTCTTAAAAAGCTTAAAAAGCTCTAAAGACTTTACTAAGCAAACAGAAAATAATGAATAGTGTTTCAGTAACAAACGCTAGAAACACTGGGAGCTCGTAGTGCCTTAAGTTAATTATCTAAGTAATTTAGACGTAGAACTTATTAAGCTCCATTTAGTTCATCTCAGTATAAGCCGGCGTACTTAATTACAACTATTATTTTATGATATTTATGTGAAATGCAATTATTCCTATTTGTGTGTTTATACGTATAGTAATATTTATATTCTTTTTTATTATGAAAAAAATATATTTCTATTTCTTTAGTTGCGTAATTATAATAGCTTTAGTCAGTCCGTCTATAAGTTAAAGTTAAGGTATCAAGTTCTTAAAAATCCTCTCTAATACATTGTTATATATACATATAAAGTCCAAGGTCCATGAAAAAACAATTATAATCATTTCATATAAAGAAATAGTATAATAGTTGTTTTTAATTCATTTGCCTGTTTCAAAGAAATGAAACAACCATTATTTCCATTTGGAATATATATTTTACGCTAACTAGATATCTTATAACAAAATTATATGACATAATTATAATAAAACAGAAATATTCATAATTATACAAAAACAGGAGTATCCCGCATATAACAGAGTAAACAGAGAAAACCTAGAAACTTAGTGTCGAGACACTACCTTCCCTGTTACGATACATGACAGATATTACCCGTAGAGTGGCGGAACTGAACGCCGCACTTTGCCTCTAAAGAGCTCGCTGCTGAGGATAAATAAATAAAAATATTATGTATTTCGTTGCCTCAATTCTTAATATTATATATACTCTTTTGTTCTCAACAGGAAAACTTGACGATACCATCAATTGCAATCGCATCTTATTTGAAATCGGTGAATTTCAATAAAACCGCTTATTGTGTGACTTGTCCCGAAACTATTGCAGTTTTAAAATCCTACGCTTTTAGATGCAAGGATGGGGTGAGTAAGCTTTCCTTTTTTATCTCGCGTATAGCAGAGTAGCAGAGAAAACCTACTATTAATATACTCCGTTCCCCAGTTTCCGCAGAATTTTTAAAGATATAGCATTTTGAGTGGCGGAAAATATTTTTAGAAAAAAAAATTTTGTTTTCTTGGAAAATAACGGAAAATTTATATCATTTCTATGTTTTTCGTGATATTAAGCATTATAGTTTCATAAATGATTTAAAAGTTTGTATATTGACTGTATTATTGAAAAATTGCTTACTATTAAGAGATACCGTTTAGGTGATTTTGAATTCGAGCCCCATTCGGGGGAATGACTGTTTCAATTATTTATATTCACCCGATCTCTGATAAACAAAACACATTTTGCTACTCAATAACGTAATGTCTCGAAAATTGAAGAGAAAGTGGGGCTCGCAGTGTCTTTGCACTAGGTCTCTTTGTCTATCCTATAAAAAAGCGTGAAGCTGCCTTTTTTAAATAATAACAAATACCTTATAGAAGATTCTACGATTACGATTCTACGATTCTATGATTACTGAAGATACTTCTATGTTATCAAACAGTAAACCTCCAACTGTAGTAATTATGTATTATAAAGTTCCCCATAAGTGTTTCCACTTGAAACACCATCGATTTCTGATGGCCTTGATGGGAGCCGTGATTAAACAAACATTATCCGATAAGAGCATTGTTTACTTGTAAGTGAAGGTCTTGCTATAATTAAGGCTAAAGTATATTGATTTTTAATTACACGAAAGTTATTATACGTAGTATGTTCTTTTCTTTCGGTATATCGCAATAAACGAACTTAATAGTGGGTTCAAAATCAATTAGACATTAATACTTGTATATAATTATTTTCATGTCGTATAGGTACAAGCGTAAGAATATTAACGCGACGTTGTGAGTTCGATTCCTACTCGAGGGAATTTCATATTTAATATTGTTATTTCCTCGCTTTGGTAATTATATTATAATGTCTCAGAGAGTTGGGAGAGTGGAGTATAAGTTCCCTCTGTCTACCTTGCCGAAGCGGGATACAGCGTGAAGCTATTAACAATTTAAACACTTCCTTATATCTAAACTAACTTTACAGCCCGACGTATTTACATACGACGAAGGGAATCTCACAGAATACTCGACCGACGACGACGAGATAGGTGCTGTTATATTCGACAGCGACTATAAAGTCAACTTGCCCAAGTTGTATAAAGCTATCACTTACTTGAAGAGGCCGGAAGTGCACTTTGTTAACGGCGCCACTGACAGGTACATACCTTTGAAGAACGGAAAGCTGGCTTTAGGTGAATCCTACCTACCTACGTATATATAAATCTTAGTTTATAATAGTTAGTTAAGGGTTAATGGGTGTTTTACTACACGATGCTTGTGGGTTTTATATTCAAAAAAACACACATCCCCATTTACCTGCCCACAGCGCTGTAAAATATATGTTTTTATTTAGTATCAATCTTCCCAGAAATATTATTTTAAAATCAGAAAACCATAATTTATCTGTTAGTGATGAAAAGTCGATTAAACTAGAAAAATGTGACATTTTTCAATTTTGAACATTTTTCATCATTTTTAATAATTTTTTACCTCATAACCTCGGCATATTAGATTTTGAGCAAAAACACGTCGATTTGCATAGTTTGAATATTTTTTCATGAAATGTACCTACTAAAAAGATTAAAATTAAAACTATAGTGTAAACATTTAACTACCTTAGAAGGTATGTTTTCCATATATTTTGCAAACTGTGCTGAAGAAAAAATCGCTAAGGATTATAAAAAAAACTTACTGCAAATGTTAATATATATAAAGTTTCTGTATATATTTTTTAATATTATTATTAATCCTGATATGTCATTAAATCACATAATATATAATTTCTACCACTAGGTACCGGAGCATTCAGCGACATAGTGAGTGAGGAAGCTAAACGAAAACCAACATTATTGGGGAAGCCCGGAGAATCGTTCGGGGAATTTGCTATGAAGCGGGCGGGCGTTAACGATGCCAGTCGAGTGTTATTTATTGGTGATATGTAAGTGGAATATAAAATGTAGTACCTATTTATATATTTTATTGTTGTTCTATGATGAATTTATTATGGAGTTTAAGAAATTATGGGTGTAGGTTTGAGTTCCAGTTGAGCGTATTTTTGATATATGTTGTAGCTAATAGATGTATCTTTAATGGTCTGTTATAAATAGTAGAATGAATTACATTTTGTTTTTTATTCTTTTTATTTGTATAATCATTGGTGCATTAGTACATATATATATAAAAACTATTATCAAAAGACTGGATAAAGGTATATTTTTATAGGGTTCCCACATGTTTAAAAAGATAACCCGCTGGACCAGACTGTAGATAATATACTCTGAAACGGATTAAATCTTTAAACTCATATAGAAATGGCTAAAAGTGTATAAAATATATTTTTCTAAATATTTCATATTTAGAAAAATATAATTTATTACTCGGTCCTGGAATTTTTTTTTAAATAGTTTTTATGTCAAAAAAAAATTTAAAAATCCTAAGATTTAGAAATAGAAAGCGAAATTAAGAATATGTATTTAGAGGATAAACTTAGCAATAAAATGAAATTACCTTTTACAGGTTAGATCAAGACGTCGGCCTCGGTAAAGCTATGGGCTTCAAAACACTATTAGTATTAACCAACAAAACTAAAGAGGATATGACTAAACATAAACTTAAACCGGACGTGTACGCTGATTCTTTAGGCAGCTTAGTTCCTATTTTACTTAAAGAAAATCCAGAATTAGTTTAATTTGACTGTTTATTTGATTAGATGAAATTTCATACCAAAATATATAACATATACAATTTTTAAATATGCAAATATATTATTGCAGGGACACTATTTAATAATTTATATTTTTATTTTTCTATTTAAATATCTCTTTAATTTAGCGGATGAGGAGAGAATAATATAGTGCTACATATCACTTGGATCTGCACTTATTACTAATTTTATTTTATTGTTTATTATACAATTTAATAAAATGTAACAATTTTTTTATTATTATTTTTCTTTTTTATATCTGACATTTGCACTCATGCACTTCTATTAAGAAAATGTGTGAGATATTAAATTTTATAAAGAAATGTAATGAATAGAAAAAAAGAATTATGTATATTATTAGTTTATGAAACTTAATAAAGTTACTATACAGGTACAATTTTTACAAGCAACTAATTATTAGTTATTTTGTTGCGCTGATCTTTACGTGTTATTATATGAACTATAAGTATATGAAAAATTAAGAATGAAATTTTTTTTTTCTTCACCGCCAAACGTCAAATGGTCAAATTTTGATTGATATTTTGAAAATTTTTTAGCATATTTATTAATTTATCTCTTTATCGCACATTTTTAATATATTTTACCAATTTGGTAACAAAATTTATGTATTTTTTTCAATTACGTCAATTTTGTTACTAAAACAATAATATATATATTAGTAATTTTTGATCACGTTAATTTTATTACGTGAAAATTCATCTTAATATTGAGATATTATAGTCGTATGTTAAATATATATCTAAATTTGCTTAAAATTAAAAAATCTAAATGATTTACATATTTTACATTTTACATTATATTATTTAGATTTTACATTATACATGGTAATTAAAATTTTCTTGACCAGACTTGCATCTTAAATGAAACTCTTTAACCGAATATCGCGTATAATTAGTANGAGGAAAGTGGTCCGCTAGAATAAAATATTGTATTATAATTTAAGATTGTACAAGCCTAATGGTATCTAGCCATGGAAGAAGTATAAGTTCTGTAAAAGTCCTGAGACATAAATTGTACAAGCCTAATGGTATTTAGCCCTGGAAGAAATATAAGTTCTGTAAAAGCCTCGAGGTGTTTGATTTCTTTACAATCGCAGATTTTTAATATATTTTACCAATTTGGTAACAAAATTGATGTTTTTTTTTTCAATTACGTCAATTTTGTTACTTAAACAATAATATATATTAGTAATTTTTGATCACGTTAATTTTATTACTTAAAAATTCATCTTAATATTGAGATATTTAAGTTAATTTTATATTTATAGTCGTATGTTAAATTTATATCTAAATTTGCTTAAAGTTAATTTGCAAAATATAAATAAAATATTTGAAAATAAAATTATATACGTACGTATACACTAAATGATTTACATATTTTACATTATATTATTTAGATTTTACATTATACATGGTAATTAAAATTGTCAAGCAACAGACTCGCATCTTAAATGAAACTCTTTAACCGGATATCGCGTATAATTAGTATTATACATAAAAATGCTAATTTGCTTTTATTCCTGTCGACTGTCGACCGTTCAGTGTTATATCGCTATGACAGACTATATATAAGCCATGTGTGCCACTGTGTGAAATTAACATCTACCTTAATAAATTTAGATAATCCAGTGTGTAGCCAAGTTCCTAATGAATAACTATTGTCATTTTTATTAGTTTAATAAAAAAAGTTGTTGTTTTAATTTTAGATTTATTTACCACAAAAATAGATTTATAATGTATCCTACATCTAGCAGAGTAGGCAGAGAAAATCTTGTATTAATTCACTACGTTCTCCATTTTCCGCAAAATTTTCAGGACATTTCGTGCTGAGTTGCAGGAATCACCGCGTTTTGTACCAGAGCGGAGAAATGTATATAATGAGAATCAAACCCATGACCGTCGCGAGTCGTTGCACTAATACAACCTAAATAACTAGAATAAGTCAAGTAATATTTAACTTATGTTAACAGAAAATTCTTTTAAGTTTTACAAATGAACTAAGTCATCCGTGAAAGAAAATCTTAGTTCAAATAGCGACCCGCTAGGCTCCAAGTGAGTTATTCAAATGAAACGTTTATTATCCTTTTTATTCCATTGTAACGAAAATTGTAAGTGCGGCTGTAAAATTTTATCTTTATGTGATAATTATTAAGCAACCTCAATAAAAGATAATGCTTTAGATGTTATTTCTGTGTTTTATTTTATACTTAGCCATTTGTTTATGTTTCTAGTTGACTTTATTTATCTGTAATCCAACGACTGAGCGAAGAAATGAAAATATTCACTCAGTTAAGACATTTTATTCCCGCATATTGCCCAAATTTTCAAGACATTTAGTGCCAAATGGCGGGACTCAGCGCCGCACTTTTACTCCTTACCAGAGCAACGATAATGAAAATAATAAATTTCCCCGAGTGGATACACCATTCAGTCCCGTTGTAGTTGTCTTAATATTAGGTTCCCAATTTCTACCCTATCCCCTATGAGTGGTATACAACGTGAAGTTAAAAATAAATCATATAATCATACTTCCAATCTCTACCAATATAGGGGACTATTATTAACAGCATTGTAATGTAAAGGAAATAACAAGATACACTGAGGTATACAAATCAACTACATTAGTTCGTGGTATACTTCGAAAGATAAATCTATTTCGAGTTAAGCTGCTCGGAAAATTTCTAAATATAACTAAAATAGGGAAGGCGTGGGCTCGAAAATTCAGACTTGTAACTGTATGGGAGGTACTAAACTGAAATTAATTTGAAATATAAAGTTCTTGGTCTCATAGAACACAGAGAAAATTAAGCTTCTAAGTCCACTCAATCACGGCAGAGGGAAATATTAATTTCCTTCCTCTGCCACTCTACCTGCAATATCTCTAAAGTAGGGACTTCACTCTATTAACGCTTATTTCCATTTACCCACGATGCTATATGCAGAACACAACGCTGCACCTAGAAAAAAAGTATGTACTTTTAATATTCCAAAGTAATTATATTTGCACAAAGAAAAAAATATGACTGCGAAAAAGAATGAATATAAAATATTTTTAAAATTAAGATATAACCAAATATCTATATACGTAGATATATAAATTGGCAGATTTAATAAATTACGTACACCGTACGATTCCACACTCGAGCCTCGTTCATACAATTGCTGCAAAAATACTTGTATAATATCACAGTATAAGATTTTAATTAATTCTGCACAAGTGGAGCTTCGTTTTTTACTTTTATATTTCAGATTCATTCTTTAATCAAGGATTTTTAAAATGGTCAGTCGTATTATTTTTCATAGGAAACATTTTATGTTTATGCTATTAATATTATGTATTATTGTTACAAAACTTTATGTATTATTGTTACAAAATTTACACAGCAAGTGGAGGAAATCTAGTGTTAAGACACTCCGTTCTCCACACATTTTTGAGAAAACATGTTTTGTCTTGTTTCGAGAGCGAGGAAAAAAAAATATTCATTTCCTCAGTGGGAATCGACCCCAGAATTTTCACGGCTAGATAGCTGAGCCACGAACGCATGAAGTATGTTTTTGTTGCTTTTAAAATTCAACTTGTATTTTTTTTTTATGTTAAACTTACTTTACTCTAAGTTGACTTAAAATATGAAAAATGCTTGCTTGTTTCTAGCGTATGTCAAGCTATTTCATGTCAAAATTATAAAGGAAAAATAATATTATAGAGAGTAAAAATAAACACTGAAAGAATAAATATAATATCACTTTTGCGGATTATGATGATAAATAAATTACGTTGGTTACGATCGAAAATTTAATATTTATTTTTTTTATTATAGAGGCCACATTGCGCAAAAGGGCGAGACTGTAAACGCGACAAATTGTGGGTTTGATTCCCAATCGAGGATATTAAATATTCAATGACATAAAGTGTGATGTTTAGTTCCGCCACTCAACACGCAATGTCTGCATCACTGGGTGGAAAGTGGAAAAGCCTGTTAATAGGAACGGAATGTCTTAAAACTAGGTTCCCAGATTCCCTCTATCTACTCTACTATGTGCGGAACCAACCTCTATCTCAGTCATGGTGTAGCCATTACTCTATAATAACTTTACTTACCATACATTGTCACATTCACTTAAATATTTAAATACCCTCGCATTTCTATAGTGGTGTTGATAGTACGAGAGTAACAGTAGTTTTCGCATACATAATAAATTAGCGGAAATTGTTTCTTAAGTTTGTACCAGAGTGGGCTCAGTGCTGGGTTAAAATAATTGAATTAATCTAACGAATGTCTTGTTTATTTTAACTCTTTTGTAAATTATTCTTTGAGACAGCGCTTGTCTATGAAAAGCTTCTTAGTGTAATGAATAGTGACAAAGGATTTTATGGAAGAAATTTAAACATAATAGCCTGTGAATATATTTTACGTTTTTCATTAAAATATATTACACAATTTTCTTCTATATAGTCCCTTAGAAATGTTCCATATTTTCCATGTTCTACTAGTCACAGATTTCGATTTTCATTTCTTCGCTATGGCGTCGATGCACTTTTTCCCGTCCCCGTTAAAAATTAGAGAAATAATTTCTTATTGTTCTCCTATACTCCCTAAATCTCCCATATATTGAATTTCAACTAACAGTGTCCAGTAGTTTTTACTGTAATTTATTTAAAAACAAAAGAGCTTTATAATACGGAAACGTAAAGGCTAGGTTTATGCTTACTCTCAGTCAATTAAAATAGCAAAAGTTTACAATTGAAATTGCAATTATCGAGTAAATAAAAGCATTTAATGTGAGTTATTCGGGTAAGCGGATGACCCTCTAATTATATTCAGATTAGGACTGGGCCCTTGGTTAACCGTAGGTTAAGATAATTACTTTATAGCCGCCGTAATTAGGGGTAGTTTAAAATTTTGATAGTGGAATTAGACTGTTTCATATATAATAAGCTGTTAAGGGGTAAGAATTTTTCTGGGTTTATCATTTTAAGGAATAGGGACGGTTATCTTTTAATTTTATTTTTCTTTACCAAAATAATGTGAGATTTCTACATTTTTTTGGTTTATTTTAGGAAAAAAGATTGGTCATAGTGGTTATAATGGCGCAATGAGACACCGTCTGACTGTATACGCGATGACTGTGAATTCGATCCCCGCTCGAGGAATTATATCTTTTTATGTCTCTTCATAAAATTTTTGCTATAATATTTTCTTATCTATGTTTGGTTCGGTTTGAAGGTTCGGTAAGAAACGGAGTGCCTTAACGCGAGGTCTTCTCTATATATTCTGCTATCCATACCTTCCGTACCTATATTATAAATTCAAAAGTAACTCTGTCTGTCTGTCTGTAAAATACTCATATAGAGATACTTGAGGGTCTCAGGATGAACATAGAATACTTTTTATCCTCATATTTGTAATATTTTCTATATATACCAATATATTAAAATACTTATTAATTTGACATGCAATTTATTCCGCCATTTTTATAACAGCCGCCGTTGCTAAGCAACGATTTGCAAAGTTTGTTGTTAGAAAACGTCACCCAAAACAAGTTTGCTTAACGCATTTCTCTATCGAAAACTGAAAATAATTTCATAAATATATTTAATAAATATTCGTATAGTTCAAGCGGGCGTAGCCGCATTCGGGTCCACTAGTAAACAAATAAAATTAAAAAAATATCTCCCTTTTTATATTAACGCATACAATTGTGTTGTTATACATTTAAAAAACTACTTTGCGTGAGGTTTTCTTCATTGCACAGAAAGGCAATACAATGATCATGAATTTTACATGCACTTGTCTATAGTGAATGCTAATGATAAAAGACTTTAAAACATTTCTTATCTATTCAAAAGATTTTAAGTGTAACGCTTTGCTTTATGTACCAATAACATTATTAGAAATACACCTAATGAAACAATTTAAAAAAAGGAAAAGAATAATATGAAACATCTAACCTATGAAATTGAGACGAAACTACTGCAGCTACTAACTAAACAAGTTCTCGCTAATAATTTAAAGTTTTTCAATTTTTACACTGTAATAAAGCTGTAGGCATAAATCCACGGCTATAAATTCCCTTTTCCTTGGAACTTTTGTCGTTCAAATAAAAGAAAAAGGTGGAGTTTCAACCTGAAGTTAGCCAGCGTAAGCTACTACGTTTGAAATATATATGTTTAACATTTTTCGTTTCTCTTATATTTAAATATATAAAGCTGGATAGGGCCAGTTGTCGCGCAGAAGTACAATCTTGCGATTGTAAATGCGTCAGATTGTGGGTTCGATTTCCACGCGAGGAAATAAAATGTTTAATCTCTGGTGTCGAGGCGTTGAATTGCGCCACGCAATGCCTTCAGAATTCTTCGGCGGTAAGTGGAAACTCTGTGTAACACTAGGCTTCCTCTGCCTACTATGTTACAGGCGGGATAAAGCGTTAAGCTAAAAAAAATAAATCTTATATTAAAAAATATGTTTATGAGGTTATTTATTATGTTTAGTATTATTCCACATTACATAATTCTATCTGTATGAAATCACTAATTAGCAATAAGATCTTGTTTCGGGACTTATATATTTTTTGTAACTAGTGTATTAAGTTTCTGTATATTCAGATATATGTATTTATATAGTCATTTAATGATTTAAGCACAGTTGTTTATGGGTTAGGGTCTCATTGATTATATAAAATATTGTTTTTCACCCTACCAGGATAGACAGAGAGAACCTTTTGATACTCCGTTTGCCGCTTTGCACTCAATTTAAAAATTGTCAGCTAAGTGGCGGAACTCAAGGCCATGCTTTAACATCATATGAGAGTGAAGAAATAAAAATAATTCAATCTCGAGATGGGGAATCGAACCCATAACCGTCAGTCTTATAATCAGATCATAAGCCGTTGGGTAACTACAGGCTCCAAAGGCTCCAAAGGCCAGGCTTCAAAATATAAACAAATATATAAAAACATAATATATTTAATACAAACATTTTGTTAAACATAAAAATATTATATATAAAATAAACTTAATAGAAATATATTTTCTGGAACTATACAACGGTTGATCAGTTTTAGCACCAAATTTCTTGTAGCGCTTAGTCAGATCGTAGAAAATTGCCACACTTAACTTTTCCTTTACGCTTCGTAAAACTGTTGTTTCTGCGCTATATTGAAAACTACAAAGTTAATATATATGGCAGAATATTTCTTCTTTCAGATGATGATAATTGAAGAAGGGATTTTTTAGATTCAATTTTGCTTAAATAACTCCTAATTTATAAAATAAGCATTGCGTGTTGAGTGACTTAACTTAACGCCGCGCTTTACTTCGTTACCATAGCGAAAAAATTAAAATATTAAATATTTGCTTTCTACAAATGGAAATCAAATTTCAAATGCAAGAGGCCAGTCGGGTCTAAAAGTCGTACTAGTAGCCTATTTCTTAAGGATAAAACTTAAGCTCATACGCAAAAGTATCAAAAAAATAATTAAACCTTTTTAATTATTATACGCTATGATAAGATCAGCTCGTGTGGAAACTAGACGTAACTTTATTCCACAGTTTTAAATTCCTTTATTTTTCCCTTTACAGAGTATATTTAACCTTGTTCTATTAAATTTATTTATAAAGTATGTGAATTATTGATTAGGTACTTTGATTTTCATTAATATTGAACATATATTGTAATGTATTTTTATATTGTAATGTATAATGTTATACTGTATAATGTATTTTATTAGCTTAATATTTTAAATTTATTTTTGCTATATATGCTATAGCAAGATAGGTAAAGGGAACCTAAGAACCTAATGTTAAGTTCGGTTCCAATTAACTCCCAAATTTTTAAGGCATTGGGTGTTGAGTGGCAGAACTCAACGTCGCGATACGCCTCGTTAGCAGAGCGAGAACATGGAAATAATGTAATAACATGTTCCCTCTGCTGTCCGTGTTATGCGGGATACAGATTACAACGCCAATATCTTCCCCATGTAGGCTTTCAGGGAAATCCATCAGAAAGCAGGCAAAATATGGAAAGTGTAACAAGAACTCGCCTCAACCTTTCACGAGCTACACGTACACCTCGATCCGATAAAATGTAACCCAATTTTCACAATTTTGCCGTCCCTAATAAATCTACGTCACAGTTTAGGAATTTTGTTTGCTCCACCTGATCTCGGATGAAATATTTAGTAGGGAAACGCTTTTACTAAAAACTAATATTGGAAAGTAGCTGAAACCTTTTTTTTTTAATTTCTTTTTTATGGTTTTTTCGGCGTTGTTAATATAAAGGTATTTTATTGTATACTTTTTGAGGGCCTTACTAGGAGAGTTTGGTGAAGTGATGAGGAATAACTTCATTTTCAACATCATGAATGTTAAGTGTTGAGTGGTAAAGTTCAATGAAGTCTCTGATAGACTTAGTATTTAGTAATATTTTATCATTAACACTAATGATAAAATGAAGATGTATTAAATTTAATGTTTTTATTTTAAACGTATTTTGTTTCCAAATTATATTAAATTTTAACTAATGTTTATCTTTTATATCATGTTACTTTAATAATTTGGGTGAAATTTTCACCTCAGCATGATGGTTGCCCTTTTAGGTTGAAGGGCTTATAAATGTAAATTAACAGATTAGACGCAGACATGTGTTAACATTTGTATCTACAGACGTATGTATGTCAACTAACACTTTACTTTTGCTCATTTCGAGTTTTGCATTGTAAGAAAAAAGTTAGATACTTTCTTTGAAAATAGAATATAATTTGTAAGAAATTTTTGCCATCACGCTTACTCTTGTGCTACCACGGTGACCTCATTAAACTGTCTATATATATGCGCTAATCTCAATAGGAACTGTTTTGAAATAAATGGATAGTCCATTTATTAAGGTTATTTATATGTTCAACATGACGTTTATCATTTCAATATAAATTACTATACCTTAAAAATGTCAGAGTTACTTCAAGCACTAAGAATATGTCATGTGACATTTGGAACTATTGGAACCCATGGGTGAAGGTGGAATTTAAATGTACTCACACACATGAATATACACACATAGACGTATACGAGTATACTGTGGTCAACAAAAGTAAAATATTTTTTATAGCGTACCATTCTATTTCATCTGCTGCCAATTCCAACGGCGGCATTGGTGGAAAAGTGAAAAATTCACCAGTTTTCTATTTTATTTGTCTGTCACTGAAAAGCGTTAGTGGGCCGCTTTTATTTGTTCCGTCCAGTTTTCGCATACGTTTAGTCAGTGTGACGCATTTTTGGTATACGAGAGCTTCGTTCTATTTAAATTTATACCTAATATAAAAGGCCTTAAGCTGTAGTCCACTCTGTTACAGCTTTTGCTTACTTTTTTTTATTTACGAAATAGTAGCGATAGTCTAGTCGTGCGCCTGAAGCACAAATGCGTGACTTTAAACTTGACAGGTTATGGGTTCGATTCTCACTCGAGGAAATAAAATATTTAATATTTTCATTTTCCTGGGTCTGGTAACGAGGCGAAGGCGTTGAATTCTGCTACTTATTACGCAAACCTCCAGAATTCTTAGAAAATTGGGCCACGGAAATGTCATAAAGAGTGTTTAAACACTTGATTTACTGACACACTGTCCCTCTGTCACTAGGCTCTAGGCACTTGACGCAAGAGATGCTACACTCGACTATACATTGCACACCCCTTTCGATTCAGGACACTCTGCACTGGACACTAAACACACCACATTTTGCTCTGGACACTAGACACTGACACTCGACACTCGACTTAGCTATAACTCAGATATATAAAGAACACCTACGTTCTAAATTCCACCTCCTTCAAAACTTTGGTACACTGCAGCATATATTTATAATAATGTAAAAACTTCTAGTTAAAGTATCTCGGTAGAGCAGTGTGCACTATGCCACAGTATTCAATATCACGCTTAAAACGACTTGAAGTGGCAATTTTCTACGACCTGACTAAGAGACTCACGTAATACGTGGTAGCTACGTTCGTACAGTTTTTACGGTTATTGTACGTAGAGTGAAACTGGAGAATGTATACTTAAAAATGTAATTTATTTACATACTTATATAGAGATGGTTGTGTGGTTCTGTCAAGGTATTGGATTGGACATAAGTATAGAGGACCCATTGTTAATTCTGTTCCGTGTTGAGTGGTGGAACTCAACTCAGAGATTTTGCCTTGGTGCCAGAGTGAAGATATCAAAATATTGACAAATAATAATTCATTAGGAGGAGATCGAATACACAACCGTCGCGTTACAGTCACATATCCTTGTACTGCAACGACGGTCTTAATTAATATAAATAGTATGAAATAGTACCCAATAGTTTCTTTTTGGAAATTTATACTGGCGTCAGTTTTTTCAGGGAAATTACTCTACTTGCATATCCAGTTTTTCAATATGTTTTATAGATACGTTAGTATATTATTAAATTTATTGTTTAATTTTTTTTTTTTTAAGTTATCGTATAAAGAATTATTTGTATTATGTTTTTTTTTTCTTTTTTTAGTTAATTTTATGCATGTCAAGTTAGCCTTTAAGTGCAGTACAAAATTTATGTCACAGTCTCTTAAGATTGTTTTTGTTTTTTAGCATTAGAATTATATATTGTATAGAACTTTAGCTTCTAATTAAATAAATAAAAAATTTGGGACTAAATCTGCTATGGCTAAAATAACAATAAAAAACTAACAGCCCTAAAAATATTTCAATTTTCCTTTTTTATACTATGCCAATGCTATTTCAGTTATTCTTCGTTACATATGGTTTCGCCTCGTCGCTTGCAACAATTTTACAATAAACTTTTGTACAATTGAATTAAAAACAATATTGAAGTCCACATATTGTTCGATTGTCGTTAAAATCAATAGTTATGTGATATTTTTTTAGCTTTTTAGAATTTCGTAAGAGAAATCCATTACATATAGGTAGGTATATTGTGAAAATGACTAGAATTCACGATGATATTTTTATATTTCAAATTTCGTTTTATTTCATTCAATTTATTGACTAACAATCAAATACGTTATGCATGGTGGAACGGAACGTCGCGCTTTATTTTCTTACCAGATTGATAAAAATAGGGATCGAGATTGTTACATCAACCCCGAGGGAAATCCATTCTATGACTAATCGTAACGGTTGTGAGTTCGATTCCCACACAGAGACATCAAATATTTATTTTTTTGCTGTGTAAGACAATGCGCGGCGATGAGTTTTGCCCCTCTAAGAGCAAAACTCTCAAAATATTTAGAAAGTAGGGAACAAAGATTCCTAATACCAGATTCCCTCTAACTACCTTGCTATGTGCGGGATACAGCGTGAAGGTAAAAAATATATATATTTAAAATGATATTTAGAACATATTTCATTTTGTTCACGTCAGTTTTTAAGTTATGGCGTTTGAGCGGGCCAGTTAGCGTACCTTGTTATGTTAGGACTTCGTTGAAATTGTAACATTCAAAATATAGAGTGAATGACGCATTGTATTTTTAAAACAATGACAATAATACGGCTTTGATATCTAAACATTGAATATAATATGATAAAAATATTGGAAAAAGTTCAAAATGGTATGTGAAATGAAGAGTAGAACGACAATTGACGACTGAATTGCGACGACAATACATGACACAAAAATATTATTTTTCTTAATTTTTAGATTTTTGAAGTAATATTTATTATAAAAAAATCTGTCATGAAATAGAATACACAAGCATGTATATTACTAAATATATAAGCCCTATCTATCTTTGATATAGAGTAATATTATGATGACACTATATAAAATGGGACGTTTGACTTCAATCCAACCTATGCGTCACTTCACCTGTTTCACGTAATAACGTTAGATAACTTTAATTGAACCGTACAATCTAGTTCGTGTGTTCTCCTTACAACGTGACATTGGTAAAGTGACTAGCGTTCAACCGGCACGCTTTAATTATTAATTAATTGAAAAAATCCCATTCTAAAGTGAGGAAATGATTAATTTATAATAATTTGTTCGAGTGGGACTCGAATCCATAATAGTCGTGTTTACAAAAAGACACTGTGGGACTGATCTACGCGACCTTAATAGTAAACATATCCTGGAATAAAAAAAACGATAAATATGTAAGTTTGAAAAACTATGTCAAGCGTTTAGATAAAATACGTATCTAATTATTTCTAAAAAGCAAACTGGAGTGATTTATCACTAAACTCTCTCTGCTTCACATAAATCTAATACAATCTACTTGTTTACACATTGTAACATAATCTCCGTTGATCACTTCATTAAGTAGGCCAATAGACCAATTCATTACGGAGTAAGCCTGCAGTTATAGCTGATTACTTCCATTGATTTATACGGAACGTTCCTATCTATGCGCTTACCTCTTATAATTGAGTGAACGTTCAGTTTGAATATAAATAGTTATTTATATTACTAGAAAACACAGTGTTGTTTACTAATATGGAATAATATATATTTTGCTGAAATTAATTAAAAATATAATTTTAAGAAGATAATTTTTGAGTTAGACTTAGTTAAGTAATAGAATAGAGACCTAAAATATTATGTTTTACAATAGTTATATAAATGGATTCTATATACAAAATTGAACTGAATCTCTAAATCTCAGCAAAATCTAAATGTAACCTACTAATAAACTACTCCATAGCCCAATTTCTCCTCACACAGAGGAAATTTGAACTACATTCTTCAAGCGAGCTTATAAGAACTTTTTGAAATAATCAATATAATAAAACATAATATTATTTAAATTCAAAATTGAAGCGACATTTTGTACTTGACTCATTACAAAATGCATCTCTTTTTCGAATTTACAACGAACTTGGGCGAGCCTCACCAATTTTCGTCGATATTCGGTCACTGTGGAACTGTTAACAGAATTAGCGCGTACTACCAGGTGTTGCCCGCATGTAACTTCGAACCTACATACTAAAAGCTACAAAGAAAATGGCATTAAACCTTATACCTTTACGATAAAGTAGCTTTTTACTTAACAAGTGGTCAATTTTAAAGGCACTTTAAATTAGAGCGCGTTGGATAGCAATCGAATTGAAGCAATTAATCGACGTAGTGCCAGGTATTTTGAGTCTTGTGAAGGAGAAATCTTTTGTCAACGAAAAGTTCATTTTATACAAGTATTTTTGAGTGTTTATATTCACCGTCACTCGGTTGATTTGGTAAAGATAATAGGTTCAAACTCAGAAATATGTTATATTTTTTTACGATAACTATGAAATATTTTAAGATCATAGTTTTATTAATACATCACATTGAACCATCGCTTAAATATGATACAGATACCCTTAGATAAGGGTATCTGTATCATATTAACGCATAGATATGCGTTTTAAAAGCACTAATTTAGTCTAGAAAGAATGTCGACCAGAGGAAATCTGGTGAAGTTCCCATTGTAAACGAAACGGAAAAATCCGCTCTGGATGAATGAAATAATTTCATTATCGCGCTCTAGTAAGAGCACGGCGTTGAGTTCCGTCACTCAATACTCAACGGTTCGCTGTGGAAACTCGGAACTTGACGCTGTGGAATAAAATGTATCTTTAGGCACACACACACTATAAATATTTCAATATACATTTAATTTATTTATACCTATTTTAATATACATTTATTTTTACGTTTTTTACACGTTTTTATACGTTTTTTTTAAATTCAATATTATAATAAAGAAATATACAAACAAAATTATCAATAAATATATATTATAGCACTATATGTACCTGTATTGACTCTACCACACTAATTGTGCGGTAGCTTCCAATAAGATTAAACCGCAGGCCGACGATACACGCCGCCGCAACAAATTAATAAAACCCTGATAGATTATAGTAATTAACGTATTTTAAACAAATCAATCTACCAATTATTACACAATATGCGATATATACCACAAAAATTAAGTTACTTATATTAAAAATACATACACAATTGTAACTTTTTTTTTGTAAAATTTTAATCTACCATACATTCGTCATTCGTCGTCCGTCATCCGTCATTTGTCGTCCTATATATACTATACCGATATTATACCGATTTTTTATAGAATAAAAACAACTTATTCCCATCGATGCTTCAGTTAATATAACACGATGGTTCCAAATATCAATTATATTAGTGCATATTTATTTTTTTCTAAATATGCAAAATTTTTTAGATATTCAACATAATTAAGATAATTTTATTTAAGTAAGCTTGTCTCTACTAATTATACATTAAGTGAAAAAAAATTAAAACACTTTATACAAATTCTGCACATTTAGTTTCGGTTACGGTTTTTAATATTAATTCCTTCTTTCATAATAAGAGATTTAAAAAAAATATTCCAATTAGCTCCATATAGCTGACATTGTCTCAATTTTTAAGGCTTTTACAAGACACAATGTAATCATAATAAAAAGTTACGATCTGGACATAAAGAAAATAATAAAACATTTACAAGACTCTGCTTTATTCTTATTTATATTTCGTAATATTATAAGATGTCTTATAGCTCTACATATATTTTGTCATATCTATCTTCATAAATCTTTACTTTATTTGCTTTTAAGCTACCATTTTAATCCGTTTCACACCCCCGAATGAAAATCGAATTCACAACTGAGTTCGATTCCCACTCGGGGGCATGTGTTTTCATTTCCACGCTATACTAACATTTTTTTTTCATAAGAAACCTAGTCTCCCTTCCCAATAAGACACTTCCCTTCCCCTTTTTACGTCGAATTCTAGAGACATTGCATTTTTAGTGGCGAACCCTACGCTTTACCTTGTTACCTTTACATATTAATTATTTCATATCCTCGAGAAGAAATCGAACACACGACCTGTCATCCTTACAATCGCACACTCGCCCGTGCGCCACAACTGGCATCATATAATATATAATCCTAATATATATAACTTTTCACACTAACACCAGAATATCCATTCAGCAGCGCTGCATTTCCTGAACTAATGACCTGTGAAGTAGTAGATTAGATGCTACAAAACAAATGACTATATATGCGGTCTATACGTTAAGGCCTTATTTAATTGTTGCGGCATTATAATTAATGGTTAAAGTATTTTAAGTTTTGAAGCTTAGAAATGGAGGGAGCCAGTTCTAATTCTTTTGATAATTAATCGACTTCCAGAATGGGGACGCCGGGGTACAAGCGTGTGGCTGTAAACGCGACAATTGTGAGTTTGATTCCCACTCAGGAGGATGAAATATTAAATTTCATAAACATTTCCTACCCGGTAACAAGGTAAATTAATTAAACATGGGAAACTGAGTATCGTAATATTAGGTTCCCAGGTTCCAAGTTCCATGTCCACGAGACGCTGTCAATTAAATTAACCGTATAGCAACCACATCTTTGGAATACCAATATTTTTTACCTTCCAAAAGTATTTTTGCAGAATTGCCGATACAAATATAGGTTTTCGCTACCCTCAAGCAACGAGTATGGATGTTCGGTCTCGCTCGGTTTAACGGATTCGCAATAAAAGTTTCTTTTGGAAATTTCACGGACCATTGCACAAACGTGTTACGATCTTGACGATGGAAATTCCTTCGCACGTAAACAACATTGTGTGCTCTGAGACTTACATTCGGAGAAATAAAATAAGATTTAATGCCTATACTGAATGTAAATAAACGATTTTCATTTAATATCTATTTAGCTGCACTCTGTATCCCGCATATAGCAGGATAGGCAGAGGTAACCTGGGTATTTAGTGCACTCCGTTGCCATTAAGACACTTCTGTCTCCCACTTTCCGCCGAATTCTGGAAGTTCTCATCCTTTCTTTAAGCAATGAGGGCTCAACTTTTCTTCTTTTTTTTCTGTTTTTTTTTTAATCAAAGAGACTATAATTGTCAATTTATTGAATTTTGATGTAAAGGTACAAAATTTTAAAGTTAACAAAGAATTTGGTTTGTAAGAAAATTTGTAGCATATTCCAGATGATTTTAAGTAGACTGAACTTAAGTAGTCTTCGTCATATTCTCTTTAACCCAGCGAGCTTCATTAATGCTTATAAATAAATCTTCCTTCTGCAGCCTTTGTTCTCTTTATCTAATATCATAAAATTAATAAACTGATATAATAATCCTTTACTAATTCATTTTAAACAAAAGGTTACTTATCTTTGACATACAGATAATATGTAAAGCTTTGATGGATCATATTGTACCTATTAAGTTATAACCGCTAGTATTTTGTCTATTTTGTAAACAAGTAATGTTTTAATTGAATATAGTAGTTTTATAATTATGGTTTCAAAAGCTGTGCTGCCATTAATTTTTAAAAATATTATATATTTTTCAGTCAACCGACAAATTATGGGAAGGTTTGAAATAAAAAAATGTTTATATATTTGAAGTGAATGTTCCATATTTCAGATTCATTTCGCGTAGAAATATTTTATACGTAGATAAAGAAAACAGAATAATATAGCGCCTAATTAGAAATATTGTGTGTAAACTGATGTGATATTACAAAACTAAAAGTTTCTTTGTTAAAGTGATTAACAATATTTGTTTCCTTTATAGCACTTCTTTTAATTCTTCAAATATCAATACTTCAAATGTTATAGTTTCGAGAAGAACACGTTACACTATATACACGATGGTTGTTGGTTTATTTTCCACTCGTACCAATTATTAATTTCATTCTCTCACTCTTATAAGACACAGGACGTTGAGATCTTACTTATTTTACACGGAATGCCTCTTAATAATACTTAAAAGGAAATTGAAGAATAGAGTGTCTTGATATTAAAAGAATGTCTTAGATAGCATTAGGTAAGGCGTGAAGTTTAAAATAAAAATAATAATAATTATGTGACAATATTTTAATTAAGTATAGTTAAAATTAAATCTAAAGCTTACTCAGCAAAAGCAAATTTAATAATGAAAATTTTCAATATATTACGCTCTAAGGAACAAAATGTTGTATATTTATAAAAAAATTAAAAAAACACCTTCACGCTTTATCCCGCATACAGCAGGGTGGTAAGCAGAGGGAACATAGTTATGCACTCACCCAAACCCTCTATATTAGGTTAAGACAGATTATTCCGCGGGTTCAGCCAGACCACCAGAGTATTCCGATTATTGATATAAGCACTTTTATTGTTTTGTAGAATTCACAGTAAATGTTACATTATAACTTTTCATCCATAACATTTAATTTCATCTCATTCAGAGGATGTCTTGACTAATATCTGTCCGATATTTGTTTGTGGGCATACGGGTACGCGACCCCGCTGCTGTGAAATTCTTCTCTCAGCCCCCCGCGGAGGGAGAGGGGAGACGGTTCCAGGGCTGAGCCCTCAGAATGTAGTGTTCTTTCTCCGCCCATGACTATGGGCGCGTCGTTAGGGTGGGCCAAGGCCCTGTAGTTGTGTCCAAGGGACTGGGGGAAAGTGGAGCGGGAGAGGAGGAGCTGTATGCGGCTCGGGCGGTCAGCCCAGCCGGGTGAGACCCCTGGTAACCCAGAGGAGGCCCAGCTTAGGCGACCTGCGACCGCGATCCTCGAGCTGCCACTCTTATATCCTCATCCATCCGTAAGAATGCCCCCCTCCCTTCCCCTCCTCCTTTCCTTAGCTCCCTCCTTCTTTTGCCTATCCTACCCCTTCTATTTTCCTCTCCCCTCGGTTTTTCCCAACAAAGGGGTTTTGCCGCCCTACACCTGCGACAAGTGGGCAAGAGCTACCGTGTCATGTACGGGCACGGCTGAAGAAGCTAGTACCCAGACGGAAACTCCGCTTTGCAACGTGGAATATTAGCTCTCTGACTGGACGATGCAGGGAACTCGCAGATGTACTCATGAGACGTCGGGTCCAGTGTGCTTTCCTCCAGGAAACACGCTGGAAGGGCAATAAGTCCCGTAACATCGGACAGGGCGGAAGCGGATGAGGGTACTGATTAAGGGCGTTACCACAAACTTAATCAGTGCCTATGCTCCCCAGGCGGGATGTAACGCGGCCGAAAGGGAGACATTTTGGGAGCAGTATGAAGGGGTTCTACTTGCTGTACCGTCTACCGAAGTGGTCTTAGTTGGGGGGGACTTGAACGGTCACGTTGGTAAGGCTGCTGTAATGTGTTCACGGCGGTTTTGGGCACGGTCATTGCAATGCAGAGGGAAAAAATATTCTGAGAACCTGTATTGCATCTGATCTGGTCATCGTGAATACGTTCTTTCAAAAGAATCCTCAGCACCTTATCACGTATAAGAGGAGCTCTCACTCAACTCAAATTGACTACTTATTGCCCAGACGATGTCATATGGGCAGGGTAACTAACTGTAAGGTCATTCCAGGCGAAAGCCTAACGGCCCAACATCGTCTTCTTGTCATGGACTTTAACGTCACTCCGAAGAAGAAAGTAGCCGAGAAACGTAGCCCTCGGATCAAGTGGTGGTTGCTGAATGGACCGATGCAGACCGACTTCCTGGCAGAGGTGAAAAGTCATAATCTTTCGACTAACACCGAGACTGCTCAGGATGCTTGGGATCGGGCTCAGTCGGCAATCATTGCGGCGGGCAGGCGAGTTCTTGGCCTTTCTAGGGGAGGACGTGTCATCGACAAGGAGACATGGTGGTGGAATGACGAGGTGCAGGAAGTGACTCGTGAAAAGAAGGCTGCCTTTAAGAAGTGGCAGGAATCCAACTCTCCTGAAGACAGACTGGAGTACACAGTAGCTAAACGTGCCTGTAAAAGAGCTGTAGCCAGAGCCCGCAGTGAAAGTTTGTCACCATTGTATGATAAACTTGAAACTGTGGAGGGGCAGAAGCTCATTTACAAACTGGCACGTTCCCGGGATAAAGTGACGCAAGATATCGCAAAATGTCTTTGCGTCAGAGATTCCCAGGGCACGCTGCTCTGTAGTCATGCCTCTGTGAAGGAGAGGTGGAGAAGCTACTTCCAGGAGTTGCTGAATACTCAGCACCCATGCAGTCTTCATCACGACCCACCGCCTAACCTCGGACTTATTGCCCCAATAACCCTTGACGAAACACGTAATTGCCTTCGACGCATGAAGAACGGAAAAGCGGTGGGACCTGACGACATTCCGATCGAAGCGTGGAAATCGTTGGGCTCTCTTGGTGTGCTCATGCTTACTGACCTTTTTAACCATATCTTGAACACTGGTAAGATGCCGCATCAGTGGCGGCTTAGCTTTATTACCCCTATTTACAAAGGAAGGGGCAGTGTTCAAGATTGTGGTAGTTATAGGGGCATTAAGCTTATGAGTCATACCATGAAGCTCTTCGAGCGCATGATCGACCTCAGGCTCCATCGAGAGTGTACTGTCTCTGAGTCTCAATATGGATTTCAGCCAGGATCGGTTACCATGGACGCCATTTTCGCCCTCAGAATTTTGATGGAAGCATACAGGAAAAAAGGAGAGCTCTGCATGTGGCCTTTTTAGATCTGCAGAAGGCCTTCGACTGTGTGCCTCGTAGTGTATCTGGTGGGCATTGCGATCCAAAGGGATCCCTGAGGCCTATATTGAGATTATCAGAGACATGTACCACGATTCCGCTTCTATGGTTAGGACTACTGTTGGCGACACTAAACCCTTCCCGATGACAGTGGGGGTTCACCGGGGCTCGGTACTTAGTCCGTTCTTATTCAATGTAGTGCTCGATACTGTCCCGGCTCACATCCAGGACCAGCCTCCATGGCTGATGATGTATGCCGACGACATAGCACTCATTGCCGAGAACCGACTGACGCTGGAGCGTAAAGTGAACCTCTGGAAGGGTACGCTTGACAACGGCGGTCTTAAACTAAATGTGTCGAAGACAGAGTAGATGGCCTGCGGGAGCCAGGACTCGAGCACCACAGAGATGAATATGCTGAGCTGGATGTGCGGCGTAAGGCGGTCTGACTGCATACGCAACACATTCATTCGAGGTAGTCTTGGGGTCCGTGACGTAGCGGATAAGCTCCAAGAGCGTCGCTTGAGATGGTTTGGCCACGTTACGCGCCGGCCTAAGAACTATGTCGGACGCAAGTGCCTTGCTATACCAGTTCCTGGGGCGCGGCCTCCCGGACGCCGCCAAAAGATCGTGCAAAGTGGAGTAGGAAGGCGGACCTTGGTAATGGCCGGGATTAATGCCAGGAGGACGAAGAAGTTACATTATAATTTTTCAAGAGAAATTTTTTAGCTCTAAGAATTATATTGCATAGATCTCCAAATCGATTAGACGTATTAAATAATTTTAATTTAAATTAGTAAATAAATAATAAATTAATAAATTTTTAAATAAGTAAATTCTCAATTAGACAGTTTAACTATAGTGTTAGCGTTGTATATTTATATAGCATTAATGTTTATAAATGAAACCGGTGGCTCACTGCGTTTGCAATAAATAAAAAAATCAGTAAAAAAGCCGTATGTTAGAAGGATTATGTCCTGAAAAATTGGTCAATTTTGGGCCAAAGTGTAACATTGGGTGCGATACATCATTTTTATACTCGCATGCCCCATCCCCGGCGCTACCATTCCAAATATTTATATTGTTTGAACGACAATGCCGCACTTTGCATTTTTTACCCTCTTTCTATTAGGGTTAAGCTCCGTCGTAAATATAAATGGGTGCTTTTATTATTTTACTTACGATCTACAGAGTTCCTCTTATAAATTCATGTGTTACGTTATATGGAATATTAGTTATATGATCTGATTTCGTTATATGGAAATATATAATAATGAAAAATATCTATACATCTATAGTGGCGGAACTCACTACCCTACTCTCTCCTAACCGAGCAGCGTGAAAATAATTAATACTTGGTGTGGAAATCGAATCCACGACCTAATATTGCTTGTCAGACACTCTTTCATTGATCTATATACATAATTTTCGAAAAAACACGTTATGTGTTGTCTTGCGACTATGCCTGTTTTCTAGTACAGAAAGCCGATCAAGTCTTAAATGCGATTAAAATACAAATATTTTTTAAATATAAAAAGAATAGTTACAAATTCGTATTTAAAATAAGAGATCTTGCAAAACTAAAACTTTTTGGATAGCACAAATTACTAAACAAAAGCTATTTGACATTTTAAACGACAGGTATCGCTTCATTTCTCAATTATTGTTTCACACTCTCCTAGGACATCAATTATTCCGCCCCACTACATACAACCTGCCCCCACCCGTCTAAACTTATGTCTCTGGGGCACAATCAAACTTTTGAATCTCTACAAACTTCGAACGTATCGGAAAATAATTTCTTCCAGCCCCCATCCTGCAATATCTAACTAGTTTTCATACTACCGTCGGTTTTCTGTTAAAATGTGTACATTAGAGGCTTAGTACGTTTCAGTTTATAATTTCATGATACGAATTGACTTTTGTAGATTAATATTTTAATATTGTACTTTAAAATATTTTATTAATATACTACATCCCAGAGAAAACTATAAAACAGAGTATAATATTTATTTGTATTTAATATTATTTGTATTGTGTGTTATTGTCATTTATATTCATATAGTAAGAGTAACTGTGACGATTTTTTATTATTTTACTCCACATTAGGATGAATGTAAAAAAAGATATAAGATTTCCATTGAAATGAAGAATTTTTATTATATAATAACACAAATCACGGCGCTAAATTCCGCCACTCAACACTAATAAATTACATTCTATTAACGTTTCATTAGTGCTCCTGTATATATTTTGCGGCAATACGCATAATTGTTACATCTTTAAACGAATATAAATGAAAATTATTTTAAATATTAAAATAACTAGGTCTAATTATATTATTTAAAAACTTTTTGACCCGTCAATGTTAAAGTTTCAAGACGTCGACTAATCGACTTGTCGATTTTACAGTAAGAAATCACTCTCCTGATTCTAAATTAGAAATAGAAAGTTTAATTTTATTTAATAAATTCTTTACAAAACTTGACTGAATAAATTGAAGCCATAAGGCGCAATGTGTCACCTCCTGTCATAGTGGTTGCGAGTTCGATCTTCACTTGAGGAAGTTAATTATTTTCACTATTCCGCTTTGGTAACACAAAGTACGGCGTTAAGACTGCTGTCCATTCTCTTGACACTAGTTACTCTGAAAAGTATACCGGTCAAGGGGAAGTCGAACAAGTTGAAAAAGTCCTAAGGATCCTAGGTCAACTGGAAGCTAACTGCTTAACTAGCACACCAACCTATTATCTTTTGTTAACGATGACTTAGAAGGTTGATTTTTTTTCTGTACTGTAAGGGACGTCAACTTTTGATATTAATTTCAGCTTAATACCTCTACGCGAGTTCGAGAAAAATGGTATTGCCTTTGACAGATAGACAACAAAGCGATCCTATAAGGAACCCTTAATCCCGTTTGTTCCTGGGAAATATGGAACCCCCAAAAATATCAAAATTAATGAAATATTTAATTAAAAAATAAGATTCATTTTAGATAACACAGTAACAACTTGCTACAAAATGGCAAATTTTAAACCTGAAAATTTTCTGTTTGTCTTCGCATCAATTAATTTAACTTCGTCCAAAGTTTATTATGTTGATTAATTAAAATTTGTAATTAAGAGAAATTTGTGCTTTCTCTATGTATATGTAAATGCTTGCTAATAATATTAAGTAAAGGAAATTATTGCCACTTCTGGAGGTATTGCGTGTTGAGTGGCAGAACTCAACGCCGCGCTTCGCGTCGTCACCAGAGCGAAATGGAAATATTAAATATTTTACTCTCCCAAGTGGGAATGGAACCCACAGCCCTCGTGCTCACAGCCACACACTTGCACCTCCGCACACGATAGCTTCAATAATAACACCAAAGTTGGATTTTGAAATTCTATTAAAATAACATCACAGCCTACATCTGACATCGCACATGTCATACTTCACCCGAAACATAGATTAATGATTCAAACAGCGAGTGAGCCTGAAGTTTACCAATTATAACTTTCCATGATTTTACTTGGCCGAAATAACTTTATAGTAAAGTAATGTCTCTAATGAAATAGATGATATTAATTTAATTTTAAGTCATATTATAGCTTCTGTAGGTACATTAATAGGAGTTAGGAGGATTTGATAGCCGTGAATTTAAATCTTTGGATATATTTTACTTTTAATTGATCAACTTTATTTTATAGACAATTTTTTCATGCTTCCTATGCTTTAGCCGGATTTGGCTTTTATTTTTTTATTACGAAACAATTTTCAATTAATTCACGTTTCTAGAGGCAAAATAGAGCCAAAAGGACTAGCCTAATTACTGTGAAAGATAAAGGAACAATGGAATTTTACAACTTATTCAATATCTATTTGCCTACCTGCTAAATAAGCTGAGGCGGTAATAGGATTAACCGCTTATTTTTATTATTACTTAGTTTGCGAAAGTCTAGTGAGTGAGTAATAAATCTTTTGTAATGTAAATATTTTCTAAGAAATTTATATTTAAAATAATAATTTACCAGTACAGTCTTGTAAATTCTTTCTATGAGTAATTTTTAAAGATTAGTACTTTATAATTTTTCGATTTCGTGATATATTGTTTTTATTGATAAGAAGAATCCTAAAAACTTGAAATCCAGCTAAGGCAGACATTAGTGTAGGCTTCAATCGTTTGTTGCTTGCTATTTTTTTTATTTATATGGAATAAGGATTATGAAATATATTATATTTTAATTCATTATCCACCTGATATGATAATATTTTAGTAGTATATCATCGTCTTAGAGGGTAAGCCTGGCTTATGCTAACAGCGTATTAAGCAAATTAACAGGAGAGACTATGAGTGTATGTATTTTTACTATTTCGGAACTATATGAAACCAAATAAAGGTCAATTCTTTATTTTTTACACTTTCGAGTTTTGAGTTGTGTTTAAATCCATAACAAAAAAATTAAAAATGAATTTAGCAAGTTTACACTTTAAACCGACAATATGCTTCACTAGCTTCTCAAGACACTTCGTTATCGGCTTTCTTCCCGAATTCAAGTGTTACCAGAGTGGTAAACTGAAAACAATTCAATCTCCCAGTTTAGTAACGAACCTAAAACTGTCGCGCTAACTGATATTGCTGTAACCACTGCCCTACCTCGGTCTTTATAAATATCTGCATCAAAATTCAAAGTGTATATTATAAACAAGATTCTGAAATATATTTGTTTAAAGCAAAATATTCAATGCATTTATAACGAAATCCCGAAATGCATTCATTTGCATCAGCCTAGAAATACATTCCGGACTTTATGCAATATGACATGACAAATATGTCAAATATGACGGAAAAAAAAATGTTTGATTAAGCGAGACTGTTGGTCTAAATTCAGAGCCTATAAAAATATTTTTATATTTCTATTAAATAAGTAAAAAATATGTAAAATAAGTAAAAAAAATAAGTGAAGGTGCGAGTGATTTGTATTTATACTATACTAGTATTAAAATGTGTGTAACACGACGGTTTTGGGTTCGATTCCCACTCGACGAGGTGAAATATTAATTTATTTATATTTATATTTCTTTGCTCTGGCATCGTTCGGAGTTCAGTTCTGCAACTCAGCACGCAATGCCTCCAGAATTCGGCAGAAAGTGGAGAACGGAGTGTCTTACAGAGTGAAGCTAGTTGTCTTAGTTTTATATTAAAGACTTTTTATTATTAAATAAACAATAATCTCGCAAAATCTTCCATAATAATTAATATAATGTAATAGATTATAACTAAAGATTATCTTAGTAAAGCCGTGAGCTCTAGACACAGAATAAATAGTGAAATACTAAACATTTCTTTAGCAATTATTAAGAATCTTTATAAATATTATCAAACCAATATAATTATTATTAAATCAAATACATTTATAAAGAACAAGCGAAATGAAAATTTGGTTTAATGAAAACAACCGTAGAAATTTTATTAATGTTTCATTTTATATCGGCGATTGTCGTGGTGCAATGAAATTAGTTGAAAATATTAACTTATTCAATGAGTATAGCATGAGTTCAAATCTAGGGTTTTATTTCTTGTCTATTTTAGACGTACATATATGTACGACTTTTCAGTTTACAAAACCATCTTTACATTTCGTGTAATTAATTGTATTGAAGATTGTGAAAATGTTAAAAATGGAATAATATAACACTAAATTGATACTCTAATACTAAATTTATATATAATAAAATGTAAATGTTTTCTCGAAAATGGACAGTTGAATGTCTTAACTTCTTTCTTCCTTCTATCCTGGATCTAGCAGGATAGAAGGAAGAAAGTAGTAGGGGTAGTTAAAGTAGTAGGGTGAAGAGGAAAAAACATTATAAAAAATTATAGTCAAATATAAGACTGGTTCAATGTATCTAACGAAGTGGGCGTGAATTCACATCCGGTCCCACTATAGGATAAAAATTTTGCTATAGAATGTAAAAAAATTGAATGAAACCAAACGCGTAACTGATTACTTAATAATTAATCTGAACTCATCAGTACAAAGTGAATGCCATTTTTATTTCGGCACTTCCTTGTTTTTATTTAAAACACCGTTTGAAACAAATTCAAGGTTTCAATGACCAAGCAGTTCAAGTATGAAGGTTTTCAAATAAATATAATTGGAAATTTATGATTGATGATGATTACGGTATTGATCTGAAATAAGGAAGTTAATTATTTTCATTTTACCGCTCTGATATCGTAGTGCGGTGTTGAACTCCGCCAATCAACATCAGACAAAATACTCAATGTCTCGAGCGGAGAACTGAGCCGCTTAACACGAGGTTCCTTCCACCTACCCTGCTGCGTATAGGAAATACGGGGAATAATGTAGCAACTTTTAGGCGCAGAGACATGTGTAAATGACGCAGATAGTGCGTTTGATTCCCATTCGAGGAAGTGAAATATTTAATATTTTTATTTCTGCGCTCTTGTGTGAACGGACATGTTTTAGTGGGAGCAGAGTTTCTTAACATTAGGTTCCGAGACTCCTATGTACGGCCGTTACACCGTGAAACAAAATAATGAAAAAATAAATAATTTTAAGCTGATTTCATTTGTCTAGGAAACGTTAAACGTTTTATGTGAAATCCAAATCCATTCAAAATATCAAAGTTCTATCTATGGTTTGCGGTTAGGACTCTATGTTAATGAGTCGGTTAGTTAGGGATATTGACTTTCTATATGTACTGTATAATATTACATAATATATTAAATTTGATTTTCACTTTTTCGATCTTATTTTCCTTGTTCTGGTAACGAGGCAAAATGAGGCGTTTAGTTGCACAACTCAACACTCACAAAAGTGTCTTAATAGGAACAGAATTTCTTAACACTAGTTTCACAGTTTCCCTCTACCTACCCTGAAAAAACTTTATGAATTATATTACTTCCTAGTAATTTATGAAGAAATTTACTTAAGATTTAAACGAAATACATACAAACTATAAATAACATTTTGGGATTTTATGCCATTCTTTAAATTCCATTATCTTACTAATTAGTAAGGGTTAATATTATTTCAAAAACACAAAGCAAATAATTATTATTTTCCTTAAGATATAACTATAACCGGTTATTATTATTAATAGAGAGCTTCATATACTGTAATTTTTCTAGAGAGCTAATTTTAAAGGGAGAAGATATTTTAAAAAGAAATGAAAACATAAATTGAAATAAACATTAAAAGCATTGGTTGTTGTGGTTTCAATTTCCACTAGAATAATATTTTCATTTTTCTCGTTATGGTAACGAGGCAAAGCACGGCGTTGAGTTCCGCCACTGAAGCCACAATGCCTTAAGAATTCGAAATTGTCTTAATAGGGAACGTAGTGTCTTAACACTAAGTAAGTAAGTCTTGATATTCTGTCATTTTGCTAGAGGGCTAAATTTCCTTTTAAGAATTTTATATTATAATTTTACTTAAATATTCTAAAACTAACTGCATTTCCTTCTAATACTGTGCAATATAATGTTATAATCTATTCTACAATTTTGACGGGTAATTATTTCCACATTAACACCTCTTTGGAGCATAAAAGCGATGCCGCAATTAATATCACATTAGCAGCTAGCATTTACGTAATTATGAAACAAACTTTATTATATTCATAAAATCCCGAGAAACTTCTCGATTTTTGTCTTTTGAAAGCTGCATTTTTTTGACTTTGAGAAATCTGTCAATAAAAAATTAAATATTTTCTAAAACAAAATTTTAGTTTTTTTCTTGTTTTATTTTTTATTTTTTTTATTTTAACTAGCGACTTTTATTTTAGTAGTTCTATTTCGTGATTATCTATCTTATCTTTTCAATAGAATCTTTTTTATGTGGTTTTTATTAACTTAAAAGAAATATTTAATGAAGTCGTTGTTACGGCTGACACTAAATCATTTTTATCAGTTGTCAGATCACCCTATAATAGAACAGCCTTCTTATCACCCAACGGTTATATTAAAATTATATCAATAAAAATAAAAAATCTAGGAAATGAGGCCGACATGGCGCGACCGCACGTCGTGTGGCTGTTAACGTGACGGTTGTGGGCTCGATTTCCGGTCAGTGTAATAATTATTTTCATTTGCTCGCTTTAGTGACGGGAGAAGTTGAGTTCTCCTTACCCTCTGCCTGCATAGCTATATGCGGGATACAGGATGAGGTTAAAAAAAAAGGTAAATGAAATTAAAGAACAAAGCAAAGAGTCGAGAGAGTTATCATTGGAAAGATGTGAAAGACAACAAAAACCATTTAACAACTGCTCTCATAGTATTGTATACTTATATATACAGATGTTTTACACAAAGCATAGTTCTGGGAACCGCCTATTATGCTCTTTGAAAGCTGGAGATGCCATTCTGTCTGATATCCGAGAAAAAAAGCTTTAGAAGAAAAAAAACTGATACTTTGTAATAATACCATAAAATTAGACAATTAACAAATATTATTTTGCATTTACGTACAAAACTCCTCAAAATATATATATTTTGTTATTTGCAAGTAGGGCCTAGAGAAAAGTCACTATCATCTTCTTTTTAACTTCTAACCAAATTAAAACAATATATAACCTTTCTAAGGCTGCCAAGGTGCAGCGGCACAGCATGTGTCACTAACGACGAGTGCGACGGTTGCAAGTTCAAGTCCCATTGAAGGGAATTAATTATCCACCTTTCCTCGGTTTGGTAATCAATTTATTTTACCCCATTGGAAGTCGAACCCAGAACTGTCAGAATTAATTAATTACTTACCAACAGCACTTTATAAGCAACATTTACTTTATAAGCGTCAAATACAAATTAATATTATTTATAATATAGTCGAGTAAGCTTTCGTTTAAGATACATCCTTCTCCAATCTATTTATAAAGTAGTCCAACAGGTTTTGTGGGCTTACTCGTAAAAACGCAGGTAGTTTTGCCCTGACTCACTTGAAACTTCACATAAGTGGAATTTCAACCTTATTCTGATATAAATAAAGTAGATATTTCAAAATCCCATTCAAAACTGAAGTTGTAAGGTAAGCTTAGTGCAACAGAAACAATTAATTTTCTTGCCAATTTATTACTGTCATTCAGTCAGTGTTCGAACTTCGGCGTCACAAGTGGTGTATAGTGTTTTGTGAACTGCTGTATAAGATCATAGGATAAACAGGTAAATATTTATGTTTTATTATATATTATAGTTTTAGAAACAGGTATTTTTGTTTTAAGTTGCCAACATGTGACAGGACAGGCAAAGGGAACGTAGTGTTAAGACACTCTGTTCCCCACTTTCCGCTATATTTTTGAAACACTTCCTGTTGACTGACGGAATACAACCCCGCGGTTTGCGTAGTAGATACCAGAACATAAAAATGAAAATAAATAATTCTTAGATGAAGAGATGTCTTAAGTTATTAAAACCTAAGTACATATTTATCTAGATATAATGTTTTTATATAGATATAGGTTTAGGACCTGAATATTATTTTTTGTATAGAACAAAATACACGTGTTGTATTTGAACTACATATTTTTTTTATTCAATGAATTTATTATATTATAACTTTTATTTTTTAATTTAGTTTTATTTAGTGATAAATTTAATACATAACATACTAATGCATACGTGCTTTCTCTGAGGCGGATCTTTAGCTCCATATTTCTAGTTTTTGTATGATTTTTAATTTAATTAAGTTCAATTTAAATTTTATGAAAAAAAAAATGTTTTTGCTTAACATGAAATATTTGCGGTCAGTCCAATTAATGCTAAAGTTGATAATTTTATAAAATAAAATAATAATAATTTTAATTAATAGTTATTTTATCTTGATGAATTTCTCACTCTGCATAAACGGAAAGAACGTAGAGAAAAATCATCCATTTGAAGCTCGTAGACCATTAGAGAGTCATTGAGCCAATAGTAGCAGATTGAATGTAAGCTGCAAGATTTTGAGTGGAAATCGAACCCATATTCATTGTAAACGGTAATTTTTTAACGTTTACAATATTCGGCATTTAATTCGATAATGTTTCGAATTCGGCAGAAAGAAAAAAAAAGCAATGTCTTAACTGTAGATTGTCTTTGTCACTCTGCTTAATAATACGAAAGGCAAGCTTTTGCATTATTGAGAAAAATATATTTTAAACATAACATATGAGACCGCCATGGTGCAGTAGCACAGAGCAGGACTGTAAGTCCGACTCTTGTGGGTCGGACTTTGACTCAGGTAGATAAACAAAGGACGCTTTATACAAGATGTTTCAAAAATTGTGCCGAAAGTGGGAAATCTGCAAATCCTTCCTATCCTGTGAACTTACAAAAATTTAAATTTTAGTCCACAAAGAGTGATCCCTATCTGCAGGTATTTTGCTTTCCTCATACTTTCCCTAAAACTTACCTTCCAATCACCCTCTATACAGGAAACCAGTTAGTGTTAAAGAAATTTGCCCTTAAAATAACAGTACATTGTTTTTATAAAGCGAATGCCTCACATACTTTGAATGTTATATCCATTCATCGTTATAATAATAGAGCATTGTCTCCTGGCCTTTACAAAACAGCTGATATTTTTGTTTCATCCTTCCATTATATATACAAGGTTACGTGACAATGCTATATTTTAAATATCATGATTGATCGATGAGCTTTTTTGTATATATTCTAAGAGTATTTCAACTTTATTGTATTTAATTCAATATATATTGCATTTTGACAATTACATAAGTCTCGTTTCCATTGCAAGTGGGTCCATTAAGGACTACGTTGAACTCTCAAGAGTGAACTGCATGTATTTCCACTAATAATATTCGGGCGAAAATGACCAAACGAGCAGAAAGAGTTAAAATGAACTCGCTGAGTTTTATGGTATACCGAAGTCATTTCATTATTCAAAACTTTGTTTGTGAAAATCCTAGGAAGTAGTTTATCAATTAAAGTTGCATCACATAAGTGTTAATTATCCATAATATAATTTAGAAGTATATTTATGCTCAACATGAAATATTTGATAATTTTACAAAGAAATAAAGCAACAGGGTGGACTGTGATTAAACACTCCGTTCTCCACTTGCTGTCGAATTTTCGAGACAACGCATATGGACTTCAGCATATTGACGAAACAACGAACGGAACAACGCATCATCATATTTATCTCCCGGATTGGTGAAATGAAAATAAATTAAATATTTAAACCCCCGAGTGGACATCGAACCCATAACTTTTTACAAACTACTGCGTCTCCACAGACAGTCAGAAAACCAAGCGACTCGTATAGATAGGTCGTCGCCCGATGCAATTTTAATTGGATTTCATGAACTCAATCAAATGTGAAAAGCAAAAGCGTCGCTTACAAAACTGTGATGCAGTTGTCATATTTAAAATGCCGAATATTTTGTATGATATTGGTGCTGTGAACCTTTTTTTCGATGCTGAAATTTTTAACAAAACAAAAGTTTTAAATGAAAATAAAATTTAAACAAACCATTAGATTATTAATATATTCCTACTTCTATTATTTGTACTATTTAGCCACTTATCATATTATTTTCATACATTTTAGGATTAATAGCACTTTACACTCTTTCCCTCACAGCAACATAAGCCAAGAGAACGTAGTTTCCACGTTTCTCTTTAGTTACGTGAAATTGAAAACGTGAAATTTATTCAATTTCTTTTTATGATATCTTGGAAATATCTACTGTCTATACTAAAATTCCTTTGATTTTTACTGCTATTTTTTATTTACACATTCCTACTTATGGTATTTTAATTTGCCACCATGCGCGAAGTTTAGTATAAGAAACACTGTGTTTGCACGGATCGTTTAAAGTAGATTTAGAATACTAGCAATACTTACTCTTGACGAAACTAGTATTCTTAACAAATTGTTAATTATAATGATCGTGGTCGCAAAAACATTTCGCCTTTTAAAAACACATTAAGAATTATAGATAAGTCGAAATCGTCAAAAACAAATTAAATAATTGTATAAATTGTTTCATAGTTATTTTTTATAATTATACTGTGTGTAATATTTTATACTTAATACAGTAGTTTAACATACTATCGCGATAATAACCTTTAAACCTTTCATAATAATGTCTTTTTTTCACCACTTTTTAAAATATGAAATCTATATTTCCTAGCTTTTTTATTGAATCTAAAAAATATATATTTTTTTATTAATAGGAATCATGTGAAATCGGTTCATAATAACATTACGAAATTTATTAAGTTAACTTCTACCTTATTCAAGTCAAATAGTTAATTGTATATTTTCTCTATTCCAGATCTTAACAAGATGTCGAGCTACGATAGCAGTAAAGAAGATCTTCTACAACCCGCTACAATACAAGAAGCTACGAACATCATAAAGTTTCTAAAGCTATCACATAAGCAAGAAATAGCAAAAATAAAAGAAACATGTTTGAAACAAGGTGAAGTAATAAAAAAGTTAGAACAAAATCGAAAAAAAGAGCTTGAATATTTATCAAATGAATTACAAAAATACGAATTGAATCTTGCATTTAGAACAGAGACAGTAAAAAAGCAACTGGCACAAAAAGATGATGTAATTCAAAAACAACAAGAAATTATTGATGAACTAACACAAAAGTTGAAAGTGAAAGAAAGTTATGTGCCAGAAATTACATTACAAGTCGAATCGAATTCTGACTCCGGTGTTGCTATGGAAAATGAAGAGCTTCATAATTTACACAAGCCCGAACAAAAGACTGAAACCAAAGCAAGTAGAAAGTACAGCAGAAGGTTTGCTGATCCCATAAGTTTTTTACGAAGAGTAGATTTTTCTCCCATGAAATATAAACCTTGCCGAGAAGCTTCTAAAAAGAAGGAAGAAAAGAAAAAAGCCTTAGCACAGTCTGCCAAAGAAGATTGGACTTTGAATTTATGCAGAAGTGACAAAGCTACAAGCGATGAAGACAGACCATCAGAGGATACCTTATTTTCTGATGAAATGATCGAACCAGTTGTAATAAGACCTAAAAAAATGAACGATAGTATGAATAACCATTTCTCTGATGACGGAAGTGAAGATACCAGTGAAGAAATCTTCGACAGAGTCATGACCAGAAGCAGCATCCGAAGATCAGTTAAAGCGAATCCTAAATACAAGAAAATAAGCAGAACGAAATCGAAAATGTTAGAACAAGTTAAAGTTAATATTGTTGACTAGGAATTAAGAAATAAATGAACTGATTATATTTATTTGTTATAAATAAGCATTCAATTGAATTGAATTAAATTAATTTCATGTAATGATATTAGTATTTTATTTTCTTCCTTTTTTTGTTATTCTAATGCAAAAATTAATTAAATATTAGTAGAGTTATTCCTAAGTGTGGAATAACACTTGAAAATTTTAAAAAACAATTAAATATTACTTTAAAAAATTCTAATGATTCTAAAATATACCTATCTTGTCGTTTTGTATAAGTGTAAATCGAACTTTTGACAATATATTTATCTATATATATAAAAAAATATTTCTAACAAGGCATAGTTATACATAATGCAATATTATCACTAACTTAATTCTTAACAGCTTAGTAACGAAAATAACTTAATTTTTACCAAAAAACTGTTTATATATTTTACAAGAAGTAAACAGTTAAAAAAATATCATATAATTATAGTATTTACATAAAAAAATATACTAAAGGATATTAAATATCTTATTTTCAGTATGTGTCTCAATGGATTTTAGATATCTTTTGAATACTATTGGATGTAAAAGTATCTTCGCACGAAGGAGTCGTAAAAGGCCTTCTTGATATGACAAAATAAAAAGTTTTATGATTATGTTGATATCCCCAGTGTCGAATTATCGAGTCTGTTTGGGATTGTCTTGTATTCTTTGAAAAGTAACACTTCATGTCTTTTTATTTTAGGTATATTATAAAGAGAGATACTAGTCACTACATTCCATATTTCTGCCTTGTAATGCCCCTAACATTGCTGCTAGTATTGATTCGAATATTATAGATATATTAAATTAACAAAATAAAATCAGTTTTATGCTGTACACCGGCCACAACAGGGTAGGCAGAGAGAACCTAGTGTTAAGACACTCCTTTCTCCATTTTTCGCCGAATTCTGGAGGCATTGCGTGTTGGTTGGGACTCAACGCCGCGCTTTGTCTCGACTACCAGAGTGAAGAAATGAAAATATAAATTTAAACAAATATTTCATGTTTATAGGTAGGTATTCTATTTAATCAATTTCTTATATTGTTTTATCCTTGAGTGGAAATAAAACTCCAATATCATGAGTACATTTAAATACTTTAATTATATAACCACGATTGTTATTTACTAATCGGTAATATACAAAAAAATATATAAATGAAAAAAATAGTCTTAGAATTCTATATTCAGTTTAACCAAATATTCCGAATAAAGTAGGGTATGCCGAAAACCAGGTGTCAAAACACTGTATATCTCCGTTTTATGCCTGAATTCGATACACTGCGCGAAGTATCAAGTACCTGTACTCAATGACCCGTTTTATCTTACTCTGCATTCCAGCAGAAATGAATATAGTACATATTGACGCCATTGAAGCGCAGGAGCACAAGTGTAAGACTGTAAACGCTATGGCTGTGGGTTGCGTCCCACTTGAGGAAATAAAACATTTAATATTTTCTTTTTTCTCTCTGGTAACTAGGCAAAGCGTGGCATTTAGTTACGCCACTCATACATTGCCTCAAGAATTCAAGAGGGAAACGAAAGTGTCTGAATGGAGAACAGAGAACCTAGGTCCTCTCTGCGTAACCTGCTTGTGCAGGATAAGCGTGAAACTAAAAATAATGGGAATCAAATCTATAACCTCTGCGTTTTGCAATCGAGTGCTAACTTATTGCTAATATAAAAACACTTGACAAACATTATGACATTCAATTACCCTACATAGAAGTCAGCTTAGGGAAACACACGTCTACTTGGCGATTCAATTAGCAAGTTTGCACAGGACTGTACTGTTGGTAACTTCCAGACGCGAGACACGAGTGTTACAGGTACTCAGGCAACTTGTTATTGAATTATATCGATAATGTAATATATTGATTACTTATTAGACTTGGACTTAATTTTATGGGGAAACGGTGAGTTGGTAAGATGTTTTATTGTTGTGTTTGTTGGTTGAGTGGTTGGTTTGTTGTGGGTGAATCAAGTGATAAATCTCTTTGCTGTTAATAGCATTTATCACGTTTGATAATATATATAAATCGACACAATTTAATTTTATTTTCCAGCTGAGATATGACAAAAGCGTGGCCAATGGAGAACGAAGTGTTTGGACAGAAGATAGGCTCTTGTATATGCTATGTGTAAAAGCCAGTTTTTATTTAGTGCCTAGTGCACGGTCATAGAGGCAAAAGTGTGCTGTTAAGAGAGTCTCACTGACTCGTTTATTGGATATCAGTTATGTCAATTCTTTTCATGATTCATTTATCATAAAACTTGTAAATTCCAAATAAAGAACTGGATTTATTGTTGTCACTACCAGTACCATCAGATTTGGCAGACCCTGGTAATAGCCGGGATTAATGCCAGGAGGAAGACTACCAGTACCATCGATAGTAAACGTAAAAAAATATAATTTCAATAGCATTTTTAACTATTTAACGATTAATTATAATAAAAAGATTGTGAGTTCATAAAAATGCGGTTGTTCCCCGCATTCCGTTCCCATACTTATCCCGTTAGTGTAGCGGATGAGCTTGCGTTACATTTCAAGTTTGTAGTATGACCTTATATGTGTACATGTTTGTATTATTAAAAGCATGCATTAGGTTATGGAGCTTTATAAAAAGATTTGTTGTCTGAGCTTTGTTACGACTACAAGCTTTTTGAATTTTATTTTTCATATTTTTGTCTATAAAAGGTAAGCGTGTATGGAATTAATGTCTATTGAATGTAATGCAGGATTGCTTATTTGAATAAAGAATATTTTGAATTTGAATTTGAATTTATATCATAAAAATCGATCGCTGAGACGTAAAAACGAAAAAATAACGTATCAATTCTAATCCAACCATAAACCATTCGTACTTTGTAAGCGCAAAAGTTAAAGAAAAATAAAATTTTCTACATATTTGCCAAGCCAGAGCAACTTATATTCTTCTACAGATTTTACAACTAGCGAGCCACATCTGCCAACTTCATTTTATGGGCCGTGACAAGGAGCATCCCGTTCGGCACTTGTTTTGTATGGAAGATCATTTCCTTTACACATCCCGTGTCCAATGTACCGAAAGATGCAACACTAAATTACATTCAAACCGGAAACTTTTCAATTGACATTGTTTCCTTACAAAAATTATTATCAGCTAGCGATTTTAATTCGTATTTCTTTATATTTACGGGTTATTTTAGTTTGAATTATTAGACTGGATAGAATCCTTTTCTACTGCACAGAAAAGTTGTTTAAACAAGCACCTTAGTTGGTACTTGCTTGTACATGTAGTTTATATGGGTTGATACTACATTTTATTTTATGTATAAATTTTATAGCCAATTTCAAGTTAGGTGTACGTTTTTTAAAAATATATTATCATTCTGTATATCCTTGTAAAATTTTGTGTCTGTATTTAATGAAACTTACAGCACCACAGAATTCGGTCTTCCAATCTAATGACCAGCCAGATATCGACGATCGATAAAATCGACACAAAAAGTGAAGATATTTAGGAAAATATATAGTAAGTCCAAACATGAACGACTAAATGGTAAAAAAGTATAATACAAATAATTTGTTATTGTGGAAAAACATCGAACTAGAAACGCGATGATTGTGGGCTTAATTCCCACTCGGGGGAATGATTTTTATTTCCCCTCTATGGCGAGACAAAGCGCATTGTTGATTTACGCCAGTCAACACACAAAGCCTTGGATTCGGGCGAAAAGCAGAGGTCAAAATGTCGTCAGTTCTCCCACTCAAAAAGCAATGCCTCGAGAATACGACGGAAAGTGGGGAACGGAGTGTCTTAACACTAGGTGTCCAGACTCCTCCTGCCTACCTTTCTATGTATGGGATACAGCGTAAAGCTAAACAAAAAAAAAAAACAAAAAATCTTATATACATAATATGTATATTGGACATCGTTAAAATATTTTACAATATAAAAATGTTCATCAAATGAAAAAAAATATATACAAATAAATCTAGTATTATACCTATTTGTAGAGAGGCCTACAGCAAAGCTGAACCAGTTTCAATCTACAGAACAATACACGAACCACCATTAGCCATTTTACAATTAATATTCCAACATAAAAACTCAGCGACATCGCCATTGTTGAAAACATTTTCACTCTCAAAGAAATATTAACAAAGAAACCATCATAAATTATAATATATGAAATATAAATTATATCAGATTTTTCAATAAAAAATACAATTTAAATACAAAACGGAATGTTTGGAATACTGCTGTATACAAATTGTTTCTATCAGCTGAGATGACATTTAGAATTTGACGAAGCCTTTTGAATTCTGAATGATTATTTTTAAACTGACACAATTCAGAATTAAACATCTAAAATCTTATATATTTTTTTTTTATTATGGATTTAGTACAGATTTGTAGGATAGGCATAAAGAAATTAATATTTAGGAATCTCATCCTCGTCGTTCGCGCGTAATTATTAAAAAATTGCGAGTTATGTGGTGGAATAGTTAGGAATTGAACCTAGACCAAGACAAAGCATGGCGATGAGTTCCGTTACTTAACTCACAATATTTGGAAAATTGGGTGGTAATGGATAGCAGAGTGTCTTAACACTAGGTTGATAGAACTTGCTACTACAGCTGGGACACAGAGCGAAGCAGCATTTTACAAGATTTTCTTAATATTTTGCTGGTCGTTTGAAATAAAATCTCTCACATCAAACTAAGACGGAAGAGACAAGTTAAATCATCGATTTCGCCTTTTCATTTAATACGACCGAGTGATTACGTCACAGACTTATACAATTCTTATAATCTTATATTTATAGGTAGTCCCACGAGATGGATTTCATAGATCAAATAGCGATCTGGTCTTATATATTCCTGCATTTGCCTAACATACGAATAACGTGATAATATGTTATATTTAGTATCTTCGATATAATTTTGTAAATAATTATTAACACCAGCATGGCGCAATGGGACACAGCATCACTAATATAAAATAGCTGTGGGTCCGGTTCTGCTGTGTGAGAAAAAGCACTTATAATTATTTAAACAAAAATATTAGACATTTACATACAGAGTTAGTTTTGTTGGGCGTTAATAGTATAAGAGTAACTTTAAATGTGCTTAAAATAAGAACATTAAGATAATAAATTAACTTAAGAAAATTTACACGTGATTATTAAATATGTAATATTTAATTTTATTTAAATAATTGATTGAAACCGTTGTGGTGCATGTGTACATGGGTATGACTGTAACGCGACGGTTATGGGTTTGATCCCCACTGAGTGTGAACAATCGGCAAAAATCGGGGGGGACGGAGTGTCTTAACACTATGTTCCCTCTGCCTACCCTGAGGGATACAGCGTAAAGCTGATTTAATTTTCATTTGATTTAATTTATTTTGTATTTGTAACAAAACAAAGCGCGGCGTTGAGTTCCGCCACGCGACATGCAATGTCTCAAAAATTTGGTTCTCCTACCAGACCCTGCCTCTGTGGCTGCAGACGCGGATATATTTAGAAGTTAAGGCCAAGATAGCTTAAGACCACAAAACTTAAAAAAGTTTTTATTACTTATTAAAGTTAATAGTCCTCAATGTTATTTCCACTATTCTATGCGCGAAGAATTCAAAATGAAGGTGGTCTTCCAAAAGTTTTATGACGTTTGACTTTTTGAACGTGCTTTGTATCAGTAGTGAACTTCTAAACGAACCAAGTTTTTGTATGAAGCTTTTATTATTAGACGTTCCAGTAGTTTTTGGGTAACTGTTGGTTAACTTTTTAACCGCAAATGATACTTTGTACTACTTGATGGTCGTTGTCTTATAATGGTAATGTGTTAAGAATGTTGCTTAGAAATATATTTGCTTACGGATTAATTGAAAGAAAGAAATTTAATGATTGTGTAAACAAATATTCAATTAAATTTTAATAAAACAAACTATAAACTTAGAATTAAATACAAAATAAATTCTATTCACTTCCCCTCGAGTAATAACCTACATTGTGCTATCTAGTACAATCCTGTAAAAAAGATAAACTTTAGAATAGCCCACTCGAGCTCAAGCACACTATCGAGCACTCCAAGCTATACTTACAGACTGACCGGGCTTTTAAGCTGCTGTGGTTAGATGAGATCTATTGGCGAGCTTTGAGCGTTTTTAAGTGGATCGTGAATAGAAAGATTTTTTATTATAGGTTCAGCTGTATCCCGCATATAGAAGGGTAGGCAGTGGCAACCGCGGGGCGTTCCCGACTTTCAGTCGAATTCTGAAGGCTTTGCGCATTCATTCCCATCCCGAGGAATGAATTATTTTGAATTGAGAGCTCTAGTAACAAGACAAAGCGCAGTGTTGTGTTCCGCCACTCTTAATATCTGGAAAATGATGAGGAAAATGGAAATAATGTCTTAATACTAACTTCCACAAGGTAGGTACAGCGTGAGGTAAAAAAACGATGAACCAATAAAGCTGCCGAAGTGCATTAATTGCAAACAATCTACTAATTTGTAAACGCAAGAAAGACATTTACTAATTGGGTCTAATGAGGCTTAAATATATAATTATTTTTGCATATTAGAATTTAGTTGAAGGCAATTTTGTAAATCTATAGTCACTTTATAAAATAAATAAGGGAACCTATAGTTAGCATAGTGTTAAAACACTCCGTTCTGATTAAGGCACTTTGGTTTCACACTTTCTGCTTAATTCTTGAGGCATTACGTGCCGTTTATTGGGATAATAAAAATATCACATACGCAAATGTGAAACTGATAACTTGCTTTGTTAAGTCGGTTAAAAGTGATTTGTTTTTAAAATTGAACAAATGAAAAGACTGAGATAGATTTTTTTGCTTAACTTGTAAACCGCAAGATATTCTACAAAATATAAGAATAGAATTTGCTATTACTATTTCTATTATCCATTTTCAGTCGCTTCACGTCACGTAAATCACATATCACGTCTATCATCTGAACGTATAATAATATTGTTATAGCTCAGTACGTTTACCCTAGGATTTGCATAGGACTCGAAACCAATTGCTTTTGTGTCATTTTCATAGCTGCCGAAATATAAAATCTAGCTTCGTCCTTTTTGTGAAAGGTCTCAGTTGATATAGATATTATGTATGTATTTTATAAAGAGATTAGTAATTCATCACTCCATTGCCACCTTTCAGATGTTTTTTTCTAGAAAACTTACGATCTGAAAATAAAAATTGAAAGTCCATAATATAAGATGCACATTTTATACCACAAAATTGTAACAAGTGCGAATGGAACCAACAACATTCATGTATAAATGTATCCTCTCAACTTGGCAATCATAATCATTAAAATAAACCATTTATTTACAAAAAATTTCAATCTTTTATCAACAAAAAAAAATTTACCTACAAACAAACTATATTTACTTGCGTTTGATACATTTTATTTTGTGGTAACCAAAAAGAACCCGACGTGTTCCACCCAAGTATTTTCCAAGTTTAAAGATGGTCGAAACTCTTTGTTTTTTAGCAAACTAACGCGAGGGACAAAGAACGTACGAACAATTGAAGTCGTAATTGTGTAGTACAATGTATAAGAGTTATACAATTCTTGAACTTTTCTTTTTTTTTTTTGGAAATTAGTTTTTGTGATGACATAAATTCTTGTAATTGTAAACTGACAGTAGTTTAGTAACAATATTTGCTTTTTTACAAGGCACAAATAATTTTAATAAAAAAACTACATTGTTTAAATTACAATCCGTTTTCCACATTTAAAAATATGTTTTATTGATTGTTGATGACTCGATCAATTCGAATGGAATCGATATGACATCAATAAAATATTGATTTATTATTCGATATTTACCCCAGGGGAACGAATTACTTTCATTATCTCACTATGGTAGCAAGTTTCATCACTAAACACGTAATGGCTATATTTATAAAAGACATAGAAGATAGAATGTTTGACAATAAATTCAATCTGTTTACCTTATGCGGGATACAGCGTGCAACTATATTTCTTAGAGTAGTATCTATAATAGTGATGTATTCATCCATTTGTACAAAATCATCCATTTATTTTTTAAATGCTAAATATTTCTTATTAAAACAATATCTATATACCCGTATACATATATTTCTTCTTTATTTTAAGAAGTAAGAATATTAAATGCATGCAGTTTTTATATGTGCTACAGGTGCTGGAAAAGAGGCTGCCAAAAATTGTTTAGAGAGTGTAGGGGAACTAAAAGAAGTATTCTTTAACATTAGAAGTGCCGAAGATTGACACCCCCCTCGAACCGCCGTCGTGACAAATTTGTCCCATTCTACTTATTATATTGATTGTTGGAATAAGACAAGAAAATTATTATTAAAATAATTTGTAAAATATACCGACCACGTTTATTAATCAATTTGAAATCAATTCTTAATCTTTAATAAACATAAAAGTAGCAAAAAGTAAACACAAAGTAAAAATCAATATTTCAAATAGGTACTTTATACGATCGTGACAACTTATTGGTAAACTCTTACAAAACTATAAGTTATAGGAATTAGTTAATATTATCATTAGACCAAATAATTCATTAATAATAATATTCTTCATTAGTGCATTTATTACAGACTTTTTTTTGTACATATGGTACCTGCTTCTCAGAAGATTTATAAATTTACTAATATATAATTTTTACCAGAATTCGGCGGAAAATGCCAACAGAGTACTTAACACTAGGTTCCCAGGTCCCCTCTACCTACCCTACCCTTGAACATATATGGTCGCGAGCGTTTTTCTGAAACTCAAACTTAGGTTAGCCGGAGTCCGTTTCTGATACCTCACTTGAACTAGCGGCAAAATTTGATAAGGAAATCAATTTTGCCACACTTTTCAGGCTATAATTTTTTAAGATTTAAACACAAAAGTATAGTTTTTAATTTTTTTCTTGAACTTGTACTACCTGTAGATGCTAGCTGCCAAATTTTATTATTCTAGGTTAACCAGGACTACCTTATTATTTATTATTAAAATTATTTTAGTTTAGAGTGTCGAAGTACACGTTTTTTTACGATATAAATGGTCATATCTTTTTTTAAGCACAAATTTTTCAGGAAGATTTTTGTTTATTTATATACTTATATGTTTGTCACTCGAAATCTCCAAAAATTCTTGAGATAAAGGCACAGACAGACGGATGGACAACGAAGTTATCTCATAAGGGTTCCTTTTTTCCTTAAAATGTACGGAACCCTAAAAACTTAGGAATTGACTGCTAAACCTAGTGTTCTATTTTTTCTCCGCTCCCGCATCGCCACTTCACCTCCACTTCGTCCCCGAGGCATAAAAATATGTCAAATTATCCCTCAAATAGTGAAATAATAATGACGGGACGAAAATGACCCAGCGACAGTTTTAGGTAAATCATATTTTTTTTCGAAAAGTATGACTGTTATAAAATTAATTATATTTTAAATTAGATAAATGTATAAAATTACTAAATGTCAAAAAGTTTCATTAACATAAATTTACAAATAATAAAGTTATGGGACAAAAAGGGGACGGAGGCGGTTCTAGTGTTAAAGCATTCATTCCATTTTTCATCATCTCAAAGCCCTTCCATTGTTTCCATTTAAACAAAGGTGGTCCCGTGGACGGGAAATAATTATATAAAGTAATATCGCCATTTCTTATATTTTATACTATCGAACATTAAAACCGCGGTGAGCGGTCTCGCACGCTCCGAACAGTCAAAGGAGACTTTAATATGAGTGCTACAGATATTTTTCAACGAAATAAGCATTATTTCAACTTTATCCCAAATTACATTTGATATTTAAATTGTAAATTATACTTTTAGCGCTGTTCGTTCGCTTATAATTTAATTTGAAGATTTTATTGTTGGAATTGCTTTAGGATAATAATTTATTTGAGAGTACTATCCTTTGAAGGCTAAGTTTTTGAATATTTGAAATATTGTTAAATATACTATTCATTTTTTATAAAAAGAAACCTAACTAATCTTTGCATTATTTAGCCTTACAGATTGAATTACGGATTTTTTTATTTTATTCTCTAAGTAATATGTTAGTATTAATATTAATCTGAGTAATATTTTAAAACAAGACGTTTCAAAACAATAACCAAATTTACGTAATCGTAAAATATAGCTGCGCTCTTTTGGGTTACCTACTTATTTATATCTTTAAAAGCCAGATCACCCAGACTTTTTTTTTGTTACTGCAATCTCTTTTATTTATTGACGAATATGCATTATCTTTTATTAATATATATATATATATATATATCCATACCTATATTATAAATTCGAAAGTAACTCTGTCTGTCTGTCTGTCTGTCTTTTACGCAATCAGGGCCAAATCGCTAATTTAATTGCGATAAAATACTCATAAAGAGATACTTGAGGGTCTCGGTATGAACATAGGATACTTTTTTTTCTCATATTTTTAATATTTTCGATATATACCAATATATTAAAATATTTATTAATTTGACTTGCATTATTCCGCCATGTTTATAACAACCGCCGTTGCTAGGCAACGGTTTGCAATGTTTGTTGTTAGAAAACGTCACCCAAAATAAGTTTGCTTAACGCAATATGAGACAAAAACAATATTCTCCGAAAATATTGTCCCTTAAATATTGTTTAAAAAAGTCTGCGTTGATATATACTATAGATATAGATTTGTATACATTAACAAAAAATAGATGATTTCTATAATTTGATATTCATCCTTATGAAAATAAATATAATAGTCACTTTTAGCATTTCATCTGGATGGAAATTAAGTTTACTGTATAATAATT